>OX246757.1:18188381-18598334 GCA_945910035.1 Brachypalpus laphriformis
ATAAGTCGATACTATCTTCCGATTAAGCAAAAAACAGAGGCAAACTTAGCAAAATCCTATCCCTGATTATGGGTAATAAAAAAATAAATAATTCAACTTATAAATTAGCACTACATTGATTAATCGATGGAAAAATAATTGATATAATAAATAAATAAGCAAACAGTAATAAATATATATTGTACAATACATTAAATCATATATATACAAATATCATGAAGAAATACTAGAGTATTGATCAGAAAAAAAATGTCACCAACATCGACGTTGGCTTGAAAATGTTCAACTCTACCCTAATCTTCAACACTTCAGTCATTTAGAGCGAATTTGAAATATATTCTTCACAACAAGTAATTAACAAAAAAAATAAATATATATATATATAATTTAATTAGCAAAAAATAATAGTAAAAGCTGTAACAAGCTTTGATTTGCATTAACTTTAAAATTAATCATGTATATATTATGTTCTTTTTTACAATTTTTTACAATTGTTCCTGCTTTCCCTTTTTATACCTCTTTCCTATCCCACTCATATTAGCTCTTTATATTATTCTATCTTCGTCTATCAGTTGCTTTTTTAAATATAGAATCTGTATATTTCGTTATTGTTTTGTGCTACTTTTATATGTTTTTGTTAATAATGATGGCTCACAACAATAGGTATATGTCTGATGGCACTGCTGAAGTTACCGTGCGTTCGATGGTTAATATGGTATTCTGTCGAATGCGCGTGAGGGGTTTAAAAATATGCTATATCAACGCTCGTAGCTTAGATATTTCTAAAGTCGATTACTTACGTCACATTTTCAATGGTTCGGGAGTTGATGTGATCTGTATTACTGAGACCTGGCTGAGGCCTTATTTGGAAGATCACCTGTACAATATGATATTCCATGGTATAGAATTGTTCGGAACGATAGAGTCATGAGTTCATTAGGTAGTGGAGTAGCTCTTTACTGTAATACTTCCTTAAATTGCAAGATAATTGGGAAACCTGAGGCGAGTGCTACTGAGTATCTTGAAGTTACTGATGGTAACACAAAGTGCATTATAGGCGTTGTTTACTGTCCCAACCGGAGCTGCTCTCCAGAACATATGTTCTCCACACTCCAAGAGGTCTCCCCATATTATGAACACATCATTATATGCGGTGATTTTAATGCTGACCTATTCAAATGTGACAGTAGATCTCACCAGCTATTAGACTTAGTTGCAACTTTCGGGCTAGCTATAGTTAACGCATATGCCAACCACTTCACACCTAACTGCTCTCCGAGTCTTCTGGACCTTCTGTTGGTATCTGATCGATCGGTCGAATGTGTTACTACAGGACCAGCTGTCATTACAAATACAAATATTTGGCGCAGCAGCTCTTTAGAGTGCCAGGGCCTAGCTTCTCGCAACCACTCACGTTGTGTGCGTTATATTTTTCACACGAATGGAAGGGACCTACAGTTTTTTTTAATGCCGACTCCGAACGGCGATTTGAGAAGCTTTTTTGTGACAACAATACTCTCGGATGTTTGTCAAACGCTCGCGAGAGGTGGGACCGTGAAAAAACTTTTTGGTGTTTTCTGGGACTCGAACTTGGAACCTCATGCGTAGTGATCCGACACACTAACCACTTACGCCACGGTGTCTACTAATACTTAATCTGTTCAATAACCATGTGCCTTTAAAAACAGTGATGGTGCGTAATAGAAATTGTCCATGGTTTACATCTGAGGTTCATAATGCCATTAAAGTTCGTATGAAACTATATTCGAAGTGGAAGCGAAATCCAACTAGGTAGTCTGAATTGGGAAAAATTCAGTCGAGCACGTAATTTCTCAACTTCCATCACGAGATTATGTAAGAAAAGATATTTTTTATGTAAGTTGGGAACGGACCAAAGTGTGGAAAAGCTTTGGAGCAACTTACGCTCGGTTGGTGTTCGTAAGAAAAAGGTTAGAGACACTATACCTAATCTTGATGATCTTAATAATGCTTTCTTATCCAACTCAGTAGAAAATACACCTTCTCTGCCCAACCTTCAATATTCTTCTGAACCGCTAACAGTTTTTGAATTCGAAGTTGTATCGGAAGTTGATATCATTAACATCATTCGGTCTCTCAAGTCAGATGCCGTTGGTGACGATGAAGTTCCTATCCGGTTTGTCAAAATGATCTTAACCCATTCTTAGTGTGATTACGCACTTAATCAATTTTTGTATAACGTCATCGTCCTTTCATTCTAATTGGAAGCCGGCTAAAGTCATTCCTGTTCCGAAGAAAACCTCTACCCTCTTTGGCTGCAAACTTTCGTCCCATAAGTATCTTACCTTGCCTTTCAAAAGTTTTGGAAAAAGTCCTTGCTTATCAGATCTCGAGTCACATTGATCAACATAACCTACTTGCTTCGGTCCAGTCTGATTTTCCAGTCAACCATAGTTGTTCTACAGCTATGGTTAAAATTCTCGATGACGTAAAGATCAGCTATGATTTGGACTTCATCACAATACTCTGCCTGCTTGACTTTTCAAAAGCTTTTGATACAGTTAACCACTCAATCCTTTCTGAAAAACTAAGATGGTACTTTGGATTTAGTGAAAGTTCGGTGCGTCTCATTAGTAATTACTTAAGTAATCGCTGTCAAAGGGTTGTGGTTGGTGATAAATCCTCTCGCGTCAGAAATATACTTGCAAATATACTTATCTAGACCTATAGGTCTAGTTGAGGATCTTGTTTGCAGGCTCAACGAGGATCTACCTTTAATTTCCCAATGGTCGCTACGTAATTGCTTGACCCTCAACCCAGCAAAGTCTCAGCCGATTTTAATATCTAGACGACTTCACAATACTGAACTCCTGCCGCCAATTTACCTCAACGACACACAATTGCAGTGCGTGGAGACTGTAACCAACCTAGGTTTCAAGATTAAGCGCCCTCTCTCCCCAGTAAGCCACATTAATTACACTGTGGGACGAGTTTACGGTGATCTAGGCAAACTTTGGTTGATCTCTAGTTTTACTCCTGTAAACACGAGGCTGAGACTAGTCAAAACCTTACTCGCTGTCTACTTCGATTATGCATCAGCTGTGTACTGCAAACTCGACTCCCTATCTCAGCATAAACTAACTGTTGCATTCTTCGTCGATATGACCACATATCCAACTACCACAAAATTGTCTTTGGTTGTACGTTTCAGCAGTTTTTGTATGTTAGGTGCTGTGTCTTCTTGCACAAAATTATACAGAACAGATCGCCACCATACCTGTTCGAAAAACTACAATTTGCTCATTCGGCTAGAACGTTTAAAGTTATAACTCCCTCTTCGAAGTATTTGAACTCCTCGCGTCTTTTCTTCGTCTTTGCCATCAGACTTTGGAACTCTCTACCCACAACAATAAAACTAGTAATTGGAGCCACTCAATTTAAAAATGCCGCTTTAGAGTATTTTTCTTGAAAATGCAACAAAAGTCCATTTCTCGTTTTCTTACTATGCTATTCCCCTTCTTCCTTCTTTTCCTTCCCTTCCTATCCTCTCCTGATTACTGTATCTTATCATAGGTTTTATATTAAATTAAATTATTATTGAATTGAATCTTGTATATAACCCATTTTTTTAAGTAAGTACTGTCTTATTTGTACACCCAAACTTAAATAAATTGAATTGAATTGAATCGAATTGAATTGAAATGCCAAAAAATAAGAAAAAGTATAACAAAAAATATATAACTCCTACAAAATTTCATTATAACTTCATGTTGTTCAATACTGATGAATAATAAATCACAAAATAAAATGACATTAACTTTTCGTTTTCTGGCAGATTGGCAAAGTATGTGTAAATTTTAAACTGCAACTCATTACTTATTAAATCTCCGTAGTTTAACACATGTGATAGATAGAAGTAAAGCGTCTCATAATCTTGGCCATATATGATGTTGTAAAATTAATCTTTATTTAGTTGTTCTTTTAAAAAACAGTGCTTTCTGAAATATTTATATATTGAACATCTTGCTATTAAGTGAAAAGTATTTTCTGCCTCGTCCAAATTGCATATAGTACATATACCGATTGTATTTTGTTTGAATGCTCGAGCGTTAGTATTAAGCCTCCCCTTGCTTTAAATATGAGTGGTATACATTTTGCTTTACATTTTTCCTCAAAGTAGAATGATTCCCTTGTGTACTTCAGGTGACAGTACGAGTACTCATCATGAAACCGAGACCCACGTGCAAAGATTATATGTTCATTCCAGTAAACCTTCGCAAGCCCTTTAATTATATCGTCATGTTTTGACTTTCAATAATTATTTAGCGAATAAAAATCCACGGAGACTCCAGTCAAACTTAATAGGCTGACCCAATCCTTAACCAAATACGTCGACTCTAGGATAGTTTTTTCCGCCAGTATCTTCGGTAGGCGATTGATTGGATAATCAAATGCCTTAGCTATGTAATCAGAGTGCACTTGCAGTGTATATATATGCGTTTTATTAATTCTTGTTTCCAAATGTAACATATAATTCGAGGTATTACTTGGGAGTGATAACAATTTCTTTAAAAAGAAACGCAGCAGTTTTTGAACTTCGTCGAATTCGGTTTGTCCACACACCTGTGATGCATAGCACATTATCGAACGTGATGCCGTTTTGAAAGTTTTTAATTTATTGCGTTGGATAATGTTCTGTTTTTTATAAAAAGCAGACCATGTGGCATCTATAGCAATCTGTGAGTGCACAAGTTTCTCCTCCAAGTGTTTCTTATATTTTAAATTTTATGTTAAATGAACCCCTTATATGATTCTTAATACTAAATAATGCTTAAGACTAAATAGCAAAGTGATGACAGAGATAAATATGTAATGTGCAACTGCCATCCTTTGTCAATATATCTACAAACGTGCATTTTATTATTTTACTAGCTGACCAGTGATCGCCTTGCTTCGCCCGCATTTTATTTGACGGTTATTTACATATTGAAATATAATTGCCAACTAAATGCAATACCGAAAATGTGTCAACTCGACTATAACTTCCCCCGTGGGAATCCCCACCAGAGCATACACAAACCCGCTCAGCCATTGCAGCATGACAGCTGGACTGCTGGTAGTGGTATTCAATGAAGCAAAACTGTGGGTGTTGATTTGATTAATTGTTTTAAGCATTGCTCAGCTTCAGGATAACGCAGAAGGATGTTTTATACCTTCAATGAATCAGCGGCAAATTAACTAAATTCCCTTTTTTTTTAATTTTTTTTAAATCCGATGAGCCATTACTGAGCTTGGACTGTGTAATCAACTTTTAGTGGAGGAAAATTCGATCTCAACCCCCTTTATGCCACGTAGATCTTGAATTTCGGAAAATCCCTTCTTATCTCGCATCTAGGCAAAATAAGGATTAATTGTCCGATATTGATTGTTTTCTTACATGGTGTAATTATAATCATCTTGAATTGAACTTTTCTAAATGTAAAATCTTTAGTGCGACCAGATTACGTAACGTAATCAGTTGTAACTACACTTTTTTTAATAGATGTTTGCTCAGGGTAAATCAAGTCAAAGATCTTCGTGTAATCTTTGACCATAAGTTTGATTATAGTGCTCATATTGACTACATTGTCTGCAAAGGTAATTCAATGTTAGGTTTTCTTAGACGGGATTCTGTTGCATTTAACGATGCTTATACTTTAAAGACTATGTTTTGTTCGTTAGTGCTTCCTATTCTGCAATATTGTTGTGTAGTCCGGTCACCGTTCTATAAAAATAATAGCTTGCGTATTGAAAGAATACAAAAGAAATTTACGCGTTATGCCCTGAGAAAATTAAATTGGTCTAATGATTTGCCAAATTACTCATCAAGGTGTGCTCTGATTGCTATGAATAGTTTGGAATGCAGGGATGCTCTATGCATTTTATTCATTAAAGATATAGCATCTTTTCTTACCAACTCCATTGATTTGCTTTCATTTATATCTTTTTATGTGCCAGAAAGAATTTTGCGAAATATAAATTACAATTTTTATATTCCTACCCATAGAACCAATTATGGATTTAACGAACCTATTACTCGCTCTCTAATTCTTTTTAATTCAATTTGTGAAGTAGTTGACATATGCATTAGTAGGGCTCTGTTTAAGAGATTGGTTCTCAATGCATTGAATAACTAATATTAATTTTTTTACGTAGTTTTAAATGAATTAATTTTTGTAACCAGAGGATTTTGTTGCCCATTGGTGGTAAATAAATAAATAAATAAATTGGGCGAAATTTCAAGTACCTATGTCTAGCAGTTTTGGAGAAACCGTGTTCACAACGAAAATCGTCTTTGCTTTTATAGTATTTAAGATTTATTAAAACATTCTAAAATATGGACAAATCCAACGATCAACAACATCTCATCTAACATGTCTACACATGCATAAGTATGTACATATGTATCTACGCGTACTCGTATATTCCCAAGTTTCCTAATTGCATGAAGTTTGGACAGCACATGGATATCTTAATAAATAAAATTTACAATATCTTAAATTTGGCACTGATAATGTTTTTTTTTTTTTTCAATTTTAACTCTAGAAGAGATCGCACACTGAAGATCAAAACATAATCATGGGATAGCGCGTCCATGCACTCACTCACACAAACTATTGCAACGATAGCCACTGCTGCATGACTGCTGGCCGTGGTCTCCACTGAAGGAAGTATTGCTCCTTTAAATGAATCAGCGGCAAATTTACTAAATTCAACTATTTGTTTATTTTTTTAATCCGGAGAGCCAGTACTGTGCTACGGCTGTGGAATCAATATTTACAGATGGAAAGTTCGATCTAAACCCCATTTGTGCCACTTAGACCTTGAAATTCTTATCTCGGATCTAGGTGAAATAAGGAATAACTGTGCAAAATTTCAAGTACCTACGTCTAGTAGTTTTCGAGAAACAGTGTTCACAAGGAAAATCGATTTTGCTTTTATAGTATTTAAAGAAGACAAGATGAAAGCGTGGCCAAATTCTTTCGTTGACCACTGTTGGGTAGCAGAACGGTACGTCGTACTCCGCTTACGCTGGACCTTAAGAAAAGTGCTACAGCAGCTTTCTTGACTCTTTCTTGAATGTTAAGTTTCCAACTTAGTTTCCTGTCCAGGATAAAACCCAAATATTTTGGTTTATCAGAGAAAGTTAAGCTGATACCATTAAGAGAGGGAGGATCGATGAACGGAATTTTATATTTCCTTGAGAAGACTACCAGTTCAGCTTTATGTGGATTTACACCCAAACTACACCGAACCGCCCATCTGGTTAATTATTTAAAGCGTTTTGTAGCAGTTCTTTTAGACTATTAAAGTGCTTTCCTGAGACTGCTATAGCAACACCATCTGCATAAGCAATCACCGTGCATCCCTCACACTCCAGTAATGTCAATAGTTCATTAACCACCAAATTCCAAAGGAGAGGAGATAGAACGCCACCTTGAGGAGTGCCTCTACTGACAGATCTCCTAGAAGACGTCCCCGCCTAGCTCTGAGTTGATAATCCGACCATTAAGTAGTAAATTGATCAATTTACATAGTGAGCTGTCTACCTTCAGGTCTGAAAGTGCATCTGCAATCGCTGATGCATTGACATTGTTAAAAGCACCCTCTATGTTTAAGAAAGCTCAGATGCAGGTAGATAAATAAATATTTATGTACAGGTTAAGTTTTTACAATTTTTTGAACATAACATGTTCAAATACCATATATATGTTTTCTGTGTCGCAAGATTTCAAAGTTGCAAAAATCGAAGAAACTAAATCCATTGCATGGGTTGCAAAACTCGAGAGTGCAGTGTATTTCTAAAGGGTTTTTATTTTATTTATGTATAGCTTGCATTTCAAATAATATTAATAACTGGTGCATAGATTTCGACTTCAGTACTAACAGAAAACATGTTAAATAATATTGTGATGCTATTTTGTTACTCAAACAATATAGAATATGATTTAGATTCATTAATGAAAACATTAAAAATTATTTTGCTGGATCATCTTCGCAATAATTTAAACGGGTCAAATTTGTCCCGCCGGAGCAGCGGCTACGGGGGATGTCAACCTTCGGCGGTTCTAGTGTTAAAAGATTATTTTCTGAGCAAGATATTCGCTAACAGCTACCTTTTCTTATCATTAAGAATTTCCTGTTTTCATAATTATTGTCATACTATTTTCATTTTTTTTTAAGCACACATTTGCGACACTCCAAACTGTGAACGCACCCATTATAAGGACAAAATACGCAGACGCATCCGCCGAACTATCATTTCACAATCATCAAACTGTTTCGATAAATAAAAAAAAATTGTGAAACAGAAACCGCAGACTGTTAATAGTTTATTTATACGCTGGAAGTATGTACATATTTAAAAAGGAGACCTGCACAAAAGTTTATAAAAATTAGAACCAAAAAAAAAGCTACTTAATCGTAATACTCGTAGATGGAAGCAGAAATACAAAAAGTAAAACAAAAAAGGAAAATCGATTGTAGGTTGGTTTCAAAGAATAGGTATTCGTGTTGTCAGTTAAAAATGTTCATATACGTAGCTGTATTTGAAATAGTTTTTTGTAATATTTTGTGTCTTATATCGTTGGTTTATCTAGATGTAGTTTCCATCTGAGATTACTTTGGTTATCTTTTTGTATTTTGATTTGTTGCTCTCTTTTGAACAGAGTCCGTATAATGTTTCACAAATAGTACATCTTTTCCTCTTTTTCCGATTCTCATTCCTGACTCCTTGTCTCTTTTTGAATTTATTCGAATCCTTCCTTGTCTAGATTTTTGCAAGTCAAATTGGTTTCATTTTCGTTGTTGAATGTATGTTTTTAATATAAATACAGATTATTTCAATGAACGTTTCGTCTTGATTTGAGTTGCCATTAGCTGTAAGGCGAACCCCACAGGCGGATCAGTAGAAATGCGGTGAAGTGGGAGGGTTGTGATCCCTTGTTTTCGGCTCATAACCTAGCTGATAAAAGATAGAAGAAGAAGAAGATAAGCTGCTTTCATAATCCTTTTTTGTTCATTTAGGGTTCCGTGCAATCTTTCCACAACAGCATTACCAGTCTTATGATGCCCTGATGTTTTGTGGGATGCTACATATATCGTTTTCCTTTACAAATTCATTCACTGCTGAATGTTAGATGCATGGTTTCCCATCAGCTACAATTCGGGTGGGTTCTCCAAAGTATTAAATTGTTTCTTCTAATGCGCTCAGGATGGCCATCTTATTTCTGTGTTCCAGTTTGTGAATTGTTGCATACTTTGAAAATTACTAAATTATGGTTAGATGCGAGTACATTTTGTGTCGTTCTGGAAACCAAACATCTATGGGCACTATGACGTTAAAGTACTTTGGTGTCTCTGTCACTTGTACTTAAACTTTTGCTGATCGTAGGTCATGTTTCACTTAACTGAGGTAGTGAAAAAAATATCTGCAATCATCGAAAATATCTTAAGCGCGCCGAGAATCCAATTACCGGCAGGATGGAATCCATTCGTCGCTTTACCTTTACCTAGTTCTACCAACTCTTTTCGTGCGAGAAAAGGATATTTCATTTAAAAAAAAAAGTATATCTGCGTTGAAAACAAGGAATAAAAGGATGTATTTCGGCTAAAATTTCATTTTAAATTCCTTCGTCCACATCAACTGACATTGTTGACATTGTGTCCGGGCTTATCTCAGTGAAGACATCCTCTTGGTTTGAAATTGTACTTCTCCTGGCTCTCAATTTTTCGGTGTAGTTTCAAAAATTGCTCCCAAATTGATTTCCACAGTTAAAATAGCTTTCGGCGTCGATATCTAAAGAGCAGAACTCTTCTTTTTCCAAACTTTCTTTTCTTGCGAAAACAGAAGTCGTTTATAGTGAATGGATGCATTTGAGGTAGACAATTTTTTGCATACTTAGGGCTGAAAAAAACGACAAAAAAGTGCAGCAAAGGAGTGAAATCAAGAAGGATCTTGATCCGAAAAAAGCAGTATCCTTTATAATGAAGTATAGTTGGCAGGACTACCTTTACCAATAACTATCAAATGTCGGTTCAGATAATAACACTGGGTGCTACCATTACAGAGGATATGCTGGAAGATGTTGTTCTTGGCCATGATACTATTGATGGTCATGTTGATCCCAGAACTAATCCATTGGTACGACACTTGTTTGAACAATGTCCTGAGCGCAGGCAGTTAAAGCATAACGAATGAGTCTTTGCAAAACTACGACGAGCACCGATATCGAACGAAAAGAAATTTGAACATTTGGCAATACGACGGTCAGCTTTACAATTGGGACAGCTTAGCTTAGATTTTGCATAATACGAGCGTATAGGGTTTTGAGTTCTTTGAGTTCTGGTTGAGTAGATCGACAAAGGGACTGACAAGATTCCAGAGTATTAAAAAGTACTTGCGAAAAAATTGTTCATCAATAGTGAACTGCATCAAGGACTGCAATAAAGAGCAAAGAACTTAAGAGGCTTCCCTGATGCACCCCGACTTTGGTTGGGAATTCTTCGGTTACTCCAGTGGGGAATCTTACTTTTGTCTTTGCTCCTTCGTTTATGTCCATGAGAGAAAGCATAAAAGTCGACTAGAAAGTCACGTAAATATTACAGTCCTCCAAGTTTTGGATGAAAGAAATTTACTACGCCGTCTACAAAGAACCAAACCTTTAGACTTAGCGCGAGAAGTAACCGCGTCCAAACTGCGGAACTAGCAGGAACTTCTAATGGGAAGGCACCTGCAAAACGTCATTATTTCGTGAAATGAAAACTACTTGATAAGTCGAATACTTAGTTGTAGTAAAAAATGAAAACAAGTCTGTTTTGAAGGGAGGTTTTTTAGTGGGTAAGAATCCCACACTACTATGAGCACGCGCTGTCGATCCTCATAGTGTCTTCTTGAAGATTTTCACCTACCCTCGGAAAAAAAAAAAAAATAAAATAAATACATAGGTTATTGGAACCCTCGGTGTCCTAACGCCACCCATATCAGTTGTCGTGGTTGTCTGTCGAATGCCTTTTCAAAGTCAACCAAAACAATATGGAAATCCTTTAAGGTATCACGATGTTTTTCCATTTTGATCCTTGTACTTTGGATTGCATCTGTGGTTAATTTACCCGAGACAAACCCGCACTGATCATCAGATAGCCGTATTATTTTTCGCAGTCGGCCACCTAATACCCGCTCAACGATCTCCATGGTGTATGACATCAGCTTGATCGAAATTAGTTATCACAGTTTCGTGTATCACCCTTCCCTATATACATTGGAAGTAGGTAACTGTCCCTCCATTGAATCGGCATTGGATCACCTCTCATAAATTTGGAGATGAGAATTCTGAGCCATCTGAACCCGATGTCTCCTATCTTTTTCCTGAACTCAGAGAGCATCTCGTCTAGCCCAATCACTTTTGGTTTTTTTGAGTATTTGACCTCCTCACTAACTTCTTCGACTACAATGTCGGGTATATCTTCACAGTTAGGGATGGCTCTTGGAAGGCATAGCCGGGGAAAGTGTTCATTCGGAAGAATTTCACAATACTGCCGCCACTTCTGCAGAATTTTGTCGCCATCCACAAGAAGCTGGCCATGAGCACTGTCAATTAACTTTGGCGAACGAATCTCCTGAGCATTTTGAAGTGGGCGCCGTGGCGCAAGTGGTTAGTGTGTCGAACCACTGCGCGTAAAGTTCCAAGTTCAAATCCCAGAAAACACCAACAAGTTTTTTCAAGGTGCCAGGTCTCGCGAATGTCTGACAAACATTTTAGACTATTGTTGTCGCATGAAATCTTTCCAAAGCAAATTGCCCTTCGCATACGGCAATAAACTGTAGGTCCCTTGTATTCGTCTGAAACATATAACGCACATAATACGAATGGTTGCGAGAAGCTAGGTCCCGGCACTTGAAGAGCTGTTGCCAAATATTTTTAATTTTTTTATTTTGAAGATGGTTGCCCTCTTCATACTGTGCTGTCGCAGCTCCTTGTTGCTAAATCCTTCTACCCCTCGAGGGGCATAGGGCGTCAACCACACCTGCGCTCCATCTACAATGTCGGGTATTTCTTCACAGTTAGGAATGGCTTTTGGGAACTATAGCCGGGGAAAGTGTTCATTCGGAATTATTTCACAATAGTGCCGCCACCTCTGCAGAAGTTTATCATCATCCACAAGAAGCTAGCCATGAGCATTGTTAATGAACTTTGGCGAACGAATCTCCTAAACATTTTGAAGTGGGCGCCGTGGCGCAAGTGGTTAGTATGTCGGACCACTGCGCGTAAGGTTCCAAGTTTAAATTCGAGAAAACACGAGCAAGCTTTTCACGGTGCCAGCTCTAGCGAACGTCTGACAAACATCCAAAAGTATTGTTGTCACAAGAAAGCTTCTCAAAACAAATTTCCCTTCGGATACCGCAATTAACGGTAGGCCCCTTCTATTCGTATGAAAAATATAACGCACACAACATGAGTGATTATGAGAAGCTAGGCGCCGGAACTTGAAGAGCTGTTGCGCCAAATGCTTTTAATTCTTTTATTTTGAAGATGCTTACGTTCTAGTTTATATTGTGCCCTTCCAGCTCCTGGATTGCCTGATTTGCATCAGCAATCGGGTAAAATATTTTTTCCAGCTCTCGGAACAGGCCCTCCGTACTTTGTGCTTGAATCTGGGAGCACTTTTTCTTCGCTTTTTTCTTGCAACATCTGTATTCCATTTCAAGGCGAGCTTTTTCGTCACTATTATTAGAGGGGCACTTTGACCGAATTTTAAAAGCCGCTTTCTTCTCATTTATCACATTCTTAGCTTCATCACTCCACCACCATGTTTCTTTGGCGTGTTGATGGTGGCCTTTTGAAACTCCTAGCAGTGATTTGGCATTGATAAAGCAAGTTCTCTGTAGAGAATCCCACATGTTTTGTGCTCTGCACTCTTCGTCCTCAGCTCCGTTGATGGTGTGAGAGAGGTAATTTTTCATCACGAAAACAAAAGCCTCTCCTTTTTCTTTGTCCAGATTGTACCAATTGATTTTTTCAGGGATACTTGTTTGTTTGATTTTTTTTTTTGGACTTAATAAAAATTTCTGTTGACAGGAGGCGGTGTTGCTGGGGGATCTCCTCTCCCAGGTTCCCGGTACAATCTTTTACCCGAGGCTTCATGAAACTGGCTACTTAATGTTAGTCAATCTGGTTTCATCTCCACCACTGCTGTAAGTGATCAGGTGTCGGCTTTGTTTGATGAACGTGCTATTTAACACGATAAGACCGTGTGATTTGCACATTCTTAGGATGCCATCACCAAGAAGGTTCCTGGTGCCGTATCCCAGTCCTCCATGACAGTCTTCATAATCTTCGATTGACTTCTTGACATGTCCATTCAAATCTCCTCCTACAAAGACAAACTCTTTCTTTGGCATGCTCTTAAGGAGATTGTGAAAATCTAGCAAAAATGCATCTCTATCCTTCTGATCGCACGCAATTTGGGGAGCATATGCACTGACAATATTCCACACCCCTCCTTGTATTACTAGTTTGAGGGACATCAAACGGTCGCTGGACTTCGAAATGCTCAAGACGTTATCAAGTAGCTCTGCAGCAAGGATGATACCCATTCCGTTCCCAGCCTTTTTCGTTCCGTAGTAGAACATCTTGTAATCTTTTGTTCTAACGTCCAAGAAATGCGCCCGATTTCCGCCTTCTATTCATCACCCGTCACCCACACTGCGTATAGCCTTATAGCCACTGAAAGTCGTGTATTCTATAATCACTTTAAGTTATATGTATGTCCGTTGGTGGCAAACAGCACCACTAGCCACTTGCTGGTACCTCGGCTCCACCGCTAACTCACATATGGTATGTTACCGCTTCGTAGTTTCATCCGGCCAGGTTCGTTACGGATGCCGCCTTATCGCTAGGAAGCGATAACTCTACCCGCTACCTAGTTCTCTCTCTGCACACCCATTATGCCACCTATGTATGCTGTTCTGTATATAAGTAGGTATCGTTTTGGAAAGCCGAGCTAAAAGTATAGATTTTCTACAAATTAAATTTCACTCACCATTTCAAAAAAAAAATAAATAAATAAATGTTTTCTATGCTGTTTTGTCTTTGGGCATCAACCGCTCCCTCGCTTTAAAAAAAAAACTGCAAGTCTTTTTGGTCAAGGTTCTTTGGCCGACATTTTGCTCTTTTTTTCTCATTCCCGTGTTTTTTGTTTTTTTTGTTCTTGTTTCTCTAACTTCTCACTGCTCTCATTCATTCGGGACATTAAAATCACCCCCATCTTCCAATATGCCTAGTCCCTTCTGCTCCGGTCACAATGACTACTTTTATTTCTCTAAATTATAACCTGTGACACAAATAAACTTGCACTACATCAATACCATCTTACCCAAAACTAAACTTTATTTGTTTTCATTTCCCAATGTAGTAAATACATCTGTCTTAGGAAAAGAAACATAATATTTGTTTTTACAATTAGAATTTTGGAACTTGATTTGGACTAAGTGACCATTGTTCTTAGCCATTTTCTTATCACAAGACGTTTTACCAATTGTAAGAACGATTAAAGTAGTTATAATATAAATTATGTTTTTATATTTAATATGTTTTTAGGATGTTGACCTTGTGGTCCCTGTAATCAAGTCACTGGGTCTATTTCTTTTTCGAAGTCGTCTTCCTAAGATTTCTTTCATTGGTAATGAATTAACTTCGTTGTTAGGGTGAACTACTATTTTAATGTGATGTCTTCTGCTTATGTTTATTATCTCTTCTTCCACTGTTGGTATTTTTAGGTCGCGATGGATGCCGATGTTTTGTATGAACCAGTCCACATTGATTATGGTTCGTAATATTTTTGATTGTTGTCTTTGGAATATGGCGATGTTTATTTTCTTTGATCTTTCTTTCTTTTCTTTCTTTGTATCCCGTATGTTCAGATAGGTTTGATAATGCATTTATATAGAAGTATTTGATTGGTTGTCGATAGTTTAGAGTCTTTACGTAGGAGCCAGAGCAGTTGATTATATTTGAGTTTAATTTGGTCCCTTTCTTTGTATGTGGTATTTCCAGTTAAGTTTGTTGTGTAAGTGCATACCAAGATATTTGGCCACATTGTCGATTGGAATAATTTAGTTTTTTATTTTGATTGTGATTGGAGAGTAGTCTAATTTAGTGGTAAATATTAGTTGTTGGGTTTTGTCTTCGTTAATTTGTATGCTCCATTCGTCAAACCATTGTATTATCTTATCCAGAATTCGTTGGGCTCGAATAGCTACAGCGTCCGGGTTTTCATCGGGTATCAGCAGAATAGTTTCGTCAATAAAAGTTGCCATCATGGTTGTAGTTCCACTCGGTAGAGGTATGTCAGCAGTGTAGAGGACATATAGTAGTGGTCTTAATACAGATCCTTGTGGTACTCCAGCTCTTGTCTGTAGTATTTTGGATTGTTGGTCATTATATTTTAAGGAGAAGTGGCGTTCGCTTAGGTAACTTTCAATGATTTTTTAGAGGTCCCGTGGAAGTAAGTTTTGAAGTTTATATAGCAGTTCTCAGTGCCAATGCGAATGGTTTTGCTACGTCAAGAAACACCCCTATGCAGTGTATTTTTTCCTCTATGTTCATTGTGATTTTGTTAACTAGCCAGTGAATTTGGTGGATAGTTTGTTGTCTGCGAAAGCCGAATTGATGATCTGGTATCATTTTATTATTAGTCAGTATTGGCTGTAGTCGATCATAAATTAATTTTTCGAATATTTTCCCTGATATGGGAGGTAAACTTATTGGTCTGTAGGATGAAGTAGTCTTTGCGTCTATAACAGGTTTTAGTATTGCAATTGTTTGCACAACTTTCCAAGTTTTTGGAAAGTCGAATTAATGCATTATAGAGATTTCGTAAGTATATCATGGCTTGTCTGGGTAGTTGGCTTAATATCTTTCCGTTAATAAAGTCATATCCTGGAGCTTTCTTGTGGCCAATCCTTTTTTTGATGCAGTGTTCAATTTCATTCATTGTTACTTTTTTATCTTTAAATTGGTACTAAGTGTGTCTGGTCGTGGAGGTGGGACGCCGTATTGCCCTTTCCTTCTTCGAAGTGAAGCCAGAAAATTTGCGTTGTTTTGATTGATCCTGGTCCAAGATCCGCCTGGTTTCTCTAGAGGAGTTTGATGTGCTATTTTGTTCTTGAACTTTTTAGTAGCTTTCCAAAGTGAATAATTGATCTCAGAAGTTGGGGTCAGATCTTGTAAGTAGTCATTAAATTGATTTTTTGGATTGCCTTAAGTTTTGTGTTGAGTTCTTTGTTTGCTTTGTTGTATTTTGATTTATCTTGGGGTAGTCTAGTGGTCTACCACTACCGTTTTCTGAGTTTTCTCTTTTCATCTATCTGTTGTGGAATTATGGTTGGTGTGAGATTTTTGTTTGCTTTTGGTCTATTGATTGGCACTGTTTTAGTTACTGCAGCAGTTACTATGTCATTAATGTGAACTACAGCTCGTTCGACGTCATTTTGCGATTGCCGTGGTACATTTAGTTGTAGATGTCGTCCTATATGGTATATTCCCGAAAAGAGTCCTAATCGGTTTTTTAAGTTTGTTATGCATGTGGTCCATTAAGTATCGTCGTTAGGATGGTCCGAATTTGTAGCATATTTGTCATTTGTTGAATAAGGTTCCTTATTATTTCTTTTAGTTCAGCGAAATCATCTTTGTTGTTGTTGTTGGTAGTTTGTGGGGAAATTTGTCTAGTTTCTACTACGTGAATACCTAATGTGGCATTGGTTGTACCGACGCTTTCGTATGGTTTGCTGCAATCGTGGAGATTGCTATGGGGGGGTGTTTTACGTGCAGCTGGTATAATGTTGGTGATATGATATGTTTGTACAACATTACTAACATAGTAACATAAAAAGAATAAAAACAACATACATAACTAAGGGGAGAGATCACCCTATTGCTGTGTTGTAGCCTTGGGTCTAAGAGCAGCATAGCTACAAGCCTGAACCTACCTACCCAGGTTAGGTTAGGTTAGGTTGGCTGTCCACACGAGAGTGCAGACACACTTAGACCAGTGAAGGTCCTTTGTGATACCATGGATCAATCCATTTGGCCACTCAGGTACTAACAAAACCAACCGGAGCTTTTGACAAAGCGATGGATGCTCATGACGTCCAGGGACGCCAGATCGCAGAGGTCGTCAAGGAAGGGGGAACCTAGATGGAGCACTCTTTTATGCGACAGGGCCGGACATGTGCATAGGAGGTGAAGGATGGTTTCCTCCTCCTCCTCGTCCCTACAGCTTCTGCAGAAGTCGTTGGAGAAGAGACCAAGTCTTTTGGCGTGTTGGCCTATAAGACAGTGTCCAGTGAGAACACCGACAACGCAGTTGATTTGTGTACGCTTAAGCTTGATCAGGTCGGCACTACGGTTTTGATCCAGATTAGGCCAGATCTGTCTCGAAATGTGACACGTTGAGCCGTTTCCCCATCTAAAGTTGGTCTTGCTAATAGCGTTCAGCTTTAGTAGATGCTTACATGTAGCGAGGAGCATACACAGTGCTTGCCTTTCAGGCAAAATCCTTAGAGTGGTACCCTGTCTGGCGAGGTCGTCAGCCCTGCAGTTACCTGGAATGTCTCTATGGCCTGGCACCCAGCAAAGGTAAATGTTGAACTGCTCTGTCATCTCCATAAGAGATAGACTACAGTTTAAGGCAGTCTTTGAAGTGAAGGAGAACGATTCCAGGGACTTGATTGCCGATTGGCTGTCAGTGAAAATGCTAATATCCCTGACAGATAATACATTACATTTCAGCCAGGACAGGACTTCCTTGATCGCCATGACTTCCGCCTGGAAAACGCTACAATGATCAGGGAGGCGGAAAGAGATGCTCAGGTTGAGCTGTTCAGAGAAAACACCACAACCCACCCCGCCCTCCGTCTTAGATCCATCTGTAAAGAAGTGAACCGAACTACCATCGACAGGGGGGGAAGTGTCCCATACATCTCGGTTAGGGATGCTCGTACGGAAGTTACGGTCAAATCTCAGTTTCGGCGGGGTGTAGTCCGTGTTTTTGTGTTTGAAGTTGAGAAGATCAAGGATCGAGGAGTGGCCCAAGCGATAGCTAGACCACTGAGAGGAGGCTTTTAGGCGGATGGCCGCACAGGCAGC
This sequence comes from Brachypalpus laphriformis, assembly GCA_945910035.1. Lineage (NCBI taxonomy): Eukaryota > Metazoa > Arthropoda > Insecta > Diptera > Syrphidae > Brachypalpus > Brachypalpus laphriformis. Next base: position 18,206,549 of record OX246757.1, read on the forward strand.
CATCTGTTTGCTGAAAATATCTAGAGGTAGCAGGTTGAACAAAATGTCCAGTGCCGCGGAGGAAGTAGTCCATAATGCACCACTGATGCAGATGCATGCAGATCTTTGCACCTTTTTTTTTTTTTTTTTATAATTTGCGCGTGCCAAAGGGATTATTAATACCCTTATACTGGTTCTCAGGGCACGGGCGGTGAGAGAGGTGGACAGCCCTGTTGAGAGCAGGCCACCATACGATCACGCCATATAGTAGTATAGGCCTGATAACGGACACGTATAGCCAATGAGTGATTTGGGGTTTGATACCCCAGCTCCTACCTATAGCCTTTTTACAGGAATAGAGAGCTACATTAGCTTTCTTAACGCGCTCTAGTAGATTAGCCTTCCAGTTTAATTTCCTATCCAAAATAAGACCCAGATATTTTGCGTTTTCAGAGAAGGTGAGACTGGTGCCATTTATCATAGGAGAGTCTATGAGGGGAACTTTATATTTCCCCGTGAACAGAACGAGTTCCGTTTTATGGGGGTTAACCCCCAGTCCACATTTGGAGGCCCATTTGGTGAGCCGAAGGAGAGCAAATTGGAGGATATCCCTAAGATTGTCCGGGTGTTTACCGGAGGCAGCAATAGCAATGTCATCAGCATAGGCGATCACTCTACAACCTGACGTATCCAGGTCCAACAGTAGTTCATTAACTACCAGGTTCCACAGAAGAGGTGACAAGACTCCACCTTGAGGTGTACCGCAGCGAGCAATTCTTCTGGCCGATACTCCGCCCAGCTGCGTGTTAATAATCCTGCATGTAAGCATTTGATTGATCAACACTCCGAGCGAGGTATCCACTTTCAGATTTACAAGTGCGTCGGTAATTGCCTTTGGTTTGACATTGTTAAAAGCTCCCTCAATGTCAAGGAAAGCCACCGTGGTGTATTCTTTCATGCTCAATGATTTTTCGATGATGCAGACAAGCGAATGTAAGGCAGTCTCAACCGATTTGCCTTTGCAGTACGCATGTTGGGACGGCGAGAGCAGAGCTGGGCTAATACTTTGCCGAAGATGGATATCAATTAACCTTTCTAACGTTTTGAGCAGAAGGGACGATAGACTGATAGGTCGGAGATCCTTTGGTTCCACGTGCGAGCTCTTTCCTGCTTTAGGTATGAATATGACTTCAACCTCGGTCCATAGTTTGGGAATATAGACCAGATTTAGACAGCCCGACAAGATGACTTTGAGCCATGGAAGCACAATGTCCTCGCATTGCTGAATTTCAGCTGGAATAACACCGTCAGTTCCTGGGGACTTGAAGGGTTTGAAACTGCGCATGGCCCAACGGATCTTTTCTGTAGTTATCAAGACTAACGAGTTGCTGCAAGGTTGAGGGGGGGGATTTCCCTCTTGCGATATAGCAACAGGGGAGCTACCAGGAAAGTGGGTATCCAGTAAGATGTCAATGGATTCCTCAGCAGAGGAGGTCCAGTAACCATCCGGATGCAAAAGGAAGCTGGGTGTAGCAGGGCTTTTAGAGAGGATTTTCCGCAACCTGGAAGCTTCCGAGGACTCTTCAATGCTGTCGCAGAAAAGTCTCCAGGATCGTCGTTGCTCCTTCCACCTACCTACCCAACTGTACTACCTTTTTCTTATATTATATTTTATTAAATTTAATTTAATTCATGGATTTATTTTTCTTTTAGCGGTGAGGTAGCAACTAGGTATCCAAGTAAGTACGGACTACTTTGTGTGAGAGGTATCTTTTGGGCCATTATGACGGTTGTCCAGCAGATAACCTCGAATCACACTTTTTCACATCCAGTCATAACAAGATTCTTTTTTCTTTCAGATTCGTGCCAGGAATCATTCCTCGGTTCCTGGATTCCAAACAGGCTCTCGTAACATAAGGCTTCGTTAAGTACTTTAACTCCACTGTCAAGGTATTGACGCGCATGCATATATTTTGACGCAGCGATCGTGAGTCGGCAATTTACATCGGCACGTACTGGCGCTACTCTCGCGTACAACGTTTCGAATACGAAAAATATGGCGACTCGCCGTCAGCCGATTCATGAAAACGATTACTATGAAGGCAATCCTGAGTTAGACTTTGCCCATTTAAATGGTAACGCTGACTCATCACCGCCACCATCATCGGCAAAACGTCAAAGATTGTCATCTGATGATGCTAAACATAATCATTTAGTAGGTTGTGGTGGATCGAAGCAATTGCAGTCTGAAAAGCAAGTGGATTTGCTGACTGCCACAAACAACGCCGATGAAAGCAGTTATCAGCAGTCAACCAAAAATAGGCCAACAACTGCCAGCAACAAATGTCAATTGAAGAACAACAATAACACCCATTATCACCACCATCACCAAAATCAAATTATAACTGGCCACAATCAAAAGAAACGCTTTCCGTCGTCAGCATCAGCGACGGCAGTTACAACAACGGCGAAATCGATGACGACAATGCCACTGACGACAATGCAACGCTCCAACGCTGCTTCAACAATCAGCGATGAAATTATCAAAGTGAACGACAGTATTAGTGAAGAGGAGGCTGCGATGCAAACGAAAGATATAAAAAGGAGCCAACAGCAGCAGCAGCATCTTTGTCAGATGACGAGCAGCAGTGGCAGTCCGGTCGGGACTGATGATGGTACAGTGAGTAATGGCAGCAATCATCAACGCAATGCCAACAACAAGCAGTTGCAACTTGAGATCGAGGCAGTTAACACGTTGCACACGAAATGCACAGCAGCTGAAGAGGAGAAGGTGAACCTTCCCCACTTTCAATTAATCCGGGCCATCGGGTCAGGAGCTTATGCAAAAGTATTCTTGGTTCGTAAGAAAGGTGGCCACGATGACAGGAAACTATACGCGATGAAAGTGCTGAGGAAAGCAACAGTCGTGAAGAAGAAGAAATTAGCCGAATACACAACGGCTGAACGACAAGTACTAGAAGTAATACAACAAAGTCCATTTCTTGTCGGAATGCATTATGCTTTTCAAACTGACTCTAAACTATATTTGATCTTAGACTATGTCAACGGTGGCGAACTCTTTACACATTTGTTAAATATGGAAAATTTCCCTGAGGTCCATGTTCGCATTTACATTGCCGAGGTGATCTTAGCCTTGGAGCACTTACACAAACTGGGAATCATCTACAGAGACATTAAACCAGAGAATATCCTCTTAGATGGCAATGGTCACATTGTGCTAGCCGATTTTGGTTTATCAAAAATCTTCAAACCAGATTCGAATCAGCGAGCGCACAGTTTTTGTGGTACCTTGGAGTATATGTCGCCAGAAATAGTTCGTCCTTGTCCAGCTGGCTATGATCTTGCTGTCGATTGGTGGTCTGTAGGTGTAATTACCTACGAACTGTTAACAGGTGAATTGCCATTTACGTCAGTAAAGCAACGTAATACACGAAATGATATTTTACGAAGAATCCTAAAAAGTGATCCACCATTGCCTTCAATATTGAGTGAGACCGCTAAAGATTTTATTCTTAAAATGCTTCACAAGGATCCAAAGAAGAGATTGGGTGGTAATAATAAAAACGCCGATGAAATCAAAAGACATCCGTTCTTCTATGGCATCAACTGGAAGAACTTGCAGAGGAAACGAATAAAAGCACCATTTAAGCCAAAAATTTCTAGCGAAGATGATACAGGAAATTTCAGTGAAGACTTCACAAAACTTTCTGTTGTTGACCCACCGGCGACAGTTCCTCCCAATACCCATAGACTGCTTAGAGGATATTCCTACGTAGCACCCCAGCACTTGCATAAGAAACCAATCAGCAACGGACAATGCATTGAAGAAGAGTTCTGTAATCCACCGCTTAAGTATCCACCAAAATTAACTGATTTTGTGTTGGATGACAATAGCTATGCTAGTGGAAGTTTTGGTGCCTGCTACTACGCCTCGTATCCAAGGAGCAAGCAAATCTATTCGGCAAAGGTTATTCCCGCGGCCAAATATCGGCCAGCTGAGGTGGATGCTTTGATATCATGTTGTGACCACGAGGGCATCGTCGAATACATCGGCACATATCGCAAAGATGGAAATATTGTCATTATCACTGAGTTTCTCAGCGGGTGTGAACTGTTTCATCATATTAATAGTGAAGACGGACTATCCGAAAGCAGAGCATGTGATTTGTTTACACAGATTGCAGACACTGTACGACATATTCACTCAAGGAATTTCATTCATGGCGACCTAAAGCCAGAGAATATTCTATTTGTTGACGACAAGTTGCGGCACGTGAAACTTATTGATTTCGGTGCTGCAAACTATAATAGCAGCGGTGTTGTTTGGAAAGATACGCCACGATACACGCTCGTCTATGCCCCACCGGAGGCGCTACGCTCCCAAAACAGTGCAGTATATTCAAAGGCATTCGACATTTGGTCGCTGGGAGCAACGCTCTACACAATGGTCATTGGTCATGCACCATTTCATCATGGCAAGGATGCTCGAACCACAAATGCGGCTGTGATCCGAGAACGAATACTCAATGGTTATATGTGGATGACGGAGAATCCACGATGGCTGGGAACGACGTTGGAATTCCGAGACCTGGTAACATCGTGTATGCAAGTAGAGATTTCAAATCGATTGTCTATCGGTGAAGTGCTACAGCATCAATGGATGAGTAAGAAGCACTATTTAAATGATGTCGTGGAAAATGATGAAAACAATGACGAAGAGGTCGTGCTTATTGAGAAGGACGAGGATCCTCTGGCCGTAATTCCGGAACCAAAGCGATGGAGTAAAACCGCTTCAATACACATGCGTGGTTCAGACTAGAACCAGAGTTTGTAACGGAGCAATGGCTGCAATGAAAGCGAAGTTGAAAGTACCAGTGGCTTAAGACGAAATAAAAGCTCAGATCAGGACAATACTTCACCTGATCACCTTCACACTCATCGCATGGAGAGCATGGGAAGTTGCGACGTCTTAGTCCAATCTGCGGAGTATCACGTACAAACATTTAACATCGGCCTGGAGAAACACAATGCGAAACTCCTGCCAATAGTAGACGTAATCAACATTAAGAAATCTATGCAATTGACTCCAGTGAACGCATTGGCAGTAGATTTAGATCTCAATGCAGTTGCAGAACACACAAAACAGCTCCACGACGTCGAATACATCAACCTGTCTACCAACCAAACAAACTCTTCTCAGCATTACATTACAATAAATAAAATGAAACGTAAAGATGTTGACGATGAAAAGCTTACCAGCTTTGGTGAACCAAACCGTGAAATCAACATTCGCCGAAGATATTGGAGACTGTTCAACCGCATGATATACTCCACCCAGCGTGTTCTAAAACAATTCAATGCAGTACGAAAATACAAGCAATCGGATACATATGCAGCGCAGACGATAATGATGACGATAACAGCGGAATATTCCCCAAGTAAATGCCAAGACTAGCGAAAATCAAAAAAGAGTCTGTACCCCACAAGCCAACAGCAAAAGCAGCGTTTCGTTTCGAATGATAAATATTAGCGCTACTGATCGGTTCCATGAGACGATTATGTACAGCTACCACCACCATCACCAACGAAAAAATAAACGGACCACCGTTTCGTATTCTAAATGCGAATTTTGTAATATTTATTATTAATACCTGACCCACCCGGCCTTGCTCGTGGCCATAAATTATATAATCTATTAAACCATAAGTATACCATATATGTAAATATAATACACAGCTGATGGATCCTTGACGAACAAAAGAAATTTTAATAAATTTCAAAAATTGATAATATCTATTCTTAAAATTCTTAATTGTTTATAATTAAAAAAAAAAAAAATGTGTTTAAACCGTCATTGGCAAAATTATTTGCACAATATAATTTTTACACCATATCACTGCAATAAAGTTGTATAACTTTTGAAAATTGCAATATGTCACTTATGTTGTTATTTATTATTCATCTTTTAAATCTTCTTGAAACGATAAATAGAAAAATAAAATAAAATTTCAAACAGTAACGGTTAAAAGCATGGAAAAAAAAGTGGCAAAATTATTGTGACATCGCTAAATGCCGGCAAATTATTTGCACAAGTGCAATTAACTGCTCTGGACATCTAACGATAGTCAAATTCTTCGACTACTTAATGCAATGCGATGCAAGTAGTCACTGTTAGTAGTTCAGCGTCATAATTCCTTCAGGAAATTTATTTTAAATGGCTAGAACTCGGAGACTAACAACGGGCAAACGAACGGCCATTGTTGCAGGATTTGAACCCGTGCTTCGGCAGCAGAACTTTCGATAAAATATCACCGCAGTCGAAGAGCAATTTATTATCAAATCCAAAAATAAAAAACGCATGGAAGTGTAAAAATCGGACCAATAGATGCAGACAAATGGTTACTTCGAAAAGGGGAGACAACTGAGTTATTCGTTCTTTTAACTAACTCACGTGATAAAGTTCACGGAGCATATAAACAAACCAGCGGCTTTTTGGAGAAGTGTGCTATGGACTGACGAGACTGCTTGTTCTTTGGATGGCAGCTACGTCCGAAAATTTGATTACTCTGATTCTAAAACAAGAGCCAAAAAACCCGTTACACAACTCACAAGGCATTTCAAATGCGGTAAAATTATGATATGGGGATGCAAATCATATTGTGGTGCTCCGACCACGTCACATTGTTTAGAGATACTAAATCATGTTCCACTACTTATGTCCTGTATCCCCTTGTGGGTCCTAGGGCCTTTACTACGCCTACGCGCCTCGTGTACGGTTTCTGGCAATGTATCTTAGTTCACCCCAACTTTTCCCTAACTGCCGTGCCTTCTTCTCGACTGTTCTGCGCCATGTTCTCCTCGGACCGCCAGGTCTTCTGCCATCCTGAGTTAGAGGGTTCCATTGCATAGCATGGTTCGCTATGGAACTGTCACCCTTTCGGAACGTGTGACCAATCCACTGCCACTTCCGTGGTTGGATGGTTGTGCCTATTGGTTCCTGACCCGTTCTCTCGTAAAGGTGTTCGTTAGAGATACGATTGGGCCAGAAAATCCTTAAGATATTGCGCAGGCGCCTACTAACAAACGTTTGCAGCTTTCTGGGGAGAGTAGAGGTGCTCCACGTGCTGCACCATATAGCAGCATGGATTCAACGTTGGAGCGGAACAGTCTTATTTTGGTGCTCAAACTGATTGCATTGCTTCGCCATATTTTGGACAACATCCCGAACGCGGACTTTGCTTTGGCTATCCTGTTGGCTATATCCAGTTCGGTTCCACCATCGGTTGAGACAATACTCCCAAGATACTGGAGATCCTATACTCTCTCTACCGGTTGTCCAGCAATGCATATTTGAGCTGATGAGTTTGTTCCAAGGCTGATGATTTTAGTTTTTGCCGTATTAATTTTCAGCCCGACGACGCCTGCCTCCCTCTCCACATCTGCTGTCACTTTGTGGAGGTCCTTAATTCTGTGGGAGATTAAGCATACATCGTCTGCGTAGTCAAGATGTTTCAGTTGAGATGTAAAAGTCCATCGAATTCCTCCGTTTCCCGTCGACAAAGCTGCATGAAGCACATCGCTAATCACCAATAGGAATAATATTGGTGAAAGGATACAGCCTTGTCTTACCCTACTTTGGATTTCAAATTCCTCAGACAACCTTCCCCTGTGCAGAACGTGACATTTGGAGCCTTCATATGTAGCTTTGATAATGGCAATTAGTTTATCAGGAATGCCTCTCCTGCTTAAGGCACGCCAAATAAACTCCCTGTTGACACTATCGAACGCCTTCTAGAAATCGATGAACAGCAGGTGCAGTGGCGATCGATATTCAACACACTGTTCGATGATAATCCGCAGGGTGTTGACGTGGTCGGCACAGGAGGATCCAGAGCGGAAACATGCTTGTTCGACATCGAGTGTGTCTTCGAGATGTTGTTTGATTCGCTCCAGGATGATAGTAGCTATTATCTTGGCTACAGCAGGCAGCACGCAGATACCCCTCCAGTTCTTCTTAGGAAGCTTGACGATCATTCCCTTTTTCCACTCGTTAGGAAAGCTCTCAGCTTCCCAAGCTCTCTCTATAAGTGGAAGCAGAAGCTCAGCCGATGTTGTGGGCGCTGCTCGTAAGAGCTCTGCTGGAATACCGTCAAGTCATACCGCCTTGTTGGTTTTGAGTGCCCTGATCGCGGTAATGATCTCATCTTTACTGGGAGTCGTGGTGCGTATTCGGGAACTTCTCACCTCGGGCATCTCAGTCTGATTTGGGAGCACGTCGCTAGCGAATACACGGTTCAAAACCATAGCAAAATGCTCTTTCCATCTCTTGAGCTGGTCCTCATCCGAAATGAGCAAGGAGCCGTCTAGGCTTTTCACTGGGTGTTGGCTGGAGCTGAGACCAACTGTCAGCTCTTTCGTGATTCTGTAGACGGTCCTGCTGTCGCACCTCCGTGCAGCTTCTTTTGCTTCTGTAGCCAGCGCGTTGATGTAGTTGCGCTTGTCACGTCGAACGCTACGCTGAGCTTCTCTCATCTTCATGCGATATAGGGACTCTAGCTCGCTTCTCCCTGCTGCTGGGGTAGCTGCAACGCGAGCTTTCAGCTGTTTTCGTTCGTCAATCCTTCTCCAGGTATCCTCGGAATGCCACGCCCTATGCCTTCCCTGCGATCGACCGACAATTCTTTCAGCACTAGATGTAAAAACATTTTTCACAGCACACCAATGGTCTTGGATGGTTGCGGGCATTGAGCTGCTGATTGCTTCCACACCTTGCGAAAAGTGCTCCCTTAATTGTTGGCGCACTGAGGGATCACTAAGTCTATCGATGTTGAACCTGGGCATTTTGTGTTGTCGTGGGATCTTCGAACTGCAGCAGTGCGTAGTTGGAGAGTAGCTATCATAAGATGGTGATCACGTACTATCCCCACATCTGCCCCTCGTCTGTTTCGGACGTCCAGGAGACTACTTCTAAAGCGGCGGCTGATAGCAAAATGGTCAATTTGGTTGGAGGTTGCTTGCCTGTCATTGGAAACCCAGCTAACTTTGTGGAAGGTCTTGTGCTCAAACATGGTGCCAGCTATCATAAGGCGGTTGGCATTGCAAAAATCCACAAACCTTTCGCCGTTGTCATTGCAGTTGCCTAGTCCATGCTTCCCGATTACATATTTGAGCCCTTCGTTGTCGTTGCCTACCTTGGCATTCAAATTCTCTATCACTATGACAATGTCTCCATTTGGTGTTGTGTTGAAGACGGCGCTTAAGAGATTGTAGAAGCTCTCCTTTTCGTCCTCAGACGAACTATTCGTTGGGGCGTAACACTGTATGATGGTGACGCGTCGTACTCTAGTCCGGAATCTGGCCGTCAAAATCCTATCACCATGAGGCTGCCAGGAAATTAGGCCCTTGCGTGCTGTTTTTGTTAGCAGTAGTCCGACTCCATATTCCCGCGGACTTCCGGATGGTCTTCCAGAATAGAGTAGTACAGTGTTACGCGTTGGAGACTGGTACTCGCCCGCTTCTAACCATCTTACTTCAATTACCCCTTCGGGTAGGGGTTAGAATATATCCGTGGTAGGCATGCCTGTCATAAGAGGAGACTAAAATCCACCCTTCGTATACCGGGCTTAAACTGTTTACAAAAAAATGCAATGAGTAAAACGAAAAGATTTAATACCCCAGGTGGCAGTCCAGGTTCACTGAAAAATCCACCCTCTTCGGAGGTAGGCTCTACGGATTCTGGGGAGAGCCAATTATTGCAATTGATAAATCCCTTTATAAAAAGTTCAAGGGTACCTCGGTCTCCACCATCAAGACCGAATGTCTCCGGGAAAAAAAGTCCGCCGGAAGTGCAAGCGCACAAGAAACAGGACTCAGAGAAATGTAAAAGCTTTGAGAAGGAAAATAACGAACTTCGCAATAAGCTTAATGAAATGGATCGACTCTACCAAGAGCTCAAAAAAGAGGTAGACATGCTGAGAGAGGAAAACAAGCTTCTAAAGAACTCGCTTTTACAAAAAGAACGCGAAGATTCCCCTCCCCGCGCAGCTAATCCACAATATCACACGGACGAAGAAGAGCTTGCACGCGAAACGAATTGCGTCTTAAAGAAAAGACCTAGCAAAAAACGCAGAGCCGGCTCTTCGCCCGAAATCGAGCCGCGAAAGGAAGACAAGCAAAATGAGTCGAAGCCAAAACAAACTCAAGCTAAAGCACGTCCTCCGCCTGCAATAAACGTCGTTGGCATAATGGACTACAGTAAGCTACATTGCCTTCTTAAAGGTACGACGACATCGAAATTCAAGGTCACGTCACTCAGGAACAATGCGTGGTAAATTAACGTTGATGACTCCGATGGCTACCGAGCAATATCACAAAAATTAAACACGGAAAAGATCCAGTGGTATACTTATGAAAATAAGTCAGAAAGACCACTGCGTGTTATAGCAAGGGGGCTCCACCCCTCGTGCACAAAAGACGATGTAATGAACGACCTCAAAGCTAAAGGTTTAAAATTCTTAATGCCGTCAATATTCTCAAAAAGTGAAGCATCAAACGGAACAAGGCCAGGAAATCATGGTCAAGCATGGACTTCCGCTCTTTATGCTTACCTTTGACCGGAGCGAAAATGTAGACGATATTTATAACGTTAAAACTATTCTGAATATCGTAGTCAAGATTGAGCCTATGCGTACGAGAACGAGATCGATACCTCAGTGTAAACATTGTCAAGGCTTTAATCACACACAGTCGTATTGTCAAAAAGAGCCGAGATGCGTAAAATGTGCTGGTAACCATCTCTCGGAAAAGTGTGACCTAAATAAGCAGGCCCCGGCTACCTGCATTAACTGCAAAGGAAAGCACCCGCGAACTATCGAGGTTGCGAAGTGGCAAAAGAGCTTCAAAAAAGGCGAGACACATTTTAAAATATTCAACGCCAGAACGCAGAACCGGTTAAAAATAGTCGCGAAATTGCTAAGCCAAGGGTAACGACCGTCAATAAACACGTCAAAGTTAAGACGAGAGTCGAGCAAAGTAAAGTTCCTTCCGCAAAATCAAAGGAAAAGCCACAATCTCCAGAGACGCTAACATATGCTCAAGCTGCGTCGCTAGAAAACAAGCAAAGCGGTGTTACGGTAGACCCAGTCTCCCAAGTCTTCTCTATAATTCTTGCGAAACTTGAGAAGCAAACGAAGGTAAACAAAGTCATATTTGATAAATTGAGCAAGCTCGAGTTAAAACCTCGCCAAAAAAGAACTCCCATATGAATATGAATCAGTTACTAAAAATTTTAACATGGAACGCAAACGGCCTTCTACAAAAAAACGCCGAATTAGAAGTGTTCTTACGGAATGACAACATTGACATTTGTTTGATCTCTGAAACTCATTTGACAAAGGAGTAAAATAAGAGGGTATCGTGCTTATCACGCATACCACCCTTCCGGAAGAGCTAGAGGCGGATCCTCCTTATTCATTAAAGACTGCATTGAGCACTCCATAAATACGACGATTGAAATCGATACAATGCAAACAAGTTCAGTTCGAGTTAAGAATAGGCACTCGTATTTCAACGTCGCGTCCATTTATTGTCCTCCGCGATGCACGTTTAGAAGTAACGACTTTGTACGTCTCCTTGACTCACTTGGACCGAATTTCATTATAGGTGGCGATTTCAACGCAAAACACATCTTTTGGGGTTCCAGATCCAATTCACGGAAAGGCATGCCGGTATGCAATTCGGGGGAAACCGACGTATTGGCCCTCTGATACAGCAAAAACACCGGACCTAATAGACTTCTTCGTAACAAAAGGAGTATCTTCAAATTTTGCGAAAGTAGAGGAAAGCTTTGATCTCTCCTCAGATCACTCGCCGGTAATCTTGACAATAAGTGACCGACTAATGACAGTAAAAGATGTGCCTAGATTAACTAACAAAAAAACTAACTGGCGCGACTTTAGAACTGATTGCGAAGAAAATATTGTCTTAAATGTATCGCTCAAAACACCCTTCGAAATAGAAGATGAACTCGGCAAATTTATTGAATCAATACAGAATGCCGCGTGGAAAAATACACCTTTAAGGAGGAAAGAAGTCTCATGCAATGAAGCTAATTATCCGCCGGAAATAAAAGAACTTATTCGAGAAAAGAGGAGAGCACGCAAAATATGGCAACAAACTCGCGCTCCCCAGCATAAAACCCACTCGAATTTCCTATGCAATAAGCTTAAAAAAGCGATCCAAAACCTAAAAAACCGAGAGACTTCAGCTTATCTTGAAAGTTTAACCGCCGAAAAAACCACTAATTACTCGCTCTGGAAAGCTGTCAAAAGAATTAAAAAACCCCAAATACATTCGCCACCGATAAGAAAAAACAACGACGAATGGGCAAAAGGTGACAAAGAAAAAGCGGATCTATTTGCCGAGCACTTAGAAGAAACTTTTAAGCCATTTGATGGAGAAACATTGGTAGACGATTTTACCGGTACGACTACGACATCTGACAACCTTAGAATAAAAAGTGTGTCACTTATAGAACTTTGCCAGGCAATAAAAAACCTGAAAAATAATAAAGCTCCTGGCTATGATTTAATGACCGGACAAATCCTCAAGGAATTACCAAAAAAGGCACTATTAAAATTGCTTTATTTAATAAATGCTTCCATTAGATTATTATACGTTCCAAATCAATGGAAAGTCGCAGAAGTCATAATGGTTCCGAAACCGGGGAAATCTCCAAATGACAAAAAATCGTACAGACCGATATCGCTACTACCAATAATATCGAAGGTATTTGAAAAACTCCTTCTGAAACGGATTCTTCCGGTCATTGAAGAGAGACGCCTAATACCTGACCACCAATTCGGGTTCAGAATCAAGCATTCCACAATTGACCAGGTTTATAGAATAACCGACGAAATTGAAAAAGCCCTTGAGGAGAAAAAGATTTGTTCTAGCGCTTTTCTTGACGTATCTCAAGCCTTCGACAGGGTTTGGCACGATGGATTGAATTATAAGCTAAGACGAATTCTTCCGGAGCAACTTCATAAGATCTTAGAATCATACCTTAAAAACAGACTTTTTCGTGTCAAGCACGGAACTGAATATTCTCATTTTAAAGAAATCGCCGCCGGAGTTCCGCAAGGAAGTGTCCTTGGGCCTATCTTATTCTTGCTGTACACTCGGGACATACCACAAACTGAAGGCACTATTGTAGCTACGTTCGCGGACGATACGGCTATTCTGGCAACGGAAAGTTCAATCGAGTCAGCAACCATAAAACTCCAACGAGCCTTGGATAAAATCTGTGAGTGGACAAAAACTTGGCGCATTGTTCTTAACGAGACCAAATCGACGCATGTTAACTTCACCTACAAGAAAATAATCAACCTACCCGTTTTCATTAATTCGGTACAAATACCGCATGCAAACGAAGCTAAATATCTGGGAATGACACTAGACGCGAAACTTAAATGGAAACCTCACTGAATAAGATTATCAACGAGGTTGAAAAAGGGCAACGATTTTATGTTGCATTAGAAGAAGGTACCAAACAAAATAAATGTACTCGATAATATTCGATAATAGTAGTATACTTATTTTATTCCGTGAACAGCGAATTCCCTTTACCACCTTACTCTATGGCGTCCAGATCCAGAAGAAAGATCAAATGCATTATAATTACAATGTGTAGCCAAAGGTACATATGTACATAGAAAAAACAATTGAGAATTGTACATAGTTTATCCGTTAAGAGAGCAATAGTTAAACAAAAAAATAAGGGAACAAATAAAATAATACGAAAAGCTAATGACAAAATAGGGTAAATTAAAAATTGTGCAAGTAATTGAAGCACATTTTAAATATAATCTAATTATTGGAATTATAGTCATAAACATCCCGGCGCCCCTGAACGGATTTCAGGATAATGGTAGAGGAGCCAGTTTGGATATTGGTCGAACGAAGGTGCCTGCACTCGTTTTAACAGTGGCTACACGAACAAGTTGATCCGATCCTGGATTTACGGCTTCAATTCCGCCTAAGATCCACTTAGTTGGGGGCAAATTAGGCTCCTTTATAACAACAACATCTCCAGGTTTGAGGTTCGGTTTCCGTTGTTGCCACTTGCATCGCTCCTGAAGGGTCGTAATATACTCTTTACTCCACCTTTTCCAGAATCCTTGAGTCATGTTTTGAAGATGGTTCCAATGAGATAAGCGATTCAATGGGGTATTCATGTGGTTTGGTTCGGGAACCGCTGTCAATGGTTGACCTATTAAGAAATGAGAAGGAGTTAAAGGATTTAGATCACTATCAGAGAGACAACATAAAGGTCGTGAATTTAATATAGCTTCTATATATTTGAGAAGTTACGGTGGTTAGCTCCTCAAAGGTTAATAATGACGACCCAATAACGCGGCGGAGGTGAAGTTTAACGGACTTTAACGGCTTGCAGATGTGAATGACCCTTCGAATTACCCGAACTACCCAAAATCCAGAACTGTTGGCGAACAATTGCAAAGGTCTCCGATACTCCCGCGTGCATGTATCTTTGATGTAGTCCTTAACTATAAGAAACGATATATTATTAGTCTTTGGGAGAATAATAGGGTGTTTCATATTGTATGAAATAGTTGCGTGTCTTATTCGTCCTCCGACACGAAGAATTCCATCGGTATCCAGAAATGGAGAGTATTTCGATAGGTTTGATTTGGTTGAAACACATTTACTGCTTTGAAGATCCTTAATGTCCATGGAGAAGTATTTGAATTGTACGAACTTGTAAATAAATACCTTTGCTTCATGGAATTCCTTGAATCGCAAACCATTACTAGTACGAAGGGAGAACCACGACCGACAATTTGAAATAAAGCGAAAACAGAGTGCAACTACTTTCACCAGACGAAACCACGACGATTCATTAACATTGATTAGAATTTGAATTATATTGGTCTCAGGCGATGTAACAAGGACGTGTTTTGGTGGGGGGCGTGTTTCACGTTTAACCGGTTCACTGTCCGCGACTTGTGGAGAAATGCACCATGAAGAATTGGGCCACTGTTCGTCCGCTTCCGATAACCAAGGCGGACCGTTCCACCAAAGATTGTGATTTATTAGATTCGAAGGTGATACGCCGCGCGAAGCACAATCTGCGGGATTAAATTCGGATGTAACATAGTTCCATGAATGTCGAGGGACCGTTTCAAGTATACTGGAGGTGCGATTGGCAACAAACGTAGTCCAACGTCGAGGGGGTGAAGAAAGCCAATGCAAAACTATCTCCGAGTCGCACCACGCTGATATTTTTATTTCCGTTGAATTAAACGACGATTTCACAAGATTAATAAGCCTCGATAAGAGTAAAGCCCCACAAAGTTCAAGACGCGGAACAGAAAGAGGTTTTAAAGGAGCCACTTTCGTTTTCGCGGCAACAATGGTGACCGTGATTTCACCCGTGACTAGTTTCGACCGAGCGTAAACTACGGCTGAATAGGCTGCTAACGAGGCGTCCGAAAACCCATGTAGCTCTACGTTTTCAGAAGACGAAAAGACGTTTCGCGGAATACGAATTTGTTGAAGACTATGGAGATTATCACGGTAGCTCATCCAGCGGGTAGATAATTCAGATAATTCAAGTCCGAGATCAGATGACCAGAGTTCCTGAAACATAATTTTAAAAAGGACTACCGAAGGCGCCAAGAAGCCCAATGGGTCAAAGATCCGAGCTATTTCTGAAAGCAATATTCTCCTGGTGATTTGAGGGGTTTGTTTAAATGTTGTTGAATTACACGAAAAGAAAACATGTCTGAAGTTGGGTTCCAGTACATTCCTAGGACCTTAATTGCAGCTTGAGATTTTTCTGTATCAAAAAACGAATATTCGCAATCTTCCGGCGGCAATTGAGCCAAAAGACTCCAGCAGTTAGAGCTCCATTTCCTAAGGTTTATGTTAGCTATCGATAAAAGATTTACGAGCTCTGATTGTAATTCGAATAATTGTTCGATCAAGTTAGATCCCGTCATAACATCATCGACGTAAACATCACTTAATAGGACCCTAGCTGCGTTTGGGTATTTTTCCTTATAGACATCAGCGAGTTGTTTTAGAACGCGAACAGCAAGAAAAGGAGCGGATGCCGTTCCGTATGTGACCGTTTTGAGGCGATAGTGTTTTAGATCTTCATCAGGAGTTTGACGCCAGACGATTCGCTGAAAGTCAGTTTCTTGGTTACGAATTAGGATTTGTCGAAACATTTTGACTATATCAGCCGTGAATACGTATCGATGTTGCCGAAAGCGGAGGCAAACACCGATTAGATCACGCTGAATAGGTGGACCAATGAGAAGCTGACTGTTTAACGATTTTCCAAGCGAATCGGCTACTGAACCGTCAAACACAACGCGCAATTTAGTCGACGTGCTGTCAAGTTTAAAGACCGCATGATGTGGCAAGTAGAATTCCTGTCCGTTGGGCGTTACTATCTCTGCAGATGGGATGAGTTCCATATGACCGAGGTCAAGATACTCTTGCATGAATTTAGTATATTGTTGATATAACTCAGAGTTACCTTGAAATCGTCGTTCCATTGAATTCATTCGAGAAACCGAAGCAGAAAGAGTATTTCCAAATGATGGAGAGGGAGTTTTAAATAAAAGAGGGACAACATATCTTCCATCTGGAGAGCGAGATACGTTTTCTCGAAACTGAATTTCGGCAGGATCGTCACTGCATGGTTTTTGCATTTGAATGAATTTCATCTAATTCCCAGAAACGTTGTAGTAGAGCATCGATGTCTACGGTGGAATGAAGCGCAGATATAGGGGTACTACAATTGGTATTATAACTAAGTTCACCAGTTATAATCCAACCGAAAGATGTATTTTGTGCCAGCGGTTTTCCTTCCGGCCCACGAACTTGCCCCGCCTTCATAATTACCCAAACTATGTCAGCTCCTAGCAATACATCTACCGACTTGCAGATGTTGAAATACGGATCTGCTAGGTCGAGACCTTGAATGTACTTCCATGAGGATGCATCGAACGATTGACTGGGTAGGTCTGATGTTATTTTTCCTAGAATAAGTGCGTCGAAACATAATTTAGATGACTTGAACCGCAAAACTAAATTTATAGACATACATCCCCTTGTATGTCCTGCATCAGTCGATGATAAACCTAAGAGAGGGATTCGAATATGTTTGCGAGGAAGTCCTAGTTGTTGAGCTAATGATTCCGTTACAAATGAAGACTGTGACCCTGAATCTAGTAGCACCCGGCAATCAATGAGCTGGCCCTGACTATCTCGAATCTTAGCAAGAATTGTTGGAAGAATGGTTTGGTGGTGAAGGCTAAGTTTGAGCGAATGATTTGTTACCAAAGGGTTTATAGGATTACAGTGGGGTTGGGGTGAACCATTAGTACCCTTCGTTGAGGACGATGAGTCTACCTGCAAACCGAGAGCAGGCCTTGAAGAAGAAGATGAACTGGCGCTTGAATCCTCCGGATGAACGAGTGAATGGTGGCGTGATTTGCATACGCGGCAGCGAAACGAGGACTTGCATTTATTTGATGAGTGTCTAACGCGAAGACAATTAAAACATAGAGCATTCTCCTTTACGAATGCACGTCGCATCGAAATGTTTAACCCGATAAATACCGAACACTGTGACAAAATGTGATCACCTTTACATTTAGGACACCGCGAATTATTTCTCTGAGTTTCAGCTAAATAAGCACGTATTGAAGGCGATGGTTTCGTGCGCGATGGTTGTGAACGATTTAATGGTCGACACGATTCGTAAGCATCACATCGTAGCTCAAGAAATGATATAAGTTCATGTATTGAGCAATCGTCGCGCGATCCTACTTCCTTAGCCCACGCGTGACTTGTGTCCTCGTCAAGTTTGTTAAGGAGTATGTAAATTAACCACGGATCGCGATCTTCCTTTTCTGCTGCATGAAGTTCTCGAATGACTTGATCAGCACCGTCGGTTATTTTTCGAAGTGTTTGGGCATTTGGGGTGGTAAGAGTGGACAAGGACATAAATGATTGAATTAATGAATGGACAAGTAAGTTAGCACGATTGTACCGCCCTTCGAGCTTTTCCCAGGCCTCGATATAATTTGCATCGGAAATTGGAATATGTTGAATTAAATCAGCCCCTCATCTCTCAAAAATGACTTCAGATAATAGAATTTTTGGGTTGCCGTTAGATTTGTTTTATTTACGGAGCCCGTAAAGGTATCGCGAAACGATGGCCAGTCTTTGTAGTTTCCCGAAAATGGAGCCACTGTGATATTTGGTAGCGTTACATTCGAACACGTGTTGGATGGTGAATTCAATTTTTTAAGAAACGTGGACTGCTGATTCGCGAGCTCCTCAAATAAGCTGCCTTGCTTATTAACCAATTGTCTTTCCCGAATGGCCTTGTTAAATATCGCTTGCGTAGAGAAGTACGTAGCTTCATATTTCCCGAAATCCTCTTCTAATGCTTGTAATGCCGCAAAATTTGTTTCATCTGTCTCTTTTAAGCATGCATGATGATAGACCGAAAAATCCAACCAAACATTTTCTAATTTATTAAGCCGAACTTCCAACATCTCTGTATCAACCTCACTATTAATAATTGCCGCAAATTCGGATGCACGTGTTAAACGAGACTTTGCATGTCCTATCATTTGTTTAGAGGTCATTTTTCAGATGTTTTAAGTGGCGCGAAATCAAATAGAAAAATAGTTGAACGAAAAATAGCGCATACACAAACGATCCAAAGCCGCGAAGTAAACCCTTGAATAATTATAATAAAAAAGTATGATTTTTCACGTGAGCACACAATCGCAAACCACACGGGGTTTATTAATCAAATTAGTTCTCGATAAATTAAAAGTTTTATGTTTCACTAAATATTCGGCTGCGAAGGACCATGAATAAGATTAGCAACGAGGTTGAAAAAGGGCAACGATTTTATGTTGCATTAGAAGAAGGTACCAAACAAAATAAATGTACAATATTCGATAATAGTAGTATACTTATTTTATTCCGTGAACAGCGAATTCCCTTTACCACCTTACTCAATGGCGTCCAGATCCAGAAGAAAGATCAAATGCATTATAATTACAATGTGTAGCCAAAGGTACATATGTACATAGAAAAACAATTGAGAATTGTACATAGTTTATCCGTTAAGAGAGCAATAGTTAAACAAAAAAAATAAGGGAACAAATAAAATAATACGAAAAGCTAATGACAAAATAGGGTAAATTAAAAATTATGCAAGTAATTGAAGCACATTTTAAATATAATCTAATTATTGGAATTATAGTCATAAACACTCACGTTCAAAAGAAACGTGACGAAGTCGAAAATCGACTTAGAGAAATGTATTGGCTAATTGGAAGATATTCCAAACTAAGCGTATATAACAAACTGCTTCTGTATAAGCAAGTGCTTAAACCCGTTTGGACGTACGGTATACAACTCTGGGGTTGTACCAAACCAAGCAATAGGAATCTCATACAATCACTCCAAAATAAAATTATAAGAATAATCGTGAACGCTCGCTGGTATATCAGAAACAATGATATCCACAGAGACTTAGGGATAGCTACCGTGGAGGACGAAATAAAAAACTTCGCTCGCAAGCTTCGTATTCGTCTTCATGGCCATTGCAACTGTGCCATACTCCAAACTTTGGATGTGACAAATCTTACGCGCCGACTTCAAAGAACAAAACCGTTCGAATTAGCGCAATAAGACAAAAAGCCGCATGTCATGACGGTTTCAGCAGGTACTTTTATTGAAAATCTACCTGCCTCACGCGAATATAAATCTGAAGCTTAAACTACTTGATAAGGTCTAACTTAGTCGTAGTAAACAAAACGAAGGGAAGGGTGTTTTTAGTCAGTAGAAATCTGACACTACTATGAGTACACGGTCTCATAGTGTCTCATGAAGATTTTCACCTACCCAGGAAAAAAAAAAAAAAACTTACCCCCAAAATGTGCAGTTTATATCGCATGAATTCGTTTTCCAATTGGATGAATCTGGCATTGTAAGGACCTTCTCTTCCCGAGTCGAGGAGCGTCTTTACATTCCAGAAACCTATCTTTGTCCGGGTACAATAGCCAAAAGTCTTCAACATGTGATCATTCCTTATCCGAGGCATAGTGTCGGTTTCTGTATCGGGCAATATTCGGTAACGCAGGTTGCTGGCCCACGTTACCTAGCCTAGAATCAAGGCCCTAGACAATCTGCACTTACAATTTTAGCTTATACTTATAAGGGTTTATACGTATAGTTGCCCGGGGACCACCACTAGGAGGTAAAGTAAGCACTTCATCACGAACTTGATTGTCGCACTACTGGCCCAAGCCAAGTTTTGAACAGTCAGTAGTTTCCCGATCAATCGCAATGCAGGTCCAGGTTGCACTAGTGGCAGGCTCAATATTCATCGGCAGCGATTTCTTTCTCCAACATAAAAATGCACCCATACGCACGGCCTGGAACATCAAAAAGTTTTTATCGGAAGTAGGAGAGAAGCTTTAGAATGGCCTCCGCAAAGCCCTGACTTAAATGTCATAGAAAATGTTTGGCATCTTATGAAATCCAAAATTCCACAAAACATTTGAAGATCAAACATGGAAAGATTTTATAACAGCTTAGAGTCCTATTCAGAGAGAACAAATTGAACATTTGATAGACCCAATGCCAAGATCGCTCGTAAAGTTATTGAGGCAGATAGAGGAAACACACCTTATTAGGTAATACTGCACAAAAAAAACCGTTGCGTTTAATGATAAAATATTTTTCATTTTCGGCTTTCAGAAGTGTAAACAGAAGTAAATTGCAGTTGTGCAAATAATTTTGCCTTCGGTTAGTAATGTCATAAATTTGCCAATGACTGTATATAAACTGTAGTGCCATTCTTATCAGTTTTATAAGCAATCTTCGATTTAACCCTGAATCTCTCTCTCTCTCTCTCGATGGGCGAGAAGGTCCCTAGGGACTTTTGGAACAGTTGAATGTTCACAAATCTCTTTGTGAATGTGCTAGAAACTTGATGCTACCTGCATTCCATAGAAATGCAATGCCGTAGCGATTAAAACAAATTCCGAAGTGGTACATGAACTCTATTCTGTTTTTTTTTTTCGATTTGAAGGTGTTTAGTATGGTAATCAGCTACAAGGTCCGTAAGGACCTGTGTGTATTATACAGAGGAGATTATGGAAAATAACAATTTAGGTATCATGTTCAATCGTGTTTAGTTAGTGTGAGACTATTGTTCTATAAGTAAACATCGCTACTGTCGAGTTATGTTCTTGGAAAGTTATATTAAATTTGTCGGTAATTACACAAGCTGCACCTGCAGATATAGGTTGGGATATTGTGAATTTGGTGATAAATAACTGTACACACTAGAAACTAATGATCGAGAAGGAAAGGCGAGCAGTGGATGAATCATATGCTGCATTTATGAATGAGGAGAGCGATAATGAAAATGATGTTGATCTGTTCGAATGTGATGATGACGTTAACCTGACAAATCATCCAGATGGCGCTATTTATGTGTCCGATGTCAAAAGCGTCTCGTTGAGTGCGATTCGCCAAACCTTTGTGCATTCATTTACTCTATCCAAAGCTTCTAGCAGTCTTTCTGCAGTATCTTCGACCGATTTACCTACTGCCAAGATAGCAGTGTGGTCGGCAAATATAGCTAGCTTAGTGCCTTCTACTTGCGGTATATAAGGAGTGTATAATAGATATAAAACTGGACCAAGAACGCGTCCTTGCGGCACCCCAGCCATTATTTCCTTAAAATCAGAATATTCGTTTCCACATTTGATGCGGAATAGTCTATTCGTAAGGTAGTTCTGCAAAACATTATATAGGTGCTCTAGTAGAACTTGCCGTAATTTAAACTTTAAGCCTTCATGACAGACCTTGTCAAAGGCTTGAGAGACGTCAAAGAATACGCTTGAACAAATCTTTTTTTCTTCAAGAGATTTTTCGATTACATGTGTTATTCTATGCGCTTGTTCAACTATAGAATGCTTACTTCTGAATCCAAGTTGATGATCCGGAATGAGATTCCTTTCTTCTATAACCAGCTGTATTCGCCTAATCAATATTCCTTCGAATACTTTGGATATAATTGGAAGGAGCGAAATCGGTCTACAAAACATTTTTTCATTCGGCGGTTTTCCGGGCTTAAGGACCATTATTACTTCGGCGACTTTCCATTGAGTGGGAACATATTCTAGTCTAAGCGCGGCGTTTATAATAAACAGAAGCTTAATTAGAGCTTTTCTTGGTAGTTCCTTAAGAACCTCTCCCGTGATTAGTTCGTATCCAGGAGCCTTCTTAGGTTTAAGTTTCTGTATCTCCTCCTTAAGTTCGGTAAGTGTTGCATTTCTTATTACACTATTGTTTATATACGACATATTTATATTTTGAATAAGAGCTTGTCCATCAAACGGCTCAAAAGTTTCTTCCAGGTGGGCGGCAAAAACTTGCGCTTTCTCTTTATCATGCCTGGCCCATTCGTCTTGATTTTTCCTAATAGGGACGGCTTGAATTTAAAGTTTTTTAATACCTTTTATAGCCTTCCAAAGCGACCAATTAGAATCTTTTTCTGCCGTTAAACTTTCTAAGTAAGTTTGTATTTCATTATTCTTAAGGTCTTTAATAGATCTTTTTAGTGAATCGCACAAACGGTTAAGATGTGCTTTATGTTGCGGAGCCCGAGTTTGTTGCCATTTTTGCGCGCTTTTCTCTTCTCCTTAATCATCTCTTTTATTTCCTGCGGATAAGTTTTAATGTAACTGGCCGGCGTTATTTTTGGTTTGGGAGTATTATTCCACGCGGCATCCTGTAAGATTTCGACGAAGCGATCAACTTTAGCTTCAAGTTCATAGTGATACGCACGGCTCAATATTTACTTCAATATCTTATCTAAAGCCATCCCAATTAGCTTACGCGCTGCTTAATCTGGGCTTTTTTAATCAGAGCATCGCTTATCGTCATAATGGTTGGAGAATGATCAGAGGAGAGATCAAAGCTTTCTTTAACTTTCATACAGTTGCCAGATATTCCTTTAGCAATAAAGAAATCGATCAGATCTTGTATCTTATATCTATCAGTCGGCCAATATGTTGGTTTACCTGACGAGTAAAAATCGCAACTGAATTGCATACCCGCATTATAAAGCTTTCTACCTTTCTGAGAGGCGTACCTTGAACCCCAGGAGGGGTGTTTCGCGTTGAAGTCACCACCAATAATAAAATTTGCTTTAAGGAACTTGAAAATGTTTGTAAAATCACTTTCTTTAAATTTACATCGCAGTGGACAATATACATATAGACGAAATGTTGAAAGCAAAATGTCTATTTCTAACGCGTACCGAGCTTTCTTACATTGCTTCTAATTTAGTCTTTATTTCTGCCGAATGTTCGATAGATTCTTTTATAAACAAAGATGATCCGCCTCTGGCTCTTTTCGATGGGTGGAAGGCGTGATATACGCTATAGCCCCTTATCTTAACATTCGATTGCTTTGTCAGATTAGTTTCACAGACCAAGCATATATCAATATCTTTTTCTCGTATAAATATTTCTAATTCGTCGAGTCTTCGTATGAGCCCGTTGGCGTTCCATGTAAGAATTTTAAGCGTTTCTTTCATACACTGGTTGAAGTGCGCGTGTTATGAATGTTGTTTTCTAGTGCAATTAGTCTCCCGCAAATAAGTTTGTTTTGCATTGCTTTTCAAGTTTCGAAAGAATTAGGGAGAAAACATGGGATACAGGATCTTGTGAGTTACCTCTATCACCGTTTTCCAATGTCGCAACTTGAGCAGGAGTCTTTTTTTTTTTTTTCTATAATTTGCGCGCACTCAAAGGGTTATGAATACCTTTAACATGTTTACACACAGTGCGGGCGTTGGAAAGGATGGATAGAGAGAGAGAGAAAGATTTTTGGTGCAGTGGTTCATGAAGCTCAGTTGTTTATGCTTCAGCTTTGCATTAAAGTTTGGATGGTTTCTTGCTTTTATCTGTCGTGAATTGTCGGTCATATACTTGCCAATAGCTGTCAACACCCTGCTGCCCTTGCTACAACACGCAGTGGCCTTTCTAACTTATTTTCATAAGTATACCACTGAATCTTCTCTGCATTCAATTTTTGGGACACTGCTTGGTAACTGTCAGCATCATCGACATTGATTTCCCACGTATTGTTTCGGAGAGACGTCACCTTAAACTTCGATGCCAGCGTTCCTTTAAGAAGGCAATGCAATTTACTAAAGTCTGTAATTCCAACGACGTTTATCGGTTGGGGAGGACGTAGTTTTATTTTTTGAGGCTTCTGTTGCAACTCCTTGGGCTTTCCATCTTTTTGTGGCTCGACTTCCGGTGAGGAACCAGCTTTCCATTTTTTGCTAGGTCGTTTCTTTTCGATCCAATTCGTTTTACGTGTTAGCTCTTCTTCATCCGTCTGGTATTCGCGACTAGGTGAGCGATGTGGGCTAACAGTATTTTCCTTTTGTAGATACGTGTTTTTTTAGGCATTATTTTCTTGCCTGAGTAAGTCTACCTCTTTTTTAAGCTCACGATTTTTTTAGATTAGATTAGATTAGATTTATTATTCAAAAATTCCTTATATAAATTCAGCATTACTTCACAATTCGAAAAATACACATGATAATA
This sequence comes from Brachypalpus laphriformis, assembly GCA_945910035.1. Lineage (NCBI taxonomy): Eukaryota > Metazoa > Arthropoda > Insecta > Diptera > Syrphidae > Brachypalpus > Brachypalpus laphriformis. The sequence continues at coordinate 18,231,244 of OX246757.1, forward strand.
GAACTTAAAATAAATATAAAGTAATAAAGTATAAGAAATTCATTTGGTATTCTGTATTTTTTATACGTAAGTAATAAAAATAGTGTTGAGTACCACTTCAATATGTATTTAGATATTTCAAAAATTAGTTTATTTGGGTGGGGTAACCCTTGAAGAAAATTAGAAAAATTGTATTTTTATTAAACAATATTAAGAAAGCATTTACTCTATAACATCAAAAAGTGTGTAAGAAAAAAAAAACTTAAGATTTAATTTAAACCAGATAGTCAGAAAGAATAGAATCTATGCCATCGAAGTTGAACTTATGAAGCCAATTTTTTACTAGTTTCAGAAACATTCCAGGTAAAGTGATTGTTCTGAACGACTGAGGAAGTTTGTTGAATAAACGATGAGACGAAATGTGATAAAAATTACGATAGGCAGTAGTATGGAAAGTAGGAACAGATACAGAGTACAAAAAGTTTCCACGTAAGTTATAGTTAGAAATTAAACGGAAATTACGATTACCAGATTTCATAAAAAAACACTTAAGCACCTTAAAACAATACAAATGACGAACAGGAAGAATTTTTAGGTCACAGAACAAGGGGTAACTAGGATGTCTCACAGGTTTACGGCATAATTTTCGTAGGATATACTTCTGTAAGATCAACAGAGGATATATTTTGTTCTTAAAAGTATCTCCCCAGCAAGCAATACCATATTGTAATTTTGAGTGAACAATACCATAATAAATAATTTTTAAGAGCATACTTGAACAGATATTACGCAAATGGAAAAAATGCCTAAGTGTACAACGAAAATAATTCCTCAAAGCATCTACATGATTCGAGAAGTTCATTTTCGAGTCAATGATAAGCCCCAGATATTTAAATTCACTAACGTTTTCAATCAGAAAACATTTATCACTACAGCTTAGACTATCATTAAAGGTACGAGAAGATAAGCCAGAATTACAATTGCAGACAGGAAGTTTGAATTTTTGGCACTCTGGTGAATGAAAGTAGACATTAACTTCAAGATCCGGAATAGAGCACAAACTAAAAAACACAATCTTAGTCTTGGGACTTATGACCAGGTTGTGTTTGGAGAACCAGATTCTTAGAAGATGAAGGTCCATATTAATGTCTGAAATCAGGTCTAGGCGGCTGTCAGATCCATATGAGAAGCCTACGTCATCCGCAAAAGCAGTCGGTGTGCCTTTGAAATTAAGTGCAAAAAGAGAGTTGATATAAATAAGAAAGAGAATAGGACCTAAGACAGAGCCTTGAGGTACCCCTAAGTTGAAGACTATAAGGTCGCTCCTGATTTCGTCGATCTTCACTCTTTGAGACCTATTTTTCAGATACGACCTGAACCATTCTAACATGAAGCCACGAAATCCTGCTTTTTCAAGTTTATTGAGAAGAATGAGGTGATCGACCATATCAAACGGTAAGCTTGGTGCAGAGTACGTCGTTTTCCTCCTCAAAACTTTTCAATTTCACTGAGTCCCGTTTTTCACGCGCTTGCGCTTCCGGTGGACTTTTTTTCCGGAGACGTTCGATCTTGCTAGTCGAGATCGAGATACCCTTGTACTTTTTGAGAAGGGATTTATCAGTTGCAATAACTGGCTCGTATTAATAATCCCTTTGGCACGAGCAAATTACAAAAAAAAAATAAAAAAAAATTAGAGCGTTGTTGAAGCGACGTTAAGTAATCGGAGTGCCATTGGCGCCAAAATCCTTGCATCATGTTTTGAATCAGCTCCCATCGACCTAAACGATTCGGTCGACCTTCTAAGTAGCTTGGTTCCGGTATTGCAGTGTAAGGCCTTCCTATAATAAAGTGAGAAGGGGTTAGAGGACTTAGATCTGAATCGGAAATAGCACAAAGGGGCCTAGAGCTCAGCAATGCCTCGATTTGAGCTAACAAAGTTGACATTTCCTCGAAAGTAAGAATGTTGTTCCCTAAAACTCGCCGAAGATGTTGCTTTACACATTTTACCCCAGCTTCCCAAAGTCCCCCAAAATGAGGACTATGTGGTGGGATGAAATCCCATCTTATGTTATCTTCAGCCAACGTTGTAGATGCGGTCTCATTATGCTGCTTGGATCGAACTAAATGGTAAACTTCTGAAAGTATCCGCGCAGCTCCTTGGAAATTAGTTCCATTATCAGAGTAAATGACACTGCATTAACCACGCCTGGTAAATCTACGTAGGGCCGCTAAGAAGGCATCTGTTGAGAGGTCACTAACCACTTCCAAGTGCAATGCCTTCGTCGCCATGCACACGAATAACACGAAGTATCCTTTCGTTAACTTAGGCTTCCTTCCTTTAGACAATCGAAGTGTTATCGGTCCAGCATAGTCACAACCAGTGTGGGCGAATGCATAAGATGGTGAAAGCCTAGAAGATGGTAAATTTCCCATGAGCTGAGAAGATGTGGTTTGGCGTAAGCGGAAGCATTTGACGCAGTCATGTACGATTTTCCGGATTAAGTTTCTGCTACCCAAAACCCAGAATTCTTGACGTATGAGCGAAAACAATTCCGACACACCTGCATGTAGGAATTTTAAATGAGTTTTCCGAAGAATTAATAGTGTCACCGGATGATGCTTGGGTAGGATAATTGGATGCTTTAGGCTAAAAGGAACACCCACAGCATTGGAGAGTCTTCCACCAACTCGAAGTAATCCTAGCTCATCAATAAAAGGTGATAAGGAAAGCAATTTTGATCGACTGGAGATAGGTTTTCTAGACTTAAGCGTGTGAATTTCATCGCTAAACTCACTTTGAACCCACAAAAGCCAAGTCTTCTTAGAAAGTTGAAGCTCTGTATACGAGAGATAACCATTTCCGCGATTTCCAGCAGAAACTCTACAATTCCGAACGAAACGACGAACGAACGCAACAATGCGAACTAGCCTTGTTCAGGAAGATATTTTATTGGCCAAGTCATCCAAAAAATGGCGATGTGGGGACGAAGTATTTACAGCCACAGGTTTCTTTCTTTCTTCTGGTGCCCCATCTAGTTCGAGGATACTGTCAATTGGCCATTGCGTCATGTCCATTGACAACCATGCCGGGCCTTTCCACCAAATCTCCAAATCCAACAATTTCTTTGGTTCTACCCCTCTCGAAGCACAGTCAGCAGGATTTTCTTCGGAGCGAATATAATTCCACGCGGAGCGAGGTAGAACGTCGAGTATTTCCGAGGTGCGATTTGCCACAAAGGTATTCCATTTACGAGGGGTAGAAGAAAGCCATGCTAAAACGATCTGGGAATCACAAAATGCGAAGATATTAACGGGTTTTATGTCCAACGATGAGCGGATCAGTTCTATAAGGCGACATAAGAGAAGGGCCCCACACAGCTCCAGCCGAGGAATGGTCAGCTGCTTTACAGGAGCGACACGAGTTTTCGCAGCCACAAGCTGAATCTCGATTACGCCATCTTCGGAGATACTGCGGGCATATACCACAGCAGAATATGCCTTCTCGGAAGCATCAGAGAAACCAACTAAGTCAAAGTATTTGCAGTTAAATATGCACCTTCTCAAAATTTCAATATTTTCGAAACAGGGTAAGTCCTTTTTATATGAGTTCCATTTTTCAGCTACTTCAGCAGGCAAAGAATCGTCCCATCCTATTTTAGCTTTGTGAACCCACAACTCCTCAAACAGCATTTCTAGCAAAATAGTGGATGGAGCTAGGAAACCTAGTGGATCAAAAATCTTTGCAACTTCCGACAGGAGATTTCGCTTAGTGGGTGACGATTTTTGGTTTAAAGAGATTTTAAAAGTGAAGATATCACGGTAAGGATTCCAAACCAATCCAAGAACCTTTGTCCAATTATTCGCGCAATCCAAATCCAATAAAAAAGTTTGATTACAGTCGGTGCCATTCAAAATCGACCAGCAGTTCGAACTCCATTTACTTAACTGTAATCCCCCACATGAGAGTAGCTCAATCAATTGCTCCTTCAATTTAATGACCTCAGCAACCGAATCGGCGCCTGTCAGGATATCATCGACGTAAAAGTCGTGCAAGATCGAATGCGATGCAATAGGGTACTGATGCTATAGTCCAAAGCTAATTGTCTTAGAACTCGCATGGCCAAAAAGGGTGCAGGTGACGTACCATAGGTTACGGTAGATAACCGAAAATGCGCAATAGGATCGTCTGAACTTTCTCTCCATACGATACGCTGAAAATCGCTATGTTTCACATCAACCCAATTTATCGGAAGATTTTAATAATGTCCGCACAAAAAACGTATTTGTGCAGCCGAAATCGCATGCACACATTTATTAAATTACGCTGAAGTGGAGGTCCTACATACAACATCTCATTTAAGCTAAGTCCGTTAGCATCCTTGTGTGAACCGACAAAAACCACTCGAATTTTATTAGTAACGACAGCGTGGTGTGGCAAATAAAAAACTTTTCCAGAAGTTGGTTCAATCTCGTTATCCGGGATACGCTCCATGTGTCCTAATTCCTGGTATATTTTCATAAATTTGCAGTACTCTAAACGAAGACCTTCACAACGAGAGAAACGACGTTCCATTGCTAATAACCGAGATATAGCACCCGAAATAGTATTGCCAAAATTGACATCACTTTGTCGAAATGGCAGCTCTACGATATATTTACTATCAGGTGCTGGAGAAAAGTTATTAGAGAAGTGTGCGTCCACGAGGTCCTCGTTTTTCAGAGTCGATAGATTGTTAGGAAATTCTTCAATCTCCCAAAAGGATCTTAACAGCACGTCTAGGTCATTGTCTACCCCTACGTGCAAAGAAACGACGTCTTCGTCTGGCATGTTGCCAGATATTACCCAACCGGATACAGTGTTATGGGCAATTAGACATCCCTGCACATCCATGCGATGGCCATCACGCAAAATACTCCAGGCTTTGTCAGATCCGAGCAATATATCGATGGGCCCTGGTGTATTAAATCCGGAATAGGAGTTTGCGAAGTAATTTTGCTCAAGATGTAAGCCTCGACTTCTATTTTGTTCGAGTCAAACCGAGAATGTAAGCTGAGTGTTACAACACTATGTGTTACGCCAGCTTCGAGGGAAGATATTCCAGAAATAAGTAATCGACCGTTGCGACGACGAAGGCCTAATCTATTCATACAGCTTTCGGTCACAAACGAGACCTGTGACCCTGTATCGAGTAGTAAACGACAAAGCTGAGATTTACCTGTAGCATCAATCACATTTACTACAGCAGTGGGTAGAAGGCCATATGGACGAGTATCATTATGCACGTGATTACTTACAATGGTTAACGAGTTGCTTGTAGCCGACGAAGAATGTTCTGTAATCGGAGTTTCAACTAGATTGGCTTCATTAGCTGTCCGATTTAAGTTTTCCAAGTGAACTAAGGTGTGATGACGAGTATGACAATGGGAACAGCGAGACTTTACTCGGCATTGTAACGAAGAATGCTTAGTACCCAGGCAGTTATAACACAATTTCTGATCCCTGACAAAACTACGACGAGAGGGAATCGACATCGTTAGAAACTGTGAACATTGGGGGAGAAGATGATTTTCGTTACATTTGGGGCAAGAAGATTTCGAGACAGTAAAGCTTTTAATATTATTTGAAACATTTGCGGAAAGCTTTTAATATTATTTGAAACATTTGCGGAACGCGTCACATTTCGGATAACCTGGTTTTTGGATTCACTGGCTTCCAAAGCATCGCACCTATCTTCTAAGAATTCAAGTAACTCTTGTATGGTAGAGTCTTCCGAAGACCTATTTTCTAGCGCCCAGGCCTTACGCGTTTCAATATCCGTTTTATTAAGAAGAAGATAAATCAACCACGGATCTCTACTTTCCGACTGTAGTGCTTTTAACCCGCGAACAACCTCATCGGCGTTATCTACCAGCTTGCGTAAGTGTGTAGCGTTCGCGACTGTCACTGTAGGTATTTTCAAATAACTTTCTATATACGCGTTAATAATGCATAGGGGCTTGTCATACCGATGTTCAAGTTTCTCCCAAGCAGGCAAGTAGTTAGAATCCGAAATTTCCACATGATTCAACAACTTGGCTGCATCATCCCGTAGCAACGATTTCAAATAACGCAATTTTTGTGCGGGGGGTAGATTGCGTTTACGGTCTATGCTTCCTAGAAACATGTCCCGAAAACCAGGCCACTCGCGGTAATCACCCGAAAACGAAGGTAATTTAAATTGAGGTCTGAAGCAGAAGTAGCAGGTTTCTCAAGAAGTTTTTCAAGCAACGCGGATTGTTCTTTAATTAAATTGTCTGTAGAAACAGTTTTTGCTTCATCGCGCGCGGGAAGCCTCTTGCGAATTGCTTTAACAAGCGCTGATTTGGTAGCAATATATTTCGTTTCGGTCACTTCAAAGTCTACTTCGGGGTCCCCGTAACCTTCTTCCCAATTAAATTTGAAAAGTTCGTTTTGGTTGTTACAGAATTCCCGCCACGAGTCCTCCAAACGCTCGAGCCGGGCTTCCAGGACCTCAACCCCGACGTCGTTGGGAATCTCCGACGTGAAATTATTTGCTCGTATGATAGAACCCTTTAAATGGCCTCGTACTTGCTTAAGCACATCCATTATAAATAATTTGTGTATACTCAATGAGGAATACCGAACACTTGCTCCCTACAGACAGGTAAATTTTACACCGAGCCAGACCACGATTCTATTACACCCAGAATAGCAACTCCTCTGCAGCAAATTCAACAGGAACTCAGATAAATCCAACGATGATAGTCCAAGAAACGGCACAAATTACCCAGACACTTGTGTTACCTTATCCTTACAAAGAATTTGCAGCAGCACTAGCAACCACCCGAAATACCAATAGGCGCGAAACCAACAAAACGAAATAATTTTATCCGGTTAATAGAAGGACCAACTTTGATAGCGAATTAAAGAAAAAACATGCTATATCCAAAACGTTATAATTTATTAATTCTTTAATCCGATCAAGACAATAGAAATATGTACTCCAAAAAAGATTCCCAATGGTTCGATAGAGGGAATGATGTTTCACGCTTGGTGGTTGCTAGTAAAGAGAGCGAGAAAATTCATTGCACATCAGCAAGAAGCTGAAAATAACCAAAATCAACTGGTTTATGCAGATGAGCAATGACATACAGTTGTACTGATAACGAATGTTAATGTAATTGATATCATTTACCGATCATGTAAAGCCACACAGAAGCGCTGTAACGAACCATAGGGTAAATTAACAAATGTTTGGCGGAAATTAAATATACAAAGTTATTCAGCTACGTATTAATTTACAATCCAATAATTTAAGTATTCAGAAAGTTAACTTTAAGTATTAAACAAGTTAAATTTAAGTAGTATAATATTACGTTAAGTTACAATCAGGTTTAAGCAAGTTTTCTATTTCATAACACTCACTTCATTCTGATCGGGTTGACGGGAATCTTGACTGCCATCATCATTGTTGAATGGCCCATTCTGCCTGACAGTAGAATATTGGTCATCATCGCCGATTAACAGTCCGCAGAAGTGCTCCTTCCATATCCTAAGCACCGACTGCGATTCTACTACTATATTGCCACTTTCATCCATGCAGGCTTTGAAACCCGGGCATGTTCTCTTTACCTTTTGGTAAAATTTTCGAACATTATTCCTACAATAAATTCTCTTAATCTCCTCGATCGAGTGCTTCTCATGCTCCTTTTTCTTATTTCTGAGAAGTCGATGTTCCTCTTTTCTCCTGCGCACGTAGAGCTCGTAAGCAACTCTAGTCCTTCTATGCAGAGCCGCTTTGTACGCCTCTTGTTTAGCTGCATGTGCTTGCCGGCATTCCTTATCAAACTAGGGTTTTCGTTGTGGTGGCCGAGAGAAACCCAGTACATCAGAGGCGACATCTCTATTGTTGGCAACGCTACCACTGGTCTTCCACATTTGCTGCTGGCGGCATAGGACTTAGATTAAGATTAGAAGAAACACGATCGGCAAAGGTTCTGGCGGTCTCTTGCGATTGTAGCCGCCCGACGTCAAATTTCCTCCCAGTATTTCGTTGATTGTGCTCCGTTCTGGATATCTGCATCGGTACCTTGGCTACAACTAGGTAGTGATCGAGTCCACGTTGGCTCCTCGGAAAATCCGGACACCCAGAATACTTGCGTCGATCGCAGTGTGATCGATTTGGTTGACAGTTTTTCGATCAAAGGAGAGCCATGTTCCTTTGTGAATATCGAGACGTGGGCACCGCGTACTAGGTAGGACAAAGTTTCGTTCCGCCGCAAAGTCGATTAGCCTGAGTCCGTTGTTGGATGTGATATCGTGCAGGCTGTGCTTTCCAACCACGCTACTAAAGACTTCCTCTCTTCCTAGCTTTGCGTTAAAATCACCTAGGATAATTTTGACGCCGTGGCTAGGGCATTGCTCATACGTCTTGGCAAGAGCTGGTAGAGGTCATCTTTGGTCGCGTCGTCCATCTTCTCGTGAGGGGCGTGAGCGCATATTAGGCTGATGTTTGCAAATTTAGCCTTGATACGGATAGTCATGAGACGCTCGTTCACATGCCGGAAACTCAAGACTTCTTTCCTAAGACTGTCGCCAATGGCAAATCTGCATCCAAACACTCGCTGTCCTTGTTGTCTGTAGCAATCCCCGTAGCAGATGTTGTAGTTTTTCATCCTCCTTTTGCCCCGCCCATCCCATTGCACTTCTTGGATGGCAGTAATGTCTGCTTTGAAACACTCTAGGGCCTCCGCAAGTTATTCGGCTGCAGGTGGTTTGTACAGGGACCTAACAATCCATGACAGACACGAAGATCGTTGTCCTTTTTACGTTTGCTTGGGTCATCAACAGTAAAATCATCCGTACCCGAGGCTGTTGGTTGCTTCGTAACTGAAGATTTTTTACGTGGTAGGGAAGTCAACCCGACGGCACAACGGAGGACCAGATCCTTTTTTTTGTACCCCTAGGACAAGGGGCCGGATACACCGATGTCAGTAACCCACTTCGGGGATATGAGCGCTGCCGTTGGCCTATTAAGGGTTCATCCGCCACCATCTCTTTTTCAATACCCTGACGTAGTATTGAAAATCCTTACAGACCTCAGCTCCAAATATGTTGAAGTAGCTCCGGTAAGGTATCCGCTGGTCTGTAGACGTCACCGTGTATTCCATCGAGAGAATTCATCCGCCGCACGTCCTCCTTCTGAGGAGCTCTTGCTGAGACGCATATTTTAGCCAATCAGGTCAACAAGAGATGATGGTTAGACATATGCGCGCTGAAGTTCACACAGATGTGCTTACGCAGGTCTGAGTGTTCAGCTACACATATATCGTCAGACTCAGCATACGCTCATCGTTAGTACACTATCAGTTAGCTATCCAGCGGGCACCGCGAGGAGGTGACGATGCGATTTTGCCACGCCATTTTTGATTGTAGTCGCTGTATAATGTCAATATTTGATTTCGCTGCGGTTCCCCATATTTGGATGCCATAAGTCCATATTGGTTTTATTGTTGTTTTATATAATAACAGTTTATTTTGAATCGAAAGTTTAGAGTTCTTTCTTAGAAGCCAATACAGTAGTCTAAATTAGTTTTTAATTTGGTTGCGTTTTTGAATTATGTGTGGTTTCCATGTTAACTTATTGTCTATTAAAATGCCTAGATATTTTGCTGAGTTGTAAAGAATAACTTCATTACTGTTAATGGTGATAGTTTTTGTGTTGAAGTTCCTTTTTGTGGTGTATATAACTTGCACCGTTTTTTCCTCGTTAATTTGGATTCCCCATTTGTAGAACTAGTCTGTTGTTTTGTTCAGTATTTCTTATGTATAGAGACAATGACTGTGTCATCTGCGAATGTTGCTAGCATGGAGTCCCTGTGTTATTGGCTTAGGTATGTCTGCTGTGTAAAGAAGATACAGGATAGGTCCTAGTACACTCCTTGGGGAACACTTTGTTAATTTTACATAAATTACGAGTGCTCGTCGTTGTATTGTACATAAAAGTGCCTATCGTCCAGGTAACTTTTTAGGAGTTGATGGTAGTCCGGTAGCATATAGCTAAGTTTAAATAAAAGTCCTCTGGGCCATACACTGTCAAATGCTTTCGCACCGTCGAGGTAGACTGCCACACAATATTTTTGTTCGTCCAAATCATTAAGAATTTTATATGATACTCTATGGACCTGTTGTATTGTAGAGTGTTTTTGGCGAAAACCAAATTGGTGGTCCGGAATAAGGTGTTTTTGTCTTAGAGACATGTCGATACGGTCCAGCAGTAGTTTTTCAAACATCTTGGAGATAATCGGCAAAAGGCTTATTGGTCTGTATGAAGAGGGTTTTGTAGCGTCTTTGCCTGCTTTCATGAAAGCGATTATTTTCGGAACTTTCCATAATTTTGGATAGTAATTTTGTCTTAAAATGGCATTAAACACGTTTCTAAGATATACTATGGCTCTGTCTGGTAATTGTTTTAATATTTGACCTGTTACTAAATCATATCCAGGGGATTTTTTGCCCTTTAGTCTGTTTCTTAAATAATTTTTTATTTCGTTATTGCGAATTTTCTTTATTGTCGTATCCGCTAATGTATTAATATTTGGGAGTGGGAAATTTTTTCCATTGAAGTCATAAGTGAATGTTGTTTTAAAATAGTTTGTAGTTTGAGTTGCTGTAAGGTTTGTCAAAAATATTGTATTTTCAAGTGTTTGTTATCCCGAGAATGTCATGAATTACATGCTCCAGAATGACGAAAACTGGACCATGGTAGGCAACCTCTCAGCGACCTTGTTCGCCTAGAGCGCCAACGACACGCGAATAATTCGAACAATAAAGTATCGAACGCATAAGAGCATAAAATGGCATAAAGGAGTACGAGCCCTAAAATGCTTACCAGCCACGCAAAGCAATACCTAACGGTAGCCCCGCGGGGAGAGTGCTAGAAGTGTGTTGGGTGTGGATTAGTATGTAGGCGCATTCTTGTATTCGATTAATCGGATTTGCAAATTGTGCATGCTGGTATCCCGGGTTAATAGTATCTTGAGATAAATTACTACATACCGTGGCACAGCCAAAAATAAGTAAAAAAGATTGCACTTGCTAGATAGGATACAAAATGGTGCGATAAGGCTCACTGCAGACGTGAATATTCCGAACAGTATTATTTCGTTAAACGCCGCCGTAATGCATCTGCCTCTCTCTGTTTTATCGATATTTCCACTAAAAGTGCTCAAATGAATAAGCCAATAGCATTTCTCCCCTTCTCCATTTTACCCGAAATACCCGTCATGCCTCGAATGCTCATCAGTTAACCATTAGGCCTATTTTCGGACTGAAGTGAAATAGAGAGATTCTTTCATGAGCCGCACAACATGATTGTGGAACGCCCTTCCTGATTCTGTTTTTTCACCCCATTATAGCCCACAGACATTCAAGACCAATGTGCATCCAATCCAATCTAATTCCAATCTCATTATGCTCAGGCTATGTATCGTAACAGCACATAGACAGGGTAGCCATAACCCCCTAGCGCGAGTGAAGTATATAAAAAGAAACGCGGGCAGTGTTTTTCCGAGCGGGGGAGAATTTCCCCACAGGGGGTACTCGCCAACTGCAAAACAAGTGGTTACCGAAATATAGTATGGCGAGGACTCAACTTATTAATATAGCAGTATGCTGTTGTCAGTATAGCGTATCCAAGAAAGCGAATACAAGATGTACGCCATACCATTGTCTTTGCTGTAACTTGTCCATTTATGGTTGGATTTTGAGCACTCAAACGTCCAGCTAAAGCGCAAGTCCTTGTGCATTGCACAAAGACATTTGGTTTTAGTACAACCTATCCAAGATGGCGTAAACAGGATGCAGGTCACATTAATTTCAGCACAAAGTGATTTTTGCTGTAACTTATTTCCTTATCGATGGTTTTTTATCATTCATAGGTCCAGATAAAATTCATATCCTTGTGCATAGCACAAATGCATTTTGGTTCTAGTACAGCCTATCCGAGGTGCCGTAAACAGGGTGTAGGTCACATCTATTTTAGCACCAATTCGCCCTTGTTGTAACTTGTTTGCTTGTTAATCGACTTTGACCATTTGCGTGTCCAGCCTAAGTATAAGTCATTGTGCTTAGAACAAATGCACTCTGGTTTTAGTACACCCTATCCAAGATGGCGTAAACAGGATGTAGGTCACATCTATTTTAGCACCAAATTACTTTTGTTGTAACTTGTTTGCTTATTAATGGATTTTGACCATTCAGGTGTCCAGCCTAAGTGTAAGTCATTGTGCATAGAACAAATGCATACCGGTTTTAGTACAATCTATCCAAGATGGCGTAAACATGATGAAGGTCACACCTATTTTAGCACCAATTTGCCCGTGCTGTAACTTGTTTGTTTATTAATGGACTTTGACCATTCAGGTGTCCAGCATAAGTGTAAGTCCTTGTGCATAGAACAGATGCACTCTGGTTTTAGTACAGCCTATCCAAGATGGCGTAAACAGGATGTAGGTCGCATTTATTTTAACACCAATTTGCTTTCGCTGTAACTAGGTTGCTTATCAATGGACTTTGAGCATTCAGGTGTCCAGCCTAAGTGCAAGTCCTTGTGCATAGAACAAATGCATTCCGGCTTCAGTACAGCCTAACCAAGATGGCGTAAACAGGATGTAGTTCACACCTATTTTATCAACAATTTACTTTTGCTGTAACTTGATTGCTTATTAATGGACTTGGACCATTCAGATGTCCAGCCTAAGTGTAAGTCCTTGTGCATAGAACAAATGCATTTTGGTTTTAGTACACCCTATCCAACATGGCGTAAACAAGATGTAGGTCACATCTATTTTAACACCAATGTTCTATTGCTGTAACTTGTTTGCTTATTAATGGACTTTGACCATTCAGGTTTCCAGCCTAAATGTGAGTCCCTGTGCATAAAACAAATGCATTCTAGTTTTAGTACAACCTATCCAAGATGGCGTAAACAGAATGTAGGTCACAAATATTTTTGCAAAAATTTGCTTTTGCTGTAACTTGTTTACTTATTAATGGACTTTGACCATTCAGGTGTCCAGCCTAAGCGTATGTCTTTGTGCATAGAACAAGTGCATTCTGGTTTTAGAACAACCTATCCAAGATGGCGTAAACAAGTTGTAGGTCACACCTATTTTAGAACCAATTTGCGTAATGGAGCAAATGTCAACTTTATTTCCACAACTATAATCAAGGTTAAAACTAACTTCTTTGAGAACTGTAAATATTCAGGTAACGTGCTCATCCAATCTTATATATAAATCTAAGTGGAAAAATGCGTTTATGTCCCTCTACCGCCTGTAATTTTGACCGAGTTTACTTGTTTTTTTTTTTTAAATATAGATACTTACGGTACAAAGGTGATAGGCAAAAAAAAAGTTACAAAAATATTCAGACTTAGCTCCAGGCGCCTGCCTGACTGTTGTTTTTTTTTTTTTTTTTTGTTAGGCGCAGCAACGCATGCCAGTTGCCAGCTAGTTACGTATATTTTAATGGTACACGTTTACGATACGATACGATGATTGGGGCCCAAGTGCACTGCGACCTACATATAAGATCTATTGTGCTGGGCCAATGGTTAACCAGAATTAAAAATGGATGCTCTTGATAAACCTCAATAATATCTTGGGTTCCATGTTCCAGGTATCCGCTGGGCCCATCCAGAACCGCGTTAGATGGAGTAATCGTTCTTTTGCGGCCCCTGGGCATTCTCAAAGAATGTGTTCTACTGTTTTTCTTTCTTATCCGCAGAGTCTGCACATGACCGTATCTGAAAGTTTAATTTTATTTAGATGGTACCAGAGTGGACAATGTCCAGTTAGGTAGCCCGTTAGAGTTCGCAAGTTGTATTTGCTTAGCTCATGTAGCTTATTGGCTCTTTTTCTGCTGGGGTTTATGAACCTCTTCGCTTGTGTTAGGCCCTTTTGGTTGGCCCAGTGTTCAGCGAGTCCTTTAGCTTCCCATTTTGTTGCTGTGGAGTGGATATCACTGGGTGGTGCCCTGAAGTAGGGTTCAGGGCCGATGAGTGGGCGCCCAGTGCATCTCCTCGAAAGACAGTCTGCTCGTTCGTTCCCCTTAGAATCTTTGTGTCCAGGAATCCATGCTACGGTAATCTGATTTGTGGATGCGAGGTTATCAAAGACTTCTAGATAGTCCCACATGAGCCTACCGTATAGGAATTACGGGCCCTCAGCGCTGCCTGGCTGTCTGAATAGGTAAAGATGTTGGTTCCGGTAGTGTTTCTCCGCAGACATTCCCGAATACATAGTTCTATCGCATGGACTTCTGCTTGGAAGATAGTAGGTTATTTACCAAGCGCTGCCGCACGCTGAAAGTTGGGACCATAGACCCCAGCTCCGGTACTGCCATTTTCCAATTTAGAGCCATATGTGTACCAGATTTGTGGTGTTTTGAGACCTTTGCTTCTCCATTCTTTACGGTCACTAATGACCACTTCGAATTTACAATTCAAACGTTTAGCTACTTATTTATCTGTTCATTTGTAATATATTTTTCTAATAACTTTTCTTCACTTGTTTTTTGTTAATTATTTATTGTAATTATATTCTTATTTATTTTTCTTTATGTTAATTTTTTTGCAAATTTACCTTTTTATTTAATTAGTTTGTTTGCGTATTCACTAATTAATTAAGTTCTTATTTATTTATTTATTGACTTATATACTTTATTTTAATATCTATTAATTTAATGGAATTAATCAAACATTTCTTTTATAATAAAATAATAAAATGCACGTCTGCAGAAATATTAGCAAAGGATGCCCGTTGCAGATTATATATTTATCTCTGTGATCACTTTGTTATTTAGTTCTAAGTATTATTTAGTATTGAGAATCATATAACTATTTTTGTTAGTAGTTTGGTAGTCGTGTGCAATGAAAAGACGTTATCTCTTTCATAGAAACGTTAACAAATTCTTTATTTTAATTGCACTGACCTCCTCAGTACAAAGAAACAAAAAACTACCAATTGCTAAATTAAACTTAATTGAGATATAATATATAAAAATCAATGTCTTGGGAAAGCCCGTGTTGTTCCTCGTGGGGGAAGATCTTATTGGAGCACGTTTCTCTGTCGCCAGCTGAATCGAGAAGAAGGAATAGAAGGAAGCGAGTCTTCCTCATCGCTTGTCCCTGATGGCAAGAACATGAGCCGCAAGCCGTGAGAACTGTGTCTACCAGGCTATTGTTACCATTGTGTTACTATGATTTCACAAGATTACGAGAGGAGGACGTTGCAGAAGCATTTTAACTATCACATCCAATCCACCAATGTATTTACCATTCTCTCAAACTACTTTAATAAAATAAATCCAGTATTAATTCACTTTAATCATCTTGAAAACTTTCCAGTTGTCGAAGTTAACCAGGAAACAGTAAGCAGCACCAAGCGACAGGTTTTACAGGATGAATTGATTCAAGGAAATGTAATAAATGTGTTGAATAGAATCCATTTATTGCTATTAAGCTGTTTTTTAAATACATAAATATTTAAGACTTAGAAAATAAAAATAAAGGGAAATTCATTCATATCGATTGCCGTTGCCGTTTTTCGCTTTCCAAAGATTGTTGTTTTGTTCATAGCTACGACCTACTGGCCGTTAAATGATACTAAAAATTGTTTTGTCGTCAGTAGTAAAGCACAGAAATAGAATACTGTTACAACTCTTTAACATATAAAAATTTGTGAAAGTGGATTCGTGGTACTTCTGATAAATAAAACGACTATCGTTGAATAGCGAAAAACATAACTGGTTAATCGGGTGATTATATGTAGGTATGTATGTACACAAAGTCTTATAATATATTCATCGTTACTTGAGAGTGCAACGTTGAGAGAGTCTTATTCTTCAAATTAACCAAACTGCGTTATCGTCTCGTCTACGATTTCCGTCACCTGGACCCGACCTCTCTGCCTCGTATACCTCAACTTCATTCTTATTGAGTTCATTAAATCCATTGTATGATTGTTGTTCCTTTTGGAACACCTTCTTTATTATTCGCATCTTTCTTAAGTAGCGGTCTTCCTTCCTTTTTTTCGATTCATCCACTTTTTTAAGTTTTCTTGCAGTGTAATCGGCCGGGATTTTATTTTTATCTGCAGCAGTTTTCCGCTTCAGTTCCATCTTTTCTTTGAAATGCTTCTTCCTGTACGGCATATTTCTTTTTGTTGATAATACACGGGATGCACGTACTTTGTTGCATGATGGTGCAGATGGACTTTCTGAAGCCTGTAGTTGTTCTATAAGATAGGATATACTTCAGTAAAACACTACTTGTATATCTCTTTAACATCGCTTACCATAAGAGCTACTATTGGATTCAATAGGAGCTGTTGGCATTGGCAACGCATCCATAGCCTTTCCCCCCAAATTAGTGGTGCGTTCCCTTGTGATTTCAGGTCGTGACCGAAACATTTCCTCCATTTCTCCTTAAAGGGAGCTTTGCTGGGCGAGTCTCCCGTCCTACTTTTTTGTTATGTATCGAAATTCTGCACGCCTCAAGGAAACCAGAAATTTTCTTTGGCTTCCTACTTCTTCTTGTGCTTCAGAAACGAATTTTTCTTAAATTATTGTTCTTTTGAAATAATGAATTAAAGACTTATTTAAAAGTGCACGATTTTTCTGTGTCGTTCTCCATTCGATTTAAGATGAGTTACTATTTGACAATTAATACAGAGTTACCATGCGATTGAATTTTTTTTAATAAATTCAAAAATATGCGCTGGTTTTCTTATAAGGATACAATTTTTATTATATACATATTCTATATATTATACCATAATAGAATGATATTTTGTTGACAACATTTAAGTTTTTATTCTGTATTTTTCTGATACTCATTTAATTAAATAAAGGTAAGGGTAGGTAAAATCGTCCATAGACACTATGAGAATAGCAAGCGCGTGCTTATAGTAGTGTCAGATTCTTACTGACCAAAAAATACCACCCTTTGATATAAATTTGTTAGATATCGCAACTAAGTAATAACTTATCAAGTAATTTTTTTATCATGAAATAAAAACGTTTGGCAGGTTAATTTACACTGAAAGATCCTGCATGTTCAACAATTTAGACTCGGCTAATCCGTATCTCGCTAAGTCGAATGGGTTCGTCCTTTGTAGTCGGCGCAATAAATTTCTCTTATTCAAAATTTGTAGGAATGTATTGCTGACATATCCGATTAGTCGGTTTCTATGCTTTCTGGCGAAGCTTCTAATTTCAGCTTCGATTGTGGGAATTCCGAGATCCCTGAGGATATCGTCGTCGCTAGTATAGTACTGTGCTTGAAGAATTTCTCTTAGCACTTTATTTTGAAAAGTTTGGAAAATATTGGCATTTGTTTTCTTGGTACAGCCCCAAAGATGTATACCGTAGGTCCACACCGGCTTTAGCACTTGCTTGTATAAAAGCTTGTATCTCTTATTTCGAATATTTAACCCAGATATAAATACATGCATTTTTCCACTTCGACTCAGCACCTAAAGTGGTCGCACGACTCTGCATATAAAAGTAGCAATGGAAGTTATTGAATAGAATTTGGGTTGGGTAAAACATTTCCAATTCTAATCTGGCAACGTGAATGTTTGACAATCGCCGGCAACTATACGAACATTCACAAAAAAAAGTGTTCTAGTGAGGACAGTGCTGCCAGTGTTTTGTCATAAAAATGTCCATGCTAATCGCATGGTATATAAATTTAAAAAAAAAAAAAAAACAGAGTGTTTAAACACCCGCCATGCGCTTCATCCTTCGTATGCACATCAGTTCGCCGTCAAGCCCAACTTCGAAGGTATGTACTGTCAAATACAAGAATTCGTTCATAAGCCGGCAATCCCTATGTCGTGCTAAAATTAATAAAAAAAAATTACTTCAGCAATAACTCCTATTTAGTTAAAAGCCTCCTGCCTGAGAAACGGCTGCTTTCCATCCTCTTCGGTTCCAGCCACGCAGCTTCCAGTTGTGAAGACCAAGTGTTTTGGCATCAGCTACAGCTTGGTATTTATACTGAAGGTTCGGTATTTTTCGTCGTCTTAAACCTGGGGGTTTTTTTTAACTACATCCACATCCTGGTGCAACTTATAGAGTTCGCGGTTGTATCTTCTACTCCATTCTCCTTCCTCGTATTTGGGATCGAATATCCGTTGAATTATTTCTCGTTCTCTCATAAATTTGGATATGAGGATTCTGAACCATTTGAACCCGATGTCTTCCATCTTTTTTCAGAACTCAGAGGCCATCTCGTCTGGCCCAACCGCTTATCCTTTTTTGGAGTATTTGACAGCCTCACTAGCTTTCTCGACTCTAATGTTGGGTATTTCTTCACAGTTAGGGGTGGCTATTAGAAAGTATAGCCGGAAAAATTATTCATTCAGAAGTATTTCGCAATACTTATACAACCGCTGCAGAATTTTGTCGTCATCCACAAGAAGCTGGCCATGTGCATTGTTAATGAACTGAATCTGGACGCTTTTCATGGACAAAAAAATACTTTTGGTCCACTTTAACTCTTAAATAAAACTTATGCATGAATAGAACAAGCTGAAAAAAAAGACATTTGTACGAAACTCAGATGCAGGTTGAAGTGTCTGTTAACTTACGCCAACACACATAGACCAAGGAAGGTCCGTTGTGGTATCACGAAGGATCTTGTAATACCAGCCTACTCGTTAGAACCAATTAGAGATTCTAATGAAGCGAAGGAGTCTCCTAATGTGTTAATCTATCAGATTACCTAAATCGTTAAAATAGAAAGCTCCTAGGTGAAGCTTTCTTCTATGGGAGAGAGCTGGACACGCACAAAGAAGGTGAGGAATGGTTCGTTCCTATTCTTCGTCCATGCATCTTCTGCAAAAATCATTTGAATATACGCTAAGCCTTGTTGTATGCTTACTTATTAGACAGTGTCCTGTAATTACACTCATAATAGAGCCAATATGCAATCGATTGAGAGAGATCAATTTCTAAGAGTGTTTCAGATCCAACTTGGGCCAAATCTGCTTAGTCACTAGGTATGTTGCACCACGTATCCACCTAAGGTTTGTTCTTTCGATTGCATCGATTGAATTTAAATTTACAAGTAGCGATTGGTATACATAGATTATCCTTATCTGGAAGGATGGGTACAGTTGTTCCTATTCTGGCGAGTTCATCAGCCCTACAATTCCTCGTGGTATCCCTATACCACGGCACCCAACAGAGGGGAATATTAAACTGCTCCGACATCTCCTTAAGAGATGAATGGCAGTCTAGAGCTACTACTGAATTTATAGAGATCGATTCCAAGGATTTGATTGCTGCTTGGCTATCTGGAAAAAACGGATGTCCTTAGCGGATATCACGTTTTTCTTTATCCAAGATAAGACATCCTTAATCGCCATTATTTCCGCCTGGAACACGCTACAATGATTTGGTAGACGGAAGGAGCTTAGGATTAAGCCTGTCAGAGAGAACACCTCCAACAACACCGTCTTAAGTTTTTGAGCCGTCAGTATAGAAGTGGAACGACTCGTCTTCTAAAAAAGCCTCTTCATTCCAGAGTGATCTGGAAGGGATGGTGACAGGGAAGTTCTGCTCAAAATTAAGGCAAAATACACCATACTCCGCGTTTTTGGGAGAGATTGTGAATTTATTCAGAATGGAAGCGCAGCCAAATTCTTTCCTTGACCACTGTTGGGTAGCTTCAAGGCGAATGGCTTCATTCGCTGCCATTTGCTTGCTTAATAGATATATTGAGGGGTATTTGATGGAACATGATGTCCAGTGCCGCAGATGGAGTTGTACGTAGTGCTCTGCCTATGCACAGACAAGCTGTATGCTTAACCTTTCTTAGATAGCCGCGATTTATAGCTTGTTCTAAGGCTGTCCACCAGACAATCACCCCGTATGCGAGTATCGGTCTAATGACCGAGATTTAGAGCCAGTGAGGGATTCGGGGTTGTAAATCCCATCTATTCCCAATAGCTTTTTTGCAAGAGAAAAGTGCTACTGTAGCTTTCTTCACTCTTTCTTGAATGTTAGTTTTCCAGCTTAGTTTCCTATCCAGTATAAGACCCATATATTTTGCTTTATCAGATAAAGTTAAGCTGATATCATTAAGAGAGGGAGGATTAATGAACGGAATTTTGTATTTCCTTGAGAAAAGTACCAGTTCAGCTTTATGTGGGTTCACACCCAAACCAAGCCGAACCGCCCATCTAGTTAACTTGTTTAAAGCATTTTGTAGCAGTTCTTTTAGAGTATTAAGATGCTTTTCTAAGACTGTTATAGCTACATCATCTGCCAAAGCAATAACCGTGCATTCCTTACTCTCCAGTATTTTCAATAGTTCATTAACCACCATATTCCAAAGGAGAAGAAATAGAACACCACCTTGTGGAGTGCCTCTACTGACAGATCTTCCAGCAGATGTCCCACCTAGCTCTGAGTTGATAATCCGACCACTAAGCAGTAAATTGATCAATTCGCATAGTAACTAGTGCAAAGATTTCGACTTCAGTACTAACAGAAAAAATGTTAAATAATATTGTGATGTCTTTTGTTACTCAAACAATATAGAATATGATTTAAATTCATGAATGAAAACATTAAAAATAATTTTACTGGATCATCTTCGCAATAATTTAAGTGGATCAAACTTGTCCCGCCGTCGCGGCGGCTTACGGGCGATGTCAACATTCGGCGGCTCTAGTATTAAAAGATTATTTTCTGAGCAAGATATTCGCTAACAGCAACTTCTTCTTATCATAAAAAATTCCCTGTTTTCATAATTATTGTCATACTATTTTATTTTTTTCTAAGCACACATTTGCGACACTCCAAACTGTGAACGCACCCATTACAAGGACAAAATACGCAGACGCATCCGCCGAACTATCATTTCGCAATCATCAAATTGTTTCGACAAATAAAAAAAAAATTATGAAAGAGAAACCGCAGACTGTTAATAGTTTATTTATACGCTGGAAGTACCATATGTACATATTTAAAAAGGAGACCTGCACAAAAGTTTATAAAGTCTAGAACCAGAGAAGGAGCTCCTAATCGTAACACTCGTAGATGGAAGCAGAAATACAAAAGGTAAATTAAAAAAAGGAAAATCGATTGTATTGTACATTGGTTTCATAGGTATCCCTGTTGTCAGTTAAAAATGTTCATATATGCATTTGTATTTGAAATTGTTTTTTGTAATATTTTATGTCTTATATCGTTGGTTTATCTATGATTAGTTTCCATCTGGGATTACTTTGGTTATCTATTTGTATTTTTGTTTGTTTTTAACAGTTGTCCGTATAATCTTTCACAAATAGTACACCTTTCCCCCTATTTCTGAATCTCATTCTGGCCTCCTTGTCTCTCTTTGAATTTGTTCGAATCATTCCTTGTCTAGATTTTTGCAAGTCAAATTGGTTTAATTTTCGTTGTTGAATGTATGTTTTTAATATAACTATCTACAGATTATTTCAATTTACGTTTCGTCTAGATCTGAGTTGGCATTAGCTGCATTCATAATCCTTATGTGTTCATTTAGGGTATCGTGCAATCTTTCTACATCAGCATTACCAGTCTTATGATGCCCTGTTGTTTTGTGGAGTGCTACATATTTCGTCTTCCTTTACAAATTCATTCACTGCTGAATGTTAAATGCATGGTTTCCCATCAAGCTACAATTCGGGTGGGTTCTCCTAAGAATTACATTATTTCTTCTAATGCGCTCAGGATGGCCATCTTATTTCTGTGTTTCAGTTTGTGAATTGCTGCATACTTTGAAAATTACTAAATTATGGTTAGATGCGAGTACATTTTGTGTCGTTCTGGAAACCAAATATCTATGGGCACTATGATGTTAAAGTACTTTGGTGTCTCTACGGTTTTGAGTTCTGGCACGTGGTTGAGTAGATCGACAAAGGGACTGACAAGATTCCAGAGTATTACAAAGTAATTGCAAAAAAGTTGTTTATCAATAGTGAACTGCATCAAGGACTGCAATAAAGAGCAAATAACTTAATAGGCTTTCCTGATGCACCCCGACCTTGATGGGAAAGTCTTCGGTTACTCCAGTGGGAAAGCTTACTTTTGTCGTTGCTGCTTCGTATGTGTCCATGATCATCTGTACATAGGTTTTTGGAACACTCAGTGTCTTAGCGCCATCCATATCAGATGTCGTGGTTGTCTGTCGTATGCCTTTTCGAAGTCAACCAAAACAATATGCAAATCCTGTGGTTGACTTATCCGCGACAAACCCGCACTGATCATCAGATAGCCGTATTAGTCGGCAACCTAATATCCGCTCAACGATCTCCATGGTGTATGACATCAGCTTGATCGAACGGTAGTTGTTACAGTTCGCGTATCACCCTTCCCTTTGTATTCAGGGAGACGGTAACTTTCCCTCCATTGATTCGGCATTGGATCACTTCTGATAAATTTGAAAATGAGAATTCTGAGCCATCTGAACCCGATGTCTCCCATATTTTTCCAGAACTAAGAGGCCATGTCGTCTGGCCCAACCGCTTTTCGTTTTTTTGAGTATTTGACCGCCTCACTAACTTCTTCGACTGTAGTGTCGGGTATATCTTCACAGTTAGGGATGGCTCTTGGAAAGCATAGCCGGGGAAAGATTTTTTTTCCGAGGGTTGGTGAAAAATCTTCCATAGACACTATGAGAATAGCAAGCGCGTGCTCATAGTAGTGTCAGATTCTTACTGACTAAAAAAACACCACCCTTCGATATAAATTTGTTAGATATCGCAACTAAGTAATAACTTAACTAACAAAAACGTTTGGCAGGTTACTTTCCACTGAAAGATCCGCATCCGATGTTCCGCAATCTAGACGCGGTTTATCATTATCTCGCCAAGTCGAAGGGTTTCGTCCTTTGTAGTCGGCGAAATAAATTGCTCTCATCCAAAATTTGTAGGACTGTATTGTTGACATGTCCGATTAGTCAGATTCCATGCTTTCTCGCGAAGCTTCTAGTTTCAGCTTCGATTGTCGGAATTCCGAGATCCCTGTGGATATCGTCGTTTCTAATATACCACGGTGCTTGGACAATCTCTCTTAGCACTTTATTTTGAAAAGTTTGTAAAATATTTGCATTTGTTTTCTTGGTACAACCCCAAAGTTGTATACCGTAGGTCCACACCGGCTTTAGCACTTGCTTGTATAAAAGCAGTTTGTTCTCAGTACTGAGCTGGGAATGTTTTCCGAGTAACCAGTACATTTCGCTTTATTTGATTTCGAGTTCTTTACGTTTCATTTTCACGTGCGAATTCCATTTCAGCCTTGCGTCGAGTGTCATTCCCAGGTATTTGGCCTCGTTTGCAAAATGTATTCGGGCCGAGTTTAGGAAAATTGACAAGTAATTAGTTTTCTTATAAGTGAAATTCACGTAAACAGATTTAGATTCATTGATGGTAATCCGCCAGTCCATCGTCCATTCATTTACTTTATTTAGCGCGTTTTGCAGTTTTTCAGTCGTTTCTTCGATTGTTTTACCTACTGCTAGGATAGCGGTGTCATCGGCAAACGTAGCTAGGATAGTGCCATCTTCTTTCGGTATCTCACGAGTATATAACAGATAGAGAAGCGGCCCAAGAACGCTTCCTGGTGGTACGCCGGCCGAAATTTCCTTGAGCTGCGAGTAGTCGTTTCCATGTCTAACACAGAAGAGTCTATTCCAGAGGTATGATACTAGAATATTCTATAAGCATACAGGGAGAACTTGTCGTAGTTTGCATTTCAAGCCATCATGCCACACCCTATCAAAGGCCTGAGAGACGTCAAGAAATACGCTTGAGCAAATCCCTTTTTCTTCAAATGCTTTCTCGATAACGTCAGTAATTCTATGCACCTGGTCCATCATCGAATGCTTACTTCTGAACCCAAACTGGTGGTCAGGGATAAGATTATTTTCGTCTATAACCGGTTGGAGACGCCTTAGTAATATCCTCTCGAAAAGTTTGGATATGACTGGAAGAAGCGAAATTGGTCTATACGATTTTACCTCATTTGGCGGTTTTCCTGGTTTTAAGACCATTATTACTTCCGCAACTTTCCATTGGCTCGGAACGTGTTTTAATCTGAGCGCAGCATTTACAATATGGAGAAGCTTAATCAAAGCTTTTCTAGGTAAAACTTTGAGAATTTCGCCGGTGATTAAATCATAACCAGGAGCTTTCTTAGGTTTTAGAATCTCGATCTCATTTTTGAGTTCCCTTAGCGTTGCACTTGTGAGTGTTAAATTGCCAGATGGTAAATCCGGCCTATTGATGTTATCGTAAGCCACTTGACTATCGTACGGTTTGAAGGTTTCTTCCAGGTGCGCCGCAAGGACGTCCGCTTTTTCTTTATCTTCCCTTGCCCATTCATTTTGTTTTAATTTAATTGGCGGCGCGGAGACTTTGGGCCGTTTGGTGCCTTTTACAGCTTTCCAAAGTGAATACTTGGAATCTTTTTTCGCTGTTAAACTTTCAGGGTAAGAGGCTATTGCACGATTCTTAAAATCCTTAATAGTCTTCTTCAACAAATTGCACAGACGATGCAAGTGTGCTTTATGTTGCGGAGCACGACTCTGTTGCCATTTTTTACGCGCTTTTCTTTTTTCCTTGACCAATTCTTTTATTTCCGGAGGGTATCCCAAACCGTATCTGTCCGGCGTTTTCCTTGGATTGGGCGTATTATTCCAAGAGGCGAGCTGTACGATCTCAACGAAGCGATCAACTTCAACCTCAAGTTCATAGGGTGTCGTAAGTGGAACGCTCAGTTCAACATTATCTTCAACTTCGTTCCTAAAGAATTCCCAGTTAGCTGTTCGACGAGTTAATCTCGCTGGCTCTAGGTTATAGACTAGTTTTTCGCTGATTGTTAAAATAACCGGGGGATGATCAGACGACAGATCAAAGCTGTCTTTGACTTTTATGTGGTTGGTAGATATTCCTTTCACAACGAAAGAGTCTATCAGATCAGGTATTTTTGAAGTATCAGTTGGCCAGCAAGTCGGTTTACCCGTCGAATGGAAATCACAACTGTACTCCATACCTGCCCCATAGAGCATTCTATCTTTTTTCGAACTGTATCTTGAGCCCCAGAACGTGTGTTTCGCATTAAAATCGCCGCCAATAATGAAATTAGGTTTAAGCGATTCAAACATGTTAGTAAAATCACTTTTTTTCAAGCGCGGAACGCGGTGGACAGTAGATAGACGAAATTTTAAGAGTACGCTGACTATTTTTAACTCGAATCGTGCAAAGTTGCAAAGATCCAAGCTCTATCTTTAGGTCTTCCGATTGCTCGATACAGTCTTTAATAAGCAAGGATGATCCGCCTCTCGCTTTTCCCGAAGGGTGACAAGCGTGGTAATCATTATAGCCTTTTATTTTTAAAGGCGATTCCTTTTTGATGTGGGTTTCAGAAATCAAGCAAATATCAATATCTTTTTGGCGCATAAATATTTCCAATTCGTCAAGTTTTTGCAAAAGTCCGTTTGCATTCCAAGTACATATTTTTAACATTCGTTTGTCATTCATATTCTAGTTGAAGTGCGCGTTTTCTATGAATTATTTTCAAGCTTAACCAGCCTATCGAGAATAATTTTATTTATTTTGCTTTGTTCTTCAAGTTTCGCGAGAATAACTGAGAAAACATGAGAAAACGGGTCCGTCGAAATTTCGACGATTTTAAAGTTTTTGTTCTTCAAATCGTGAACAACATCTTCCTTTAAGCATGAGGCATGAAGTCCTCTAGCTACGACTCGTGTCGGTCTTTCAGATTTATTTTCGTAAGTATACCACTGAATTTTTTCAGTATTCAGTTTATTAGATACTAAGCGGTAACTGTCTGAGTCCTTTACGTTTACTTTCCATTTGTTGTTGTTGAGCGATGTTACTTCAAAATCGGATAGCAACAGAGGTTTAAGAATAGAATGCAGTCTATTATAGTCTGCAATTCCGATTACGTTTATTGGCGGCGGTGATCGTACCTTAGTTCGTGGATTTTCTTCGATACATGTGTTTATTTTGTCACGCTGTTCGTTATCTTCTCGCTCATTTTGCGTATTTTCTTGCCTCGTTACCATTTCGGGCGAAGAACCAGCTTTTCGTTTCTTAACTGTTCGTTTTTTTAGGATCCAGTTAGTTTCCCGAGCTAGTTCTTCTTCATCCGTTTGATAATCAGTGTTATCGGGGACGTTTGAACTCGCAGCAGACTCATTACGAGGTTTCTTAATATCCTTAAATGCTTTATTTTTTGCTGTAAGTACATTTAATTCTTGTCTTAGTTCTTCGCAGAGAAGTTCCGTTTTACTTAGCCTGGTCCGGAGTTCCATATTTTCGTCAGTAAGGCTTTGAATTTTCGCTGAAGTCCGTTGTTCGTGCACCGACACTATCGATGTCGCCGGACTTCTAGTTCCGCACGTTTTTATGGTAGATCTTGATGGTGGAGATCTTACTACCCTGGTACCTTTTCTAAAAGGGTCAGATGAACGCAACGAATGCAACGTGGCTTCCGGGTCTTATTAATCAGAAGAAGTTCTGTGTTACATGCTTCCCAATTGGATCATCTTACCTCATCCACGCCAACACAACTGCTGCATCATTACCTTTACCTTGATATTATAAGGAGTAACCCAACCTAATGGATCAAGCAACCGACCTATCGTCGAACGCATCGTTTGTTTTATGACTTCTTCAGAGTAAACGTTATAAATCGGCTTCCAAAATCTAAACGTATATCTCCTCTCGTACTATCTTGGCATCTATGGGAAAATGATTTTCCTCGTCAGCAGCTGCCTAGTTGAGTGTTCGGCTTGTAAGATAAGGTGCACTCGCAGTTCCAAGTCACAGTGTCCAAACGCTATACCTTAAGCGACTGATGAAGCTCGTCGCACCAATAAATGATTTGGTAATAGGAGTCTTCTCGGTTCATATATATCTGCGGTGAAGGTAAGTCCCTGCAACCTCCATCTTATAATGATGTCAATGATGATGTTCTATGTTTTAGGTCCAACCATCAAGTGATCATTTAAGGAAGTGCAATGGAATGTATTCACTGTCGCATCGAAGACCACTCGCAGTTCCATTATGGAGCTGGAATCCTTTACTACTGCGTGGTGTGGCACAAAAATAATGATATGGCGTGTTGAGGACTTTATCCTTGTGAACTTCGACTTTTGTCATGTGGCCCTGGTATTCCCTCATGCAATTCGTATATTGTTTGTGTAGTGTAGGGTTATGTTGAAACCGCTCCTTTAATAGATGACATACGCAAGGCTCCTGTCTCGAGGGCCCAAGCACATGCTTATATCTCTCCTTAAATGGAAGCGACAATTCATATCGTTCCAGTAGACGTTTGTTTGTCCTTGAGAGTGCCCCATGTTCTCCTCCTCGATTTCTCAAATTATTCGCAGCTAATTGTCTACATCGCATACTTGAAGGAAACTTCGCACCTTCTGTGCTTCTACGCGAGCTCTACCCAACAGGATCCAACCGAGCTGTGTCTTTTTGTGCGATTGTGGATATCATGTTATCAGCTCTGATTTTGCGGGGGTACAAATTCCGAAAAGAAGTCCCTTCCGAGCAGCAAATTTCACAAATCTACATGGGATCAGTTAAGGTTAACTCATAAATGTGCTTCCATCTATAAGGTGTAAGTTCTTTGGCCGGAAGATGCCCAGTCAGGGGCTTATAAACGTAGGCCAGTGTGCTTATCCAAAGTGTAGTTATCCAAAGAGAATGTCAAAACACCTGTGACAAGCTCCACTACTAACCAACCTCAAGTTGAGTGGTTATACAGCTGTTTCGGTGATAAATGTCGCTTCTGGTTTTTGATTGATCAACGCTCGAAGACTGAAATATATTCGCGTTGCTGACTTGACCTTAACAATTGCTGTAGCTTAAAGAACTTGTGTGTTTGTATCGTGTTTTGTGTGCTGTACTAGTAAGCTTGTGGTTAGCTGCTCCTCATCGATCGGATAAAAGGTGGGTGCATATAGGTGGCCATATAACACCGTTCAACTATGTCCATTCTCATAAGCTGGTTGCAATTTCTCTATTAGCACTGGCCTTTGTTGCACACGTTGCACCTCTATTCTTCTTTCTTATGCCTCACGTGAAACCAACTTTTGTTTGCAGGTCCTCTTATAATATAACTCCTAAAGAGACCTTGGTTTGACTTAGGCTTTTGCTGGCCGACAGCCCCGGAATCTCGCTTCAAAAAACTCCGAAAACTTTTTAAAAGTTGGTAGCTACTAATTTTCCTTCGCACAATTGTATGATTATGCCCGGCAGATTCCGCAGAATTATGTAAAAAATAATTGCGTCTCAATCCGGAGTCGCAACAACGAGATTCTTATTGGAATGTAGGCACTCCGCAGAAATGTTCAACAATTGCTTTACTCCTTCGGCGGTTTCGTTTCCTTTTGGTTGACAAATAGCTTAAGCTGCGCCTTTACTAAAGTCCACCTGTGGTCATAGCGCGAAGTAAGGATGGTCCACGTCTTGTCGTAATTACCTTCATCGACGCCTAGAAGATAGCCATTTTGTAGCCCAGGTACGTTCCCTTATTTCATAAAAACCGTTTGATATTCTATAATAAAACTTTTGTCATCCGCAGCTGCGGCATCCACCTTTTCATTATTCAAGACGGTTTGGTGATAGTTGCCTTCAAGGAACACAAGTCGCCGATTTAGCATGTTCTTGGTTCTTTTGTCTTATGCCGCTTCTTGTATTTGACGAAATCAGCAGTAATGGTGGCCAATGAGTTTTTAACAATTTAAATCCTTTAGAATTAATTTCTACAAGCTTCAAGTATTACTCACCTGATTTTACGTATAAACTAGTTTCTCCCGATTTTTGTTTTGTTATATGTATGTTACATGTTTGGGTCTATAACTTAATTCGTGCGGTTTGCTAAGAGATGGCGTAACTTGTATTATTCCATTGTTATTATTCCATTGGAACATGCGTTGGAAAGCTACTGTCATTGTACGTCATTTCAGTATATGTCATTCATTTGAAGCGTAAACAACAATAATTTTTTTTTCACTCAAATATGTCGAACTTTGTGCCTGAAAAAGTGTTTTTGCCGGGAGTTCTTCTACATTACTTTAATATGAAGAAAACTGCTGCCGAAAGTCATCGTAGTTTGGTGGAAGTTTATGGTGAACATGCGCTAGCTGAGCGAACGTGCCAAAAGTGGTTTGCACGATTTAAAAGTGGTGATTTCGGCTTGGAAGACGATGAATGTCCTGGGCAGCCAAAAAAGTTTGAAGATGAAGAACTGGAAGCATTACTCTATGAAGATTGTTGCCAAATACAAGAAGAGCTCGCAGAATCTTTGGGTGTCACTCAAGCAGCCATTTCAAAACGTTTAAAAGCAGCTGGATATATTCAAAAGCAAGGAAATTGGGTTCCACATGAACTCAAAACCGCACGAATTAAGTTATATACTATAGTTCACTTTCGCTTTTAGTTTTATTATGCAAATTGGTCACTTGTTTTGTTTATTTGGCTAAAAAGTACCAAATGTTTGGACTTTCCACACTAGCTTTATGGTTTTCTGTACTTATTAAAACAAACGGAAAAAAGATTGGAATTCTCTGAACAAAGGATAATTATTGAACAAAGAGATAACAAAGCGTTCTTGATTATTGCGTTTATTGCTCTGTAATGTTACTTTTAGTTTTAATTAATTTGAAATGAATAAAGCAAATAGAACACACAATTCCCTTGTAAAAAATATGGGTGCCGTTGCTAGAATATTATTGGCGTTGTCAATACGTCTTATTGCGTTACACGTTTTAAATTATGAAATATTAACCAAATATAAAACGATAATTGCCTTCTACAACAATCTGAATTGCTGTCAATTGCATTTTTACTGTTTATTTTTTGGAGTATTTATTTATTTAATATATATTTTAAGACATAAGTTAACACAGTACTGCACATTCCATTCTTGCATGAGTTCACCGCATGCCACCTGCTTGAACAGCATTTCCCTTCGTCAGCATTTCCGCTGTTGTTTCTGCACTGGATAAACATACGTTGACACCGTATACGCCCAACCTGCCGATATGCTGACATCATGCACGCGCAATCGACAGAGTAGCTGATGCAGCGGCTTGGACATCGGATAACTTTGGGCACCCTGCCGACGAAGGAAATTAAGTTTTAGTCTTAAGCGAGACGTAGATCGAGGCAGTAAGATTTAAGCGTAATAAACTTGTAATTCTTTTAGAGTAATCTCTCATGTTAAAATTCTTTTGATGTAAGTCGAACGGTTTGGCCAAACTTAAGGTTGGCGTTCGCGTTTTTTGTAAGTGTCCGCGTTGCGATCACATTAACTCATATTTTTGCTTATATATTTCTTAGTCAAATAATACAGAATTACTTAAATGCAGATGATTATAAAGAACATAATTAGCATAAACAAATATTTCATTAATCAAAGTTATGTGAATAAACTTTAGTAAAAAAAATTAAAACTTGTATATGTAGGTATTTGTGTAAGTATATTAGATTGGTAAAAGAATAAGCTCCACCTATTTTTGTAAGACGTTATTACATTGCATAGAACTTTGTTTTGCATGTATGTATTGTTTTAATATTTTCATTTATTTTTTTTTTCCATTACAATCTTAAGCAAATGCACGTACCAATTTCTCAGAATTAAATTCATTTTTATTATTCAAAGCTTTTTCAGTTATACCAAATGTATAATCTACTTCTTAAAGGTTTTTGTTCACTAACTGAATTTACGGAGCAATTAACATTGGGAACAAGAACATAACTTTCTGCTTTTCGTTATTTCTTTTTTATAATTTTCGCGCACGCAAGTGATTATAAATAGCCTTTGAATGTTTTTACGAGTACGCGAGCGTTAAAAAATATAGACAGAGGGAGAAAAATTTGGTGTACTGGTTCGAAACTCAACTGTTTATGTTTCAGAAAACTCCGTTTGTGACGTATAGATCACTTGGAAGATTTTTGCCATTTTTTGTCTTTGCTTCTGATTCACAGTATTTTTTTTCACGCCCACCGATGTCATAGGCATATCAGTCATACAACCGAGGGAAAAATTTGTCAGTCATATCACCACCCAGTAGTGTTCACACGAGCTTTCGCCATTGATCGAACTGAGTAAACATATTTCATGAGAAATAAATAAATGTTTGCTGACATCAGGATTTGAACCATAAACCATAAGCGTGGCAAGTGACGACGTTACCAATATACCATCGCCATCCTTACTGTGTTAATGTAAGATTATGTAGAACTCTCTGTTCTTGCAAAGCTATTTTCATCGATTCAATTTGCATAGTTATTTTTCATAAGATCTTCAGATTATTCATGTAAG
This sequence comes from Brachypalpus laphriformis, assembly GCA_945910035.1. Classification (NCBI taxonomy): domain Eukaryota; kingdom Metazoa; phylum Arthropoda; class Insecta; order Diptera; family Syrphidae; genus Brachypalpus; species Brachypalpus laphriformis. The sequence continues at coordinate 18,262,634 of OX246757.1, forward strand.
ATATTCTTTAAACATTCATTGGTTCCAATAATTGTAATAATTGAATAATTTAATTTCTTAAATAATTCACTAGACTAGTGTTGTTAATGTTAATAACAAAATCAGTTGAACTTCGACATATTTTGCAACTGTAAAATATAATGAATTAATTTCATTAAAATGAGTATTTAGGTCGATCAGAATATTTCTTTTATTTCAAAATTTTTAATAATTAGATAATGTTTCGCCTGAAGAAGTAATTGATATTTTATAGCTGGTATATATTTTTTTTCAATACTTATAAAAAAAAAATAATAAAATCTAGTTTTTGCTGCCTTGCCTTATTTTACCTTAAAACTTTACATTACCTGACCCTACCTCACCCATAAAACGTATGTACTTTATTTTCTTAGTAGATGTAATAATGGATTGTTTTATTAACAATGAATATAATTTTATTATTAATTAAATTATAGAGAATAAAATATAAATGGTATCAATAAAGAACCGAAGATGAATAATTTTTGTAATATTTTAAAACAAACTGAAAATAAATCAGTTTTGACTTTATCTAAAGAGATAGGTGTCACACCTTACATAATATGGAAACATTGAAATGTTTAAGGAATTAATTATCCTAAAAGAAACATCATATATTCTGATAAACCAAGAAATTAACGTGTCTTGTAACCCATTGCAAATTATTTGTTTGTTTATTTATTTCAATCTACGATTTACATGAATCCACACTAAAGAAAAATATTTTAAATAATCCTTTAAACCACAAGTATATAGTATATAGTCCCTGCTATAGGAGTGTATTTAAGTCACATTTAAAAAAAAAATTGAAGATTCAAAAATGATATCTTCTCTTTCCAAACTGTGAAGTAAGTTATAATTTTACTACTCCATCTACTTAACATTCGCTACATTACCATAACGAATTTGAGGCTTTCGAATTTTTTACATCATTTATAATAAATCTCTTTGATTCTCAACATGAGCTAAATATGCCCTTAACCGCATCAATTATTATCTAAGACCAAAAACTTATCTTCATTTGAAGGAAGAACAGAGTAACCAATAAATAAACAAGATGAGGCAGCTAAAGAACATGATATTGCTTATTCGAAACATATAGATATAGAGGCTATTACACAGCGCGTAGTATGATTCTTAATCAACATTCTTACTAATCTTTTCGACTTTTGCTTTCCTTTGCTGTATCGATGAGAGTAAAGCTTTTACTCTAGCTCTAAATTGATAGAGCCCGGACGTTTATCTCTAGTATATAACAACCTCTATGCTGTCGTCTTCTCAGCCGATAGAAGAGTTAGTTGCTCGCTGATGTTGCTGTCCTGACTGTGCTATTTTCTAAGCTCAACTCCTTTACATAAGACTGTAGTATTGCTTTAATTTTTCCCAATTTTAATTAATTTAAATCGATAAATTGAAATCAACCCGAATTATATTGAATTTTAATACGACAAAGTGTTTCATTCGGTTTTACTAATTTTCTCGACAGCAATCCTACACAGGTTTAAATAAAAGACATAAGGCTGATTAAACTTTAGAAGAATAAGTAATGAGAAGAGTTTTTGTTAGAGATGCCGCAGAAATCGCTAAATAAATAAATATTTGACGCAACAGCTCTCTAAGTGCCAGGGCTTAGCTTCTCGCAATCACTCATGCTGTGTGCGTGATATTTTTCACACGAATGGAAGGGACCTACAGTTCAGTGCCGTATCCGATGGGCAATTTGATTTAAGAAGCTTTTTCGAAACAACAATACTCTCGGATGTTTGTCAGATGCTCGCGAGAGGTGGGACCGTGAAAAAGACTTTTGGTGTTTTCTGGGATTGAAAATTGGAACCTCACGTGTAGTGACCCGACATACTAACCACTTACGCCACAAGTCTTATATATGATATTGCCACTACAAAATGTTCTTTTTATTTTCAACCACAAAATAAAACACAGATTAATTTATTTGAATTTTCAACGTTATTGTCCGGCGTCAAAAGTATAACTGAGTCGAGCTTACCATTCTAACTTAACATCAAGCTTATAACTTACATTAGTACCTTATCAAAATAAATTACAAAAAAATCAAAAATAGATAAACAATATATATTGAATTCTTATTAGCCTAGCAACAAGAGTCTACCGTTCCGGTTCTGGTGTGTGCTGCGTTACGAAAACAACATAACATATGTTTCTCTTACCAAGACGTTCCTATGCTGTAAACAAAGTACTCTACCAAAAGAGAAACATTAACCCAGCGACGGCTTGTTACTATGCACTCTTTCAGCTTCGGCATCATGAATCTTCTCCTTTGACTAAGATAACAGAGAGTGGTGGAGGTGGCGAAAACAACATGTTTTGTTATTGACAAGATATTGCTATGCTACGAATATAACTGCTACTAAAAGAGAGACACCAACCCAGCAAAGGCTTGCTATTAGACACTCGTGCAGCTTCGGCGTTATGCATATTCTCTATTATTATTATTATTAAATTGCTTTATTTCATATAAAAGGATACAATTTATAATGTAGAGGGTTACAAAAAATTAAGTATAATACTAGATATTCTTCATATGAAATAGTTAAGAGCATTCTTTTGTCAGAGGGACAAGAGTCGAATGCACCATCATGATAGAAAAAAAAAAAAAATTCAAAATTTAATTTGTTGATGTAACACAGCAAAATAGACATAAGAGTGGTGAATTAATAAAGTGTTTTATATTGTGATGGTTAAAAGAGAAGAGCCATATTCGAACATGGTTTAAAAAGATTGATTCCTTTCGCTGACATCTGAGTATTTCTGGAAGTTTATTAAATAAACGGCAAGAAGTAACTTTATAAAATTAAGAAAAAAGTGCTTTATTTATAATAGGTACAGAAACAAAATTAAGGGTATTGACACGTAGATTGTGGCTGCCATATAATTTGGCAGCTGAATACCCAGATTTTTGAAAAAATATTTTAAGAACCTTATAACAATATAGGTGCCTTAGCGGAAGAATTTTAAGATTTCTGAACAACTCAAAGCGATTAACACTACAGATAATACGGAATGCATGTTTTTGTTTTAAAAGCAAAGGTTTTATTTTAATCAAGTGTGTACCACCCCAACACGAAATTCCGTACTGAAGTTTAGATTTGATCAGATCATTATACAGCAATTTAAGAATTGCCGAATCGCAGTAAAGGCTAAAATGATAAATATGCCTAAGGACTGCATTAAGATATCGTTTCAAATGGGTCGTGTGATTTTTGCAACTCAGCTTGTTATCCAAAATAATGCCTAAGTACTTGAAACTCTCAACACGTTCAACAACAAAGCAATGATTTGAACAAGGCGCATTATCATCAAAAGAGGTAAAACACTGATCATGGCAACAGGCATAATTAAGGCGAAATCTCGAGCAACTAGGTGAGTGATATTGCAAAAACATATCTTCACAATTTGCACCCATGGTGTTAAATAATATGAACTTCGTTTAAGAGCTAAAAGGTAGTTTGTGAAATCTGAACCATCTGCGAAGAATGTCAAGGATTTCTGTAAAACCAAGGTCCGTAAATCGACAACCAACTCGCGTCAATTATGGCTATCATCTCCAAAAGTTACAATGAAGAATCTCCCAAACTCATTCTTCAGGATCTCAAATCAGATCTTAAACTTATATTGTCGACCACTCGGAAACACAATGTATCAGAAAGGGTCATCGGAGAGATTCAATCCTTACGCTCCGATATTGAAGCACAGTTCCAAAGTTGCTCCAACTTGAAACCACTGCCTGATCCCGACCTCTCTCACCAATTCGATCTTATGTGGAACAAAATAACTGATATCAGCAGCAACTTGTTGACCTCCCATCGCACAATTGATCTTATTTTAGATGAGCTCAGGACTATCAGCAGCAAAATTGACCTTATTACGGATAGCAACCATTGTCTTCAGAATTCCACGTACAATACATCGATTCTTCTCGAACTACGGGAATCTTCTGAAGTTTCGTCTCCACCTGTTAACGCTTTCCAACTGGCTAGCCCACCGTCTTCATCATCCGTTGTTGCGCCACAAATCGCCAAATCCTTATCTGCATCTACTGCTGCTGCTCCTCCCACATCCCCAACGACTTCCTCTGTTGCCGCTGCGCTAAGGCCTTTATATCGTTTCGGAACCTCATGGACCCCCTCCGAATGGAATCAGAGGATTGAAAAGCTTAGTAGAGGTAAAAGACTGGACTTCGGCGGCTACACAACGTTCATCATCAATGGATCTCCTAAACGAGCCGACTATTCTTTGGTGCGTAACTTTTTTTTAACGTAATTTCTCCATCACTATCACCAATTGAAAGAAGATTGCCTCACCCAAATCCAATAAGTATCGCAGTTTGAAATTCAACATTCCTTCCAAATACGGATGGGTTTTTTCGAATCCAACCGATGATGTCGTCAAGATGGGCAAACTGATTATGTCTAAATGGATAATAAAACTTACAATAAGCTGGCTGAGTCTACTAATACTTAATCTAATAGTTCTAGCTCTAAATCTAATATTTCTAGCTCTAATCCTAGCTCTAGACTTAAAAATAATCATACTTCTAACCCTGCATCTAAGCACCAGTCTCACCATTCTTTTTCCAATTCCCTGCCCTCCAATTCTTCCAACAACTCTAATTGGTCATTCAAAATGGGTTTATTTCCTAATTTTAATTCGGCTACAAAATTTCCCAACTCTAAGCGAGTTTCATTCGAGGTCCCACCTATCCCCTCTCCCTCACTGAACACTAAGGACACTCCCCCAGAAAACTGCTCTAATTTCATCCATGCCCACACTCTTAACCCTGCTTCCAGCTCATCGTCAGCTTCACCTAACTCTTCTAACCTCCCATCTTCAAATTCCAGCGCAACTTACTCCACCATCACACCACCTGTTCCTACGCACTGTCTTAACCCTACTTCCTCCTTATCGTCAGCCCCACCCAACTCTTCTAACCTTCCATCTTCAAATGCCAGTGCCACTTACTCCACCATCACACCGCCTGGCTTCTTAGATCCGTTGCTCCCACCCACTGTCAAACTTACGGCACAGTTCGCAATTGCCGGTGATGATAACCGCTACGTAATCTCACGTTTGACAGATCATAAAATTTATGAAAATGACCGCATTTATCTTGCCTACCTCCATGATAAAGATGATTCCGTCTATACTGATGGAAAAACCAATATCGATATTAAGGTTTCCATCTCTCAAGAAGGTCTCCCTACTGAAAAGAACACTCTAATGAATATATTTGTTCAGTTCCATGAGAGTCTCAATATACCACCTTGGCATGTAACTAACGATCTCTCGTCTTTCGCGTCCTACATGAGTTCCAAGCGTAGATCAGTTATCGTCTCACTCTCCGCCTCTTGATAAAGTTGCAACTCAAAGTATCCCTTACGTTTCCGTTATGCCCCTCGAATGCTTGTCTATTTATTACCAGAACGTGAGAGGTCTGCGAACTAAAACCTCCGCCGTATTTCTTAACTCTTAAAAGCTTCCCTACGATATTTTCCCTCTCACTGAAACGAATTTATGTTCTAGTTTCATGAGTAGTGAGCTATTTTCCTCTGATTTTATTATTCGAGATGATGGTCAACGGAAAGATGACGATTCCTGTGGTCGTGAAGTTCTTTTGGCGGTACATAACAGCTTCGACTCAACTTTCGTCAAATCCTCGCCTACAGCTGATTTCGAGTATATTTGCATCAAAATCAATTTTCCAAGGCGTAGCGTCTACATTCTGTGCTGCTACATTCGCCCTTCTCAACCAATCCAGGGCTACCAGCCTGCCGTAGATGCGATTGATTCTTTATTTGACGTTCTTGATCCCTGCGATGACGTCATTATCCTGGGAGACTTTAAGTTTCCCCATCTCCAATGGGCCCAGTCGGAAGATGAGTCCCATTTTGTTGCTACAAATCCCACCACTGAAAAGGTGTCTTCATTGATTGTCTGTCTGATCCTGGCTGTTGGAGCACTTCATATTACAAGAACATTAAAAGAACATTTTGTACCATCTTTACTGTAAGATCTACTCACAATTATCTATTCGAAATGTTAGCTTGGTTTTTTTGAATTTGGCGCCACCTAACTAAGGTTCGCCATCTTTTTATAATTTAAATCAAAGTCAGTGAAATAAAAGAGGAGAAACAAATGGAGAGCATTCAAGCTTGTAAAGTGGAGACGAAGAGTTGTTTTCTTTGGTCGGTTTCGATGTCGCTCAGATTTTGTTGTCGCTTCGATTTTTCGTTATAGTAGTGAACTAGGGATTTCCCCGTCGCTACAAAACCGAATTTTCCTAGTTCGCGACTGGAAAAACATCCAGTCATACATTTTTGGCGCCCCCGGGTGGACTCGAACCACCAAATTTTAGCATTTTGTACACATGTAAATATCGGTACAAAGGAACATAAAAATACAAAGTGTTACATTAAGCGACGTGTATAAGACAGTGAACATAATTACAAAGGAACAGAACGTGGTAAAGTGTAAAAAGACAAAACTTTCCGGCAGTGGTTCGTCGGTCTCGGTTTCTGTTAAGGTTTTTGGCTTGCGCGGACGAAGGCAGTCCAGAAGTTCTAGAAACCATCACGGAATATTTCGAGGAAAGGAGCATCATCAGCAGCAGCCTATGGAAAACAACGTGAACCGGTCAAAAGAAGGGCAGGAGATACAGAAGAAGCTTATGAAGATAAGTAGAAATCTCCCTACAAGGTATGTGCTAAAAAAATGGCGGAATTGAGCGAATATGCGTTTAACAAGACATACTAAAGTTCATCAGCGACATACAAGTGCTAGGAGGTTGTTGTAATTTCGACATCCATCTAAAACCCAAGGAAAGAACGCATCTTCGCTACAACAGCGGTCATTTTGTACTATCAATTAATTTTAACTATTTAATGCATGAATAAAAAACATATTAATTAATCGAATAATTAATATACAATAACATACATATATACACATAATATCGCTGATCGTTTCAACTTTACGCCATAAATAAATACCACAAGAAGTGGAACTCACATGTTGCAAAAATCGTACTCTCGTTATCAACGGTGAATAGGCTGCCGTTTGTTAATTCGCTCTTTCGTTTTCGTACGGGATCAAAGCAGTATTGATTTATAACCGCATTGATATCGCTTTGGACAACCGTTATTAAAATAGGTTTCATACCCACGCACTGATCTTTGGTCGACGTTTGGTCGTTTTCGCATTGGATTGCGGTTTCAACCGTAAGTCGTCGTCAATTCACTTAAGCCACTGAGTTTGGCTTTGAATACGGTATTGAATGCGCATGTCGATAAGCTTTTGCCGCTACATATTTGTCATCATTATCGCTGCAACACCGTTGCTGTCTACGTTGCTGCAAACCTTTAGCTATCCTGAAAGTCGGTTGTTTGTTGCCAATTGCTGTGGAAGTTACTAAGCTATTGTCGTCTGGAATTACTAGCATTTCAGAAACACGTCGGTTGTATTCATTTGGTTATATGCAGATTCGTTAGCTGGGGTTGTCAGCAGATGATTTGCTTTGTGCTCTTCAAAAGATAGGAGTTCAACGTCGCACCTCTGATATAACTGTATTCGAACTTCCACATACCACCAAATTGCACTTCAATTTGCTGCAAAGTTGTGCACTGCATTTAAAAAACATTTGAGACGTGATCACCACCACCTGCTTAAGAATATAGTTGTTGCGTAGGATTGCAGTTCATTTAAATATATTAGTATCGGGTCATTGGACAGAAAATAAGCTTATCATGACAAATGAACAAACATTGGACGAATTAAAACAACAACGGTCATGCACGAAGGGAAACATCACCAGGATTAAAAATCTAGTAGAGAAGTCAACCAATCAACCGAGTTGGAATGTCGTCTAGGGATACTGGAGTCGTACTTCAAACAGGCGCTGGCATACCAAACTCAAATTGAGAGGTTGCTCGTAACGGATACTGGTCGTAGTGATTTGGAAGAGCTCTACGTTACAACTAAGACAAAAATAATTTCGCTGATGGGGGAGAAAAGGCGTTCTAGCATCATGGAACCGTCTTTTATGATGCCAACCCCATCTCCAGCTAATCGTTTGCCATACTTGCGTCTGCCTAAGTTTAATGGGAAGTATGCGGAGAATAAGAATTTTATACACTTATTTAATAATTTAGTTCATGATGATCCTACACTCACTACAATAGAAAAAATTTAATCATTTGTTGACTTGTCTTAGCGACCAAGCCTTAGATACAGTGCGAGCATTCCCCGTTACGGAAGAAAACTATCCTAAGGCAATCAAAAGCTTAAAAGAACGCTACGACAATGACTGTTTGATATTTCTAGAGAACATTACCTCTATCTTCGAACTTCCAAAAGTTCCCAAAGCTTCGCCGTCAAACCTCCGCAAGTTGGTAGATAACATCTCCGCACTTTATAACTCTCTAACGTCATTAGGTACAGAGAAAGATATTTGCAACGCTGTTATAATTTACATTGTAATGTCGAAGGTTGACCCCGAAACGCAGTCGAAATGGGAAGAACAATTAGATTTTAGCAAGCTTCCTACATGGGATGATTGTTCTAAAGTGCTGAACAAGCGTTGTCAGTATTTAGAAGCCAGGGATAGCAAGCAGGCTCGTTTGGAGCATACTCAAAAATGGCAAAACAAACCTCGCCAACAATTTGATAGTAATAAGCCACGAACGTTGTTGACCATCACCCAAAGATCATGCGTATTTTGTAAAGATAGCGGTCATGCTATCCCCACTTGCCCAAGTTTCGCTAAACTCTCCGTAATGGAACGGTTTTCCAACACTAAGAGAATGGGGTTGTGCATTAACCGTTTGGTCAAAGGCCATAACATGATAAAGTGTCCATCGGCATATAGATGCAAAACCTGCAAGCAAGCGCATCACAGTTTGCTACACCGGACACGACAGATGGATGAAGAAGGTACATTATCGGCAGCGGTACACGCTGCGGTAGAGGACCATGATCGTTCTACTAACCAGGTTATATTAGCTACAGCGTTAGTTTTGGTGAAGAATTCAACAAGAGAATTTCAGCTAGGACGTGTTCTTCTTGATTCAGGTTCGCAGGTGAATCTTGTCAACGAAGAGTTTGCAAGAACTCTTAAACTTCGCAAAACCATAAAACTCGTAGACATAGTTGGGATAGGAGTTTCGAAAACACAAATCAATTTTCAAACACAAACTACAATTCGCTCACGTTTCAACAATTTTGAGGTATCTCTCGAATTTTTGATAACTCCGTCAATAACTGGATACCAACCAGATAAAACCTTAACGACCACAAATTGGAATATTCCGAAAAATGTCGATTTAGCGGACCAAAATTTCAATAAACCGTCGCAAATTGATATGCTTCTTGGTGCAGAGGCGTTCTTTGATCTGTTGTCAATAGGACAGATAAGGCTCGGTAGAGAACTACCCAGCCTTCAAAAGACGTTGTTGGGATGGATAGTGTCTGGAAAGTTCAAGGATCCCGAGGAATCATCGGCTAACTTGTGTGGTCTTAATTTAGAAGAAGATACCTTACACCAATACGTGCAAAGATTCTGGGAACTAGAGGAGGTCACTGGTCGAAAGTCGAAGTGGACAGAAGAGCAAACGCAGTGTGAGGCAATCTTCAAGGAAGCTATCGAAGAATTGGGTAGTGGTCGGTTGATGGTCAAATTGCCCTTTAAAAGCGATCCAAAAAGTGTAGGGTCTTCCTATGACATTGCGTTCAGGAGGTTCCTATCGCTGGAGCGCAGATTAAGCAAGGATTTGGAGCTCAAGGCACAATATTCGAGATTTTTGGAGGAATATAAAGATTTGGGACACATGTCGGAAGTCAAGAACCCCAACTTGGAAGAAAATCATTATTATCTGCCGCATCAATGTGTCCTGAAGCCGAATAGTATTTCTACTAAATTGAGAGTAGTGTTTGACGCGTCGTGCCGTACATCATCGCAAATTTCGCTCAACGGTATATTGATGGTTGGTCCAACAATTCAGGATGATATTTTTACTCTGTTGCTACGTTTTCGTTGCTATAGATATGCCCTTACTGCCGACATTGTAAAAATGTATAGACAAGTTCTAATTCATCCGTCGCATAGACAGTTCCAATATATTCTATGGAGGGAAAATCATCAAATGTCAATTAAAACTTTTCGATTAAATACAATCACTTATGGTACTTCGTCAGCACCCTTTCTGGCAATTCGATGCCTTCGCTACTTCAGCGATAAATTCTCCAAGTCCCATGAACTTGGGTCAAGAGTCCTACGGTCGGATTTTTATGTTGACGATATGTTAACTGGGCGGATGATCTCGAGACACTTGAACAAATTCGAGAAGAGGTAGCTTTTATCTTGGCATCGGCTGGGTTTGAACTCTCTAAATGGCACAGCAACGTGGATGCTATATTGCAGTTGTCAGAGAAAGAGCTGAAGTTATCCGACTCTAGCTTAATAAGTGCGTTGGGCATAACTTGGGATTCACTAGAAGATAACCTCAAATTTTTATACAAACCAGCAAAACCATACACTTAGTTCACTAAGAGAACAATCCTTTCGTTAGCATCGTCGCTATTTGATCCAATAGGACTGTTGAGTCCAATCATAATCAAAGCAAAAATTATACTTCAAAAACTTTGGATAGAGAAATTGGACTGGGACTCTTCTATTCCCCAAGGCGTCGAAACTGAATGGCGCCGAATTCTTGTAGATCTGAACTTGTTGCAGGATGTTTCGGTTCCCAGATTTGCCTTAACTAACAATAAAACAGATATTCAGATACACGGATTCTCCGACGCATCGTTGAATGCTTATGGTTGCTGCATCTATTTAAGAACTATTGACCCATCGAGAGCCGTAACTGTTAAATTGTTTACGGCAAAATCTAGAGCTTCTCCAGCAAGTAAAAAACAACTACCAAGGTTAGAATTGTGTGGCGCGCATCTACTGGCCAAACTTTGGGCAAAGACGAAGGACATATTTGGAGACCTGGTTTCAGAAGTACATCTTTGGACGGACTCAGAAGTAGTTCTTCACTGGATAAACACGCATTCGTCCAAGCTTAATACGCTTGTCGGTAATAGGGTTGCGGAAATCCAGGAACTTACGAAAGATGCGGTTTGGAGACACGTACCAACTAGTGACAATCCGGCTGATATAGTATCGCGTGGAAGTACAGTAGACGAGCTAAAAGAGTCAATTTGGTTTTCTGGTCCACCATTTCTTCTAAAGCCATCAGATGAGTGGCCACCCCGTTTCTGTAATAAGTCACCTGCAGAAGAGGTAATCTTCGAAATGCGAAAAACTGTTTTGCTTGCTAGAACCACGGAACCAAATTACTTGGTACAGCAGTAGCTAGATACAGCTCGTACATAAAAATTATTCGCATTTTCGCATATATTTTGAGATTTTTTAAGAAAAGACAAGACCGCATTCCCAGCTTGGATGTTTGTACATTGTCGGTGGAGGAACTAGAGGCTGCTCTTCTTCGTATCGTGTGGATAACCCAGCACGAATTCTTCGCAGAAGAAATCAGAGCGCTCAAAAAAGAACGGTTAAAAGGATCCATCAAATGGCTCAGCCCATTCATTGCAGAGATCGAAGGGTTCCAGGTTCTGAAGGTTGGTGGTAGATTGCAGAACGCGGCTATCCCTGAAGAACAGAAACACCCTCTACTCCTTTCCAAAAACTGTCACTTCGTAACATGTTTGGTTAAACATTTGCACATTGCAAACTATCACGCGGGACCCAAGGCGCTTGTCGCACTCATTCGAAGAAGATTTTGGATCATCAACTCACGGGAGTTAGCACGCCAGACAGTTAAGAATTGTATCCATTGTAACAGATATCGGCCGAAACTTCTGCAGCTGATAATGGGGAACTTACCAACAGAAAGGCTAACACCATCGCGTCCTTTTCAGAACTGTGGCGTTGATTTTTGTGGTCCCGTCTTCACTTACCTCAAAATGCGTGGCAAAACGCCTTACAAAACCTATGTGGCAGTATTTGTCTGTTTTGCATCGAAAGCAGTACACCTAGAGGCAGTATCCGACCTGTCTTCAGAAGCATTCTTGGCTGCTTTAAAGAGATTCATCGGTCGTCGTGGTCTTCCGCAGAACATCTTCTGTGATAACGCTACGAATTTTGTAGGGGCGAATTCGAAGTTGAACGAACTGCGAAACTTTCTATTTAATAAACATACCCAAATAGATTTAACTACATTTTGCACTAATGAAAATGTCAATTTTAATTTTATTCCCCCCAGGGCTCCTCATTTTGGTGGTATCTGGGAGGCGGCGGTCAAAGTGGCAAAGCGTCATCTGTACCGAAGCCTGGCAACAACGAGACTCACATTCGAGGAGCTCACGACCGCGTTGATAGAGATCGAAGCGGTGATGAATTCGCGACCCATAACACCATTGTCTTCAGACCCCAGCGACTTAGAGGCACTTACCCCGGGCCATTTCTTAATCGGTTCATCATTAAGGGCTATCCCGGAACCAGCGAACGTGATCGAGAATATCTCCTACCTGCAGAGATGGCGTCGTTCTGGCAGCGTTGGACGGCAGAATATATAACCGAACTACAAGCTCGTACGAAGTGGTCAGACACTCAGCCGAATCTTAAAATCGGGGCAATGGTTATCATCCACGAGGACAATACACCACCCCAGAAATGGTCATTGGGACGAGTAGTCGGTGTCATATATGGCAAGGATGGGATAATCCGCGTTGCTGACATCAAGACTCCTAGAGGCACCATTCGACGACCTATACGAAAGTTGGCCTTGCTACCTGTTTGAAAGGAGACCTTTCAAAGGGGTCGGAATGTTGGAGCACTTCATATTACTATAAAAGAACATTTTGTACCATCTTTACTTTAAGATCTACTCACAATTATCTATTCGAAATGTAAGCTTGGTTTTTTTGAATTTGGCGCCACCTAACTAAGGTTCGCCATCTTTTTATAATTTAAATCAAAGTCAGTGAAATAAAAAAGGAGAAACAAATGGAGAGCATTCAAGCTTGTAAAGTGGAGACGAAGAGTTGTTTTCTTTGGTCGGTTTCGATGTCGCTCAGATTTTGTTGTCGCTTCGATTTTTCGTTATAGTAGTGAACTAGGGATTTCCCCGTCGCTACAAAACCGAACTTTCCTAGTTCGCGACTGGAAAAACATCCAGTCGTACACTGGCTTTTTCCAAATAAGTGGCATTACGAACAATTGAGGCAGACGACTAGACCTGATCTTCTCTACCGATGCCTCCAATTGCGTCGTTACTGCATGCAACCACCTTCTCTCCACATTTGACCGCTTCCACCAACCTCTTTTCCTAACATTTTCGTATGACAACCTTAGTAAAATTCCTCACTGTGAGAAATCATACAGCTTTAATTTTTGTAAAGCTGATTTCGCTAAGCTTAATAATTTTCTCCGCAACATTAACTTTAGTCCTATCCAAGCTGACAGCATTGACAACGCTGTAGCGTATTCTTATAACTAAATTTTCACCTGTCTCATTCAATCTGTCCCTTTTGTGCCTCAGAAGAACTCTACCTCGGCCCCGCCAGGGTATAATAAAGAGCTACGCTCGCTTCGTAACAAAAGGAACACAATTTGGCAAGCATTCCTCAAATCTCGATCCGACTCTGATTTTCCCAATTACCAGCACATCCACTCCCAATTCTCTGAACTCTGTGAATATCTTTATATAAAATATATTGACAGAATGCAAGCCACGCTAATCAGTGACCCCAAACGTTTCTACCACTTCATTAATGCCAAGCGGAAATCCGAAAACTATCCATCTACTTTGAAACTTGCTGATAAATCCTCAGCAGACCCCATCACAAACGCAAATCTGTTTGCTCATTTATTTCAGCCAATCATTTACGGATGACGTTACTCAAATTGATCATAGCTACTTCCGCTACTTAGACAACCGTCCCCAAACCTCATTAGTCACAACTGTTATAACCCCGGCATCGCTATTAGATAATATTAGCAAAATTCAGGACGAATAATCCCCTGCCCCTGATGGCCTGCCCGCTATAGTTCTGAAAAAATGCGCGAATTATTTAGTCCAACCCCTTACTACACTTTTCCAACTTTCTCTTTCGCAGGGAGTTTTCCCCGAAATCTGGAAAAATTCGTATATAATCCCCATTCACAAAAAAGGTTGTAAAAGCGAAATATCCAACTACCGGCCCATCACTAAACTGTCCTGCATACCTAAGCTCTTTGAAAGCATTGTTTACGACACAATGTTTTTTCACTATAAGACTATCCTTTCACCGAATCAGCATGAATTTCTTAAGGGCAGATCAACAACCAATAATCTTACCGAGTTTGTATCTAGTACTCTGTGCGTTTTGGAAGATGGTAACGAAGTTGATGTTGTTGCCACCGACTTCAGCAAAGCCTTCGACAAAATTTCGCAGGCAATCATTCTCTTCAAACTAAAAGCTCTTGGTTTTCAATCGGGGTTTATTTTATTAGTCAAATCTTGCTTGGATAAACGCCAGTGTAAAGTCGTCTTCGGGTCTTCAATCTCTGATCCTTATAAAGCCACATCGGGAGTCCGTCAAGGCAGCCATCTTGGCCCAATGATCTTCGTTTTGACAATAAACGATATCGATTGTATCATCAACGATTCCCACCTTTCTATATACGCTGATGATATGAAAATCTTTAGACCTATATCATCCCCTGCCCACTCTCTCTCCCTCTGCAAGATGATTTGAACCGATTTTCGGTCTGATGCCATAGTAGTTTTTTAGAGCTCAGCGTCAGCAAATGTTAAGCTATTACATATTCCCGTAAGCGCATTTGACCATCCGTTAGAGTCTACTCTATTTGCGGTGAGCCTATTCCCTCTGTCTCTTCACTGCGTGATTTGGGTGTTGTCTGTGATAAGGAACTCAACTTTCGTTCCCATATTGATAACATTATCAACAGAGCTAACTCTGCGCTAGGTTTCGTTAAACGATACAAATACAAATACAAATATTTGGCGCAACAGCTCTTTAAAGTGCCAGGGCCTAGCTTCTCGCAACCACTCATGTTGTGTGCGTTATATTTTTCACACGAATGGAAGGGACCTACAGTTTAATGCCGAATCCGAACGGCGATTTGAGAAGCTTTTTCGTGACAACAATACTCTCGGATGTTTGTCAGATGCTCGTGAGAGGTGGGACCGTGAAAAAACTTTTTGGTTTTTCTGGGATTCGAACTTGGAACCTCATGCGCAGTGATCCGACACACTAACCACTTACGCCACGGCGCCCACGTTAAACGATGGTCTAAGGAATTCTAGAACCCTTATGTTACAAAATCATTATACATCACATTCGTCAGACCCCTCCTTAAGTATGCTTGCCAGGTTTGGTGACCTTACTATGAAATCCATATCTTGCAAATCGAAGCCGTCCAGCGTAGGTTAATTCGCTTTGCCCTACGAGGTCTTCATTGGGCTGATAGTTACAATTAACCCCCTTACGCGGACCGCTTGAAACTAATCAATTTATAGTCTCTCGGTAAACGTCGGGAAGTTGCTGACATTTTGTTTATTCATCAGTTATTAGCTAGTAACATTGATGCTATATCTGATCTCTTTCAACACCAAGCCACGTAACTGCAGATCCTCACCTCTCCTTCGTCTTTCTCCTCACCGGAGCAATTATGGATATCATAAACAAATGTCCAGAATGCTCCGTGGATCTAATGTCATTCAAACTGCTTTTGACTTTCGCACTAGCAGAGCCTCCTTAAGAAACGCCCTTCATTCCCATAATTCCTCCTAGTAGCAAGATGTAGGTCACACATATTTTAGCACTAATTTGCTTTCGCTGTAACTTATTTACTTATTTGTGGAATTTGACAATTCAGGTGCTCAGCTAAAGTGCATGGCTTTGTGCATAGTACAAATGTATTTCGGTTTTAGTACAGCCTATCCAAGATGGTGTAAACAGGATGTAGGTCACACACATTGTTACGGTAAATTTTTACCGCAACAAGAAACGCCCTGTGCACCTTCTTTTACTCCGTCTTTTGTCAAAAAAAGAAAAGCACAGCACTTGGCTTAAAAAAAAAGAGTGTATTTAATTACACTTCGTAGTGAAGTTAGCTTAAGTTTACTTTTAAGGTAGTTTATAAGTTTTACCTAATAGTTTCCAAAAAAAAAGTCCATTTACTAGGTTTTTTATACAATAAACATTTTTCTTAGTTCTTATTTTGTTAGTTAGTTAAGTTGCAATAAATAAATTTAGTTAGGTTACGTCGAAAGACATAGGTTAAGTGTTAAGTTTAGCTTAGAGCGCCCGCATGGGGCCAGTAAGTTAGAATAAGATAGTTAAGTTAATTAAGCTAGTTTTAAGCGTTTTTGTTAGCACGTAAGATACCTATAATGAATTGAACTAATAAAATGCACTAAAAATGAAAAATGAAAAATGCATTACTTTGTTTATTTTATTTTCTCAGTTGGGGCAAGTTAGTAGAAACAAATTTTACATAGATATAATTACCAAATTGATAATATGTTAATAAAAACATGATGGGATTGCTAATATCCTTTTCCATTGGGCAAAAAGAAGCCATTTTTTGCTTTGTTTATCTGTAAGAAATGTAAACAAAAAATCAGACATTCACCAACACAGGCAGAAGTAAGCAGAAGACGATTTCCATTCGATGTTCCATTGGAATCAAAAAGGAGTGAAATCGGGAGTGAAACCAATGGAAAACGACATTAATGTGCTGTGTTGCACCTTTTTTCTTTCGCCGTGTTTTTTTTTTTTTTTTGCTCTCATACTTTACTTACATACGTCCGCCATTTCGTATCCGATTGCAGAAGCGATTGCCGGTTTTCCTTTTTGTGTTTCGTATTTCGTTTTATTTTTTTTCTAATTAGTTTAGCGAGTTGGCTAATTGTCTAATCGGTGCGCGATCACGCGAAATAAAAGTATAACAATTGGCACCCAACGTGTCGGGCTTCTTTAAAATAAAAAATAAAAAAGTGTATCCATTGGCGCGAGTGTATTGTCAGGGAAGTTGTGTTCTTTTATTTAGTTGATTTTACTTTAGAGTTTTTTTTCTCCCCTTAGCAGTGCAGTGGATATCGGAATTGTCAGCGCAGGATAATCCTGGAATTCTCCAAACCAAATCCACATAATCAGTGGTCAGTCGACACATTAGTGCAGTAAATACCGGATTCCCAAGTACGTGGTTTTTTCTCTTTTTTCTTCTCACTATGTATTATTTGATTCGTGCATATTTGTATAATTATATGTTGCACAATTGCACAATCTTTTATCGATTTTTTATTAAGTATTTATTGTTACGGCTATTTATACATTATATATATAGCAATCCCCCACATATGCGAGGGATGCGTTCCAAAAAAACACCGCGTATGTCGAATTCGCGTATGTTGAGACTAGAAACTGTGTGAAAATATGTACGTACATATAGATTTGCGTTCCAAGACAGGCAATTTTAAAATAAATATTTTATTCAGTGTGTTTGTTTTAAAGTAGAAACTTAAAAACCATTCAACATAGGAAGAGCAAAAGCAATGATAAAATTTAATAAAAAACCTTTTTTTTTATGTTTTCATTTTCCACAACACGAATTGAACCACGCTGAATTGCATAAGCACCGCGTATGTAGAGGGAATTTCGGAAAAACCTAATCGCGTATAAGCGAAATCGCGTATGCTGTGACCGCGTATGTGGATGGTTCAGTGTATATATATTGTTATGCCTGGTTCGGGTATACACTAGAAAAAGGTCCACTACTCGTCGTCGGGCCAGATATGGGTTGGGGTCAGAAGCCTCCGGTGTTTCCTTGGACTTTATTGCAAGAGTTGATAGAGTACGACAACACTTTTAGTGTTGTAAAGATAAAACGACCAACGAAATGTGCAGAACAACATACGACAACACTTTTAATGTTGTAAAGGAAAGCAACCAACGAAATGTTTTTAGCAAAATTAAACAACCACCAAAGAATATTTCAAGGAATAAAAAGCGTACACTTCTCTTCATGTAATTGATAATTCTTTATTAAGTTAAAAAAAATAATTCGGTTACAATGTGTATGTCTTGCCAGAAGGGCGAAAAATTAAACTTAAGACTTGACATGCAATTCGAATGACTATTTGTA
Organism: Brachypalpus laphriformis; assembly: GCA_945910035.1. NCBI lineage: Eukaryota > Metazoa > Arthropoda > Insecta > Diptera > Syrphidae > Brachypalpus > Brachypalpus laphriformis. The sequence continues at coordinate 18,280,842 of OX246757.1, forward strand.
GGCTAAATTTGCTGACGCCGCTGCTGTATGTTTCTTGTGCATAAACTGCTGATGATGCGTCTGGCTGTTTCGCATGTCAGTGTTCCGTTGCATTCATGACCTTATTTTTATTATCCATAACACGTCCCGCTTTCAGGCACATCTAAGGATATTTTATCCTGAGATTGGACTTAGATGTCCGTAATTGAAGGGCTTCCGCCGATGTAGATTGCTCCGGTGTATTTGCAACGCCTAACCTTACTTCAGGGTTAACTCTGTTCTTTCTGTTGAAGCATTTATTAAAAAGAGTTATTGTTGTCCTTCCAGATCCGCAGTTACATTTCTAGATAACATAGCTTATTGCGATTAGACTCAGGACTCCAGATATTGACAGCAGTACACCTTGAGTTCGTTCTGGTATTTGCCGAAGGGTTTTTGACCAAAAACTTCGTTGATTTTGAATTTCGGAGGTCATGTCCTGTAGCTCATGGATATCTTTTGCTGTAATTTTTGACATCGGTTCCTGTTTGATTGCTATTTCATGTAATTTTACGTTGATGCAGCAGTCTTCCAGATCGCCATATGAATATTTGTCTCTTATAGATATTTCATTGCCAACACCTAAGGTTCTTATTGTCATGTCATATGTTTCTAGTTTACAATTATTATTGATTACAATTATGACTGTACCAAAAGGTTTTCCTGTTTCTGTTTTGCTTTGACATTTACATTTAAAATTGGTTTTTGCAGTTATTGTGTACAAAAAGGAATTATCTTTGATCTTATGAAATATTTCAATTTGCGAGTTTACAATTTATGCATTGCAGTTTTCAGCTTTGTTTCCCATAAAGATACTTATTTCACAATTCGAATCACTTAAAGTACTACGTAGTACTCGTAATTGTGGGCTACAAACATACATTTTATTATATATATTACAATCGTCTAGTTTTTCCTTAAATATATATTCTTCTTTGTTTTTGTTGATAATTAGGTTGCAAATCATTTATGTACACAGTTGCTGCATTACTCCAAGCCAAAACACCGTACCTGAGCTTTGACTCTATAAGTGCATAGTACACCTGTTTTAGAACCTGCACTGTAGAATACCTACTCAAATACACCATTCCAAAAATCGCCTTTTTTAATTCGGATCTTATTTTTTAATTTGTTTATCCCATCTGAAGTTACTGCCGATAATTACACCTAGGTACAATATTTGAACTCATCTACAACCCCTATATCTTGCGCCAACGTCTTAGGACAGCTCCCGTTTTCGTACCTTATGCAAATGCTCCCAGTTTTGGATCTAGGTCCGTGAATGTGCATTAGTTTAGTTTTTGATGTGTTTAAAACTAAACCCATATCGTGGCACCACTTTACCACTTCATTGAATTCCTCTTGCATTTTTGATGTTGCAGTCTCCAAAGTTTTGGGTCGTACTATGATAGCGGTGTCGTCAGCATAAGCGAAAGCAGGTAGCAATAAGCAATAAGTTTAAGGTTAAGACTACAATTCCGTTTGTTACTATTTTTGGGAGAGTGGTTGTTTCATATACGTCAAAGGTTTCTTTTGTAACTGTTCGGACATGAATGCTTTGATCTCTAACATTTTCAAAATTTCCGCGTAATTTTCTAAATTTGGTTCTATTGCAAGTATATTATTGTCTTCAGATTCTCTTAGCTTGTTTAGTAAGTCGGAAGGCTCAATGATACGCGGATGCAAAATTCCAGATTGAATAAATAAAAGACTGTCAATTATTTGTTCTATCTCAAGTTCAAGTCGCATAATCTTATGATTAATTTTGTTAGATATTTCATCATAATAGGAAGCTAAAATGATAGTTCGATTAAGATTGTCCTCCTGAGTATTAACCCTATTGATCTCATCATTCTTTACGCTTTCAAGTACTTGTTTATTTAGATGGCGCATTACTTTTATGTTTTCTTCCATACCGTTTTTTATTCTGATTTCATTCTCTGAAATGCTTTGAATTACTGTCGAGTAATATTCAGCATCCTCGTTGTCCATCGTTCCAAATAAGACCTTAAAGCCTGAACCAATTACATTAGCTAGACCTCGTTTTATTCTTTTTCGTTTTCCTACTATGCCTGAAATTATGCCAATTCTATGATCTGTTTTAGCTATCTCTTGTTTCGCTGATTTTTGAAATTGTTTACACTCTGTTTTAGATTCTATACAAAGGTAGTCTATTGAGTTAATCATGTTTCTAATGATAAAACTTGCCTGCTCCAGAATGGTTATATCTAAATGTGCTATTAATGTTAATTTACTATTTATTTCTTTTCCATCTCCAATGTGGTTAAAGTATATACCGGTATGTTTCTGAATATCTCTTATGGCTAAGTTCCCCGCGTTTGTCGTGCAGACGTACGAGATCCTGAAAAATAGGGTTTGACATTAGCTTTTTTTTTCTTCCTTTATTGTCTTACATCTGTCCACTGGACATTAAGTAATCGGTTTTACAATTAGGATTACAGCAGTCATAAGTCCATTGCCTTTAAGAACCTCTTTCGTTATACAGTAAATACATATGAACATAAAACATTTCTCAGGTAAGACGGAAGTTTAAAAATTAAAGTATTAACATGAATTGGCAAAAGGTACATATAGATACATTTAAACACATTGGCGCAAAATTATAGTCGCAAAAATTACACTTTAAAATGATTTTAGCACGTAACAAAGTCAATATTAGTGTTTTCCTATTTATAGTCGACATGAAACCCACTTTATACGTATCACCTCGCGCTAACTTTAAAACCACCAAAAGCACCTTTTAACTTTTAGAGTGGGCTTTTAGCCATCTGTCATCCGCCATTCTTATTCAAATCCAAATTTCAGCCAACCAACGGCTGAAATTCATATACGACATTGGTCCCTAAACTGTGTTTTTGTTCTCAAACTTTAAATTTTTGGGTTTGGGTCGATACCAGTTTTAGGTAGGTTACATTTTTTTTATAATTCAATTCAAAGTTAAGTACCGGCTTTAAAGTTAAAGAGATGATAATTAGTGGCAACTAACATTCTTTAAAATCAGATGACTATAATTTTGCGCCATTACTTTTTAGTTCATATCCTGGTTAGTAAGTCGGATGGTCTTATTCGTTTCAGCCTTCGTATATAAGCGTATTCTTGGGCGGGAAGAGAGTTAATTTCATAGTTTTCATGGTTAAGAAGTCAAATTTGGTGTTTTGACTAGAATTTTGGATTTCTTCGAGTACTGTTGATATGTTGAGATCTTTGTGTATATTCTTGTTTGGTACGTACCAGGCTGCATTCACTATTGTGCGTAGAATTTTGTTTTGAAGTCTTTGGATGATGTCAATATTTGTTTTGCTGGTTACACCCCAGAGTTGTAGACCGTATGTCCAAATTGGTTTGATGATTGTCTTATATATGAGAAGCTTGTTGTCAACTGAAAGTACTGAATTTCTTCCCAGCATCCAGTAGTGCAGTCTGAATTTATCTTTAATTTTATTTCTCTTTTTAAGAATATGTTGTTTCCATGTTAGTTTTTTATCTATATACATTCCCAAGTATTTAGTTTGATTGTCTGAGGATGCTGTTTTATTGTTTAGTTTAACAATTGGTGGATCCACGGTTTTTCTTGTTATATATATTACTTGTTGCGTTTTGTCTTCGTGTATTTGTATACCCCATTCTTTGAACCAGTCTGCTATTTCGTTTAGATGTAGTTGGAGTAGATCAGTTGCTGTTTTTAGACATCGGTGCGAGAAAAGTATTACTGCGTCGTCTGCTAAAGTGGCGGTCATTGTGTTGATATTTCTCGAAGTTGGAATGTCTGCTGTATATATGAGATATAATAAAGGTCCTAGCACGCTTCCTTGTGGAACTCCAGCATCAGCTTTGTAGAGTGATGATTGTTCATCTTTATAATGCACAAAAAAGAAACGGTCACTAATATAGCTTGTTAATAAAAGTTGGAAGTCCGGTGGGAGAAGAAGTTTTAATTTATGTATCAGTACATTGTGCCACACTTTATCAAATGCCTTGGATATATCTAGGAAGAGTGCAGTACAGAAATGTTTGTCATCTAAGTCTTTTGAGATTTTGTTTGTTATACGATGTATTTGTTATATAGTTGAATGTCTACGTCTAAATCCGAACTGATGTCTAGGTATTATGTTATTTTCGTCCAGTATATGCTGAAGTCGAGTAGCAAACAGTTTTTCAAATACTTTTGATAGAATGTGTAGTAGACTTATCGGTCTGTAATTTGCTGGTTGTGTAGCATCTTTTTCAGGTTTGGGAATTGCAATTACTTTAGCTACTTTCCAGGCTTTTAGAAAATATTTAATAGTAATGATGGCATTGAAGGATTTGGGGACCTGCATTGCGATTGATCGGGAAACTACTGACTGCCCAAAACTTGGCTTTGGCCAGTAGCGCAACAATCAAGTTCGTGATGAAGTGCTTACTTTACCTTCTAGTGGTGGTCCCCGGGCAACTATACGTATAAACCCTTATACGTATAGGCCAAAATTGTAAGTGCGGGTTGTCTAGGGCCTTGATTCTAGGCTAGGTAACGTGGGCCAGCAACCTGCGTTACTGAAACCAGCTCGCTACTGAAACCGACACTATGCCTCGGATAAGGACTGATCACATGTTGACGACTTTTGGCTATTGTACCCGGACAAAGATAGGTTTCTGGAATGTAAAGACGCTCCTCGACTCGGGAAGAGAAGGTCCTTACAATGCCAGATTCCTCCAACTGGAAAAGGAATTCATGCGATATAAACTGGACATTTTGGGGGTAAGTGAAGTAAGATGGTTAGAAGCGGGCGAGTACCAGTCTCCAACGCGTAACACTGTACTACTCTATTCTGGAAGACCATCCGGAAGTCCGCGAGAATATGGAGTCGGACTACTGCTAACAACAACAGCACGCAAGGGCCTGATTTCCTGGCAGCCTCATGGTGATAGGATTTTGACGGCCAGATTCCGGACTAGAGTACGACGTGTCACCATCATACAGTGCTACGCCCCAACGAATAGTTCGTCTGAGGACGAAAAGGAGAGCTTCTACAATCTCTTAAGCGCCGTCTTCAACACAACACCAAATGGAGACATTGTCATAGTGATGGGGGATTTGAATGCCAAGGTAGGCAGCGACAACGAAGGGCTCAAGCATGTAATCGGGAAAATGGTCTAGGCAACCGATAGGGCGTGGCTTTCCGAGGATACCTGGAGAAGGATTGACGAACGAAAACAGCTAAAAGCTCGCGTTGCAGCTACCCCAGCAGCAGGGAGAAGCGAGCTAGAGTCCCTATATCGCATGAAGATGAGAGAAGTTCAGCGTAGCGTACGACGTGACAAGCGCAACTACATCAACGCGCTGGCTACAGAAGCAGAAGAAGCTGCACGGAGGTGCGACAGCAGGACTGTCTACAGAATCACGAAAGAGCTGACAGGTGGTCGCAGCTCCAGCCAATACCCAGTGAAAAGCCTAGACGGCTCCTTGCTCATTTCGGATGACGACCAGCTCAAGAGATGGAAAGAGCATTTTGCTACGGTTTTGAACCGTGTATTCGCTAGCGATATGCTCCCAAATCAGACTGAGATGCCCGAGGTGAGAAGTTCCCGAATACGCACCACGACTCCCAGTAAAGATGAGATCATTACCGCGATCAAGGCAATCAAAACCAACAAGGCGGTAGGACTTGACGGTATTCCAGCAGAGCTCTTACGAGCAGCGCCAACAACATCGGCTGAGCTTCTGCTTCCACTTATAGATAGAGCTTGGGAAGCTGAGAGCTTTCCTAACGAGTGGAAAAAGGGAATGATCGTCAAGCTTCCTAAGAAAGGAAATTTATTGGAGTGCGGAAACTGGAGGGGTTTCTGCGTGCTGCCTGCTGTAGCTAAGATAATATCTAAAATCATCCTTGAGCGAATCAAACAACATCTCGAAGACACACTCGATACCGAACAAGCAGGTTTCCGCTCTGGATCCTCCTGTGCCGACCACATCAACACCCTGCGGATTATCATCGAACAGTGTGTTGAATATCGATCGCCACTGCACCTGCTGTTCATCGATTTTGAGAAGGCGTTCGATAGTGTCAACAGGGAGTTTATTTGGCGTGCCTTACGCAGGAGAGGCATTCCCGATAAACTAATTGCTATTATCAAAGCTACATATGAAGGCTCCAAATGTCACGTTCTGCACAGGGGAAGGTTGTCTGAGGAATTCGAAATCCAAAGTGGGGTAAGACAAGGCTGTATCCTTTCACCAATATTATTCCTATTGGTGATTAGCGATGTGCTTCATGCAGCTTTGTCGACGGGAAACGGAGGATTTCGATGGACTCTTACATCTCAACTGAAACATCTTGACTACGCAGACGATGTATGCTTACTCTCCCACAGAATTATGGACCTCCACCAAATGACAGCAGATGTGGAGAGGGAGGCAGGTGTCGTCGGGCTGAAAATCAATACGACAAAAACTAAAGTCATCAGCCTTGGAACTAACTCATCGGCTCAAATATGCATTGCTGGACAACCGGTAGAGAGAGTAGAGGATTTCCAGTATCTTGGGAGTATTGTCTCGACCGATGGTGGAACCGAACTGGATATAACCAACAGGATCGCCAAAGCAAAGTCCGCGTTCGGGATGTTGTCCAAAATATGGCGAAGCAATGCAATCAGTTTGAGCACCAAAATAAGACTGTTCCGCTCCAACGTTGAATCCGTGCTGCTATATGGTTGCAGCACGTGGAGAGTGACCACTACTATCACCAGAAAGCTGCAAACGTTCGTTAATAGGTGTCTGCGCAATATCATAAGGATTTTCTGGCCCAATCGTATCTCTAACGAACACTTTTACGAGAGGACGGGTCAGGAACCAATAGGCACAACTATCCAACGGCGGAAGTGGCAGTGGATTGGTCACACGTTCCGAAAGGGTGACAGCTCCATAGCGAACCATGCTATGCAATGGAACCCTCTAACTCAGGATGGCAGAAGACCTGGCGGTCCGCGGAAAATATGGCGCAGAACAGTAGAGAAGGAGGCACGGCAGTTAGGGAAAAGTTGGGGAGAACTCAGACACATTGCCAGAAACCGTGCACGATGGCGCGTAGGCGTAGTAGAGGCCCTAGGACCCACAAGGGGATACAGGACATAAGTATGGCATTGAAGAGATTCCTTAAATATACTATTGCGTTTTCCGGAAGTTCCTTTAGGATTTTACCTGTGATGAGATCGTATCATGGACTTTTGTTTGGGTTGATGTTATCTTTGATGCATGTTTTGATTTCCTTAATAGAAGTTTTCTTTATTTTTATGTCACGGTGAGTTACGTTTATTGGTTGGTTAATTCTACTTCTGTCCTTGTCATTGGTAAATGATTGTTTGAAATGTTCTGCCAGTATTTTTGCCTTTTTATAATTCATCCTCGCCCATTTACCATTCGTAGTCCTAATTGGGGGTTGGTGGTCTACAGTTTCTTTAATGGTTTTTGTAGCTTTCCATAGGGAATAGTTAGTCGATGCTGTTGAAGTCAATTTTTTTAAGTAGTTGTTGATTTTATTATTTCTATGTTCCTTTAATAAATCCTTAAGTTCTTTTATGGACCTGTTGAGTTTTGTTTTCGCTTCACTTATTCTATTGGTTTGCCATATTTTCCTAAGCTTCCTTTTTTCTATCACTTTTCTTTTTATATGCGTCGGTATGTAATCATTTCTTTCCTGTTTTATTGTCATTGGTGTAGATCGATAAGTGGATTCGAGTATTATATCGTTGAAGTTTATTATTACTGCTTCAAGATTTTCAGATGTCCTTAGCGGAATACTTAGTTGTAACTCCATGTCAATCACTTCTCTGAAAGTATCCCAGTCAGTCCTTTTATTATAAAACTTTGCTGGTATGTTCGGAGGCTTTATGTACGAATTATGGTAAATAACAATTAGTGAATCGTCAGAGGAAAGTTCATAGCAAGATTCTATTCTTAATTTTTCATGTCTAATATTTTTGTAAATGCAAAAGTCTAACAAGCCAGGTATTCTTTTCTTGTCAGTAGGCCAATAGGTCGGTTCACCAGTACTTAGATGGCTTATGTTTTTCACTTTTAGGGCATCTAAAAGTATGGTTCCTTTTCTATAAGTGAGTCTCGAACCCCAGGCAGTATGTTTAGCGTTAAAATCCCCACCTGCAAGAAAACGCGTCTCTAATGTCTTGAAGTATTGCTCAAACTGTTGTTTACTAATAATGGCGCAAAATTATAGTCACCTAATTTTAAAGAATGTTAGTAGCCACTAATTATCATCTCTTTAACTTTAAAGCCGGTAATTAACTTTGAATTGAATTATAAAAAAAATTTAACCTACCTACAATTAGTATCGACCCAAACCCATAAATCTAAAGTTTGAGAACAAAAACACAGTTTAGGGACCAATGTCGTATATGAATTTCAGCCGTTGGTTGGCTGAACTTTGGATTTGAAAAAGTGAAAAAGAATGGCGGATGACAGATGCTTAAAAGCCCACTCTAAAAGTTAAAAGGTGCTTTTGGTGGTTTTAAAGTTAGCGCGAGGTGATACGTATAAAGTAGGTTTTATGTCGACTATAAATAGGAAAACACTAATATTGACTTTGTTACGTGCTAAAATCCTTTTAAAGTGTACTTTTTGCGACTATAATTTTGCGCCAGTATGTTTGGGTGGGCAGTATAGAGCGGAAATTGTTAAGTGGCCATCTGTGTCTTCTATTTGAATCGTCGTTGCTTGGATGTAGCTTTTGTCGTGTTTTACTAGCTCAGTGCATTTAATGCTTTGCTTGATGATGATTGCAAAACCAGCATGCGCTTTACCGTTTGAATGATTAGTGTAGTAGACTCTATACCCTGGAATTTTGAGGTAGCTTTTATTTGTGAAATGGGTCTCAGAAATCAATAATATGTCTATTTTGTTGCTCTGTATAAATAGTTTTAGTTCAAAAAGGTGCTGAATTAACCCATTCGCGTTCCAGGCGACTATTTTTAGTGGGATGTTGTTACTGTCCACGATGATTGGTAAGTAATATAGTTAATAAGTTCATCATGTTACTGATTTATGTTATTAGCTGTTTGATCATTTCTTTGAGTTCTTTAACGTCGTTGTTGGTTTCTTGTGGTTTTTGTTTACGTTGTGCTTCTGGATATTCTTGACGAAATTCTGGTTGTTTTTGTGGGTGTTCTGTATGTACTGCTTGTTTCTGCTTCCGTTCTGGTTGCTCTTGATGAAATTCTGGTTGTTTTTGTTGGTGTTCTGGATGTACTGCTTGTTTCTGCTGGCGTTCTGTTTGTTTTAGTTGTCGCTGTATGGGTTCTGGTTGCTCTGCTTGCAATTGATGTTGTTCTTGTTGGTCTATTTGGCCTTGATCTGTAGGATTATTACTTAGGACCTTAGCATATGTTGTGTCAGGATTTATTTTACTGGATTGTTGTTGAGTGTTCAAATTGCTGCCGTGCTGTATAATTTCCTTTTTCCTTAGACTTGGGAAGCGCTGAATTTTCAGTTCCTTATAGATCTCACATCCTTTGTAGCTAGCTGTGTGGCCTTTACCACATAATGCACATTTTATCTGGTCACTGGTGAGTGCAGTTGTACAATCTATGGTCTTGTGGTTGCCAGCACATTTTACGCAGACCGAGTTATTTGTACAGTAGTTCTTTGTGTGCCCGTATTTTTGGCAGTTTGTACACTGTGGAATGTCTCTTCTTGGGCGTGGGGGCTCGAAACATATCTAACATTGTAGTAGTTCTGTGACTTTTTAGATAGCTTTATTATTCTGTCTGTTTTCTATTTCAATTGAGAAAATGGGTAATGGTTTTTTTGTTTCACGTTGTAGGATGTTGTGAATATTGGTGACGTAGTGGCCCATTTCGCCAAGTTCTTTCTTAAGTTCCTCTTTATCAGGTGAGTGGTGCATATTTCTAAGGATAACTCTGAAACCGCGTTGATCTTTTGGCTTATAGGTATGATACTGTGTGTTTTTTTCTTGTAGCATTTTTATGATTGTTGTATAGTGTATTGATTCAGTTGGTTGAACTTTTACTTCACTATTGGATAGCACTTTCAGTATAAAATTGTTCTTAGCTACTTCGTTTAATGCCTTAGTTAGTGTTCCTATGAGATTTACGCCTTGTACATATATTGGTGGTGGTTTTTGATTACTTTCTTTGTTCGTTTTTAAAGTTGAGTTTGTTGTTTCCATGTTGTTCCTCTTGTCGATTTCGTTTAAATCGTCCTCATTGTCAGTCGCTAGTATTGCAAATCGGTTTTTGTTTTCATTGTTCGATGATTCGCCTAGCCAGTAAGTGTTAATCGTTTTTTGGATTTTAGATTTAATTTTTTTTGTTGTGTTACTTGTTAAGATATTTTTTTCTGGTGTAGATCTATTCCGTTTCTGGTTTCCAGGTCTATAATCGGTAGTTGTTTGTGTTTCGTGGGTGAGGGACGTTTTTGCTGTTGTAATATTCGTTATTGGAGTAGTATGTGCTATTGCAGTTGCATAACATGGAATGCAATTGGTTATTATTGCACTGGTAGTTGTAAGCGTAGAGTTTGTTGTAGTTGTTTCGGTGGTTGTGGTGATGGCGGAGTGGATCGCCAATTTGTCTGGACTCGGAGTAGATGGTTTGAGTCGCCCCATTGGGGGCGATCTTAATACACTCATATTCAATGAGTGTAAGTTTGAGTGTGAATTTTGTGTTTCCGCCTTAGTTAAAGATTTTCTTTTTTTTATCCGAAAATATCGCAGTGGGTTGTGTATTAGATGAGAGTATGCAGAAGCTTTTTAAAGCTCTTTAAAAGCTCCTCTCACTTTCCCCTCTTAGGGGAATACGCACTGTAGAGATTTTGGCGCCAAAATTAAGCAGAGTCTGACTATTTTATACGTTAGTGACAGCGTTGCCACTTCTATCCAGAGCAATGTAGCATACTGACAATAAAATTGTAGCATTTAAAAAAAAAATGTAGCATAAGAAAATTTGTTGTTAATTTTCTTTATTTTTGCGTTATTGCAGTTTAAACATTAAATAACAAATAACATAAGAAAAGCCATTAACATAACAAAATTAACATAAAAAAATAATAATAAATTCATTTATAAATCACAAATCTATAACATTGAATAAATAATAGTAGGAATTCATTGATAAAACAAAAAATTAAATGAAAAAATAAAAGCTAATTCAATACATATGGTATTCAATTGCACAGAGAAGTAGGTATCTCTTATATTAAATAAAAGGAGAATACTAATAAGAGGTGCAAATATTTGTACTTAATTTGAATGTATTTGCAATCGGGAAATTTTAAATTTAAACAAAGCATTGACAACTCCTCAGGAGGATCAAATATTCCCTCACCTTTTAATAGCTCTTTAGCCAGTAAAATTGAGTCCACAATTTCTGAACTTAGCCGATTTCTCAGATCGTCTTTTATTATGTTTAATTCAGAAAACGTTCGTTCAGCGCAAGCACTACTGTGGGGAAGTCAACAGAAATGTAGCGTATAATTAACCAAGGATCTAAATACCTAACTATTTGTGTCTTAGAGTTTTTTAAATCAAATTTTTGATGTAGCTGCTTGCATAATTCAATATAAACTTTTATTGCATTTGACTTTACAATATCTATTAAGTTTGAGTTTATTTTAGATGATTGTACACATACTTCAAATTGCATACCGGTATAGCAATTTACCGATTGTAAATGATAAAAATGATATTTAAAATCGATATCTATATTTAAATATTGAGGCTTAATAACATTTTTATATATTTCGATTAATAAATTTGTTATTTCTTTATTTAATAAATGTATTTGTACCTTTTCTGTTTGAAAACATTTATTCAAATCGTAAAGTTTTTTTAATAAATACGAAAAAGCAGTAAATAAGGTTTATTCTCCCCATTAATAAAAAAAATCATAAATAAGCTTTTCATTTTCATCATCAAATGATGCCAATGTAAAATAGTGAAACAAGGAACTCCATTGTTCTAACACTCTATTTATTACGGCTTCCAAAGACAGCCAATGTGTTGTTACATGCCGCAATACTGTATGCCCCTGACAATTCCAATGTTCTTGAAAGTCTTTGAACTGGCCTTGTCGCTTGGAAAATGGACATATGGTATGTAGCTTTGATGCAATTTACAACAGTGGCACCACGAGATCTAATATGGGTGGCGCTAAGACATCGAGGGGTTCTAGAAAGATGATCAGATAATCATGGACATATATGGAAGACCAAAGACTAGAGTAAGATGCCCCGCTTTTAAGTCCTTTGCTCTTTATTACGGTCCTTGACTCTGCTTGAAAGTAAAGTGACGGATGCCAAGGTACATCAATTATTCTTTGCTGACGATGGAGCCATCATAAGTGAGGATCCTACATCCCTGCAACGAGCTCTTGGTGTGCGGGTGGATGTTTTGGTGGGAAATGGGTATCGCATTAGTTCACAAAAGACAGAGTACTTGTGCTGCCCGTTCTCTGATCTACTCAGGCCCATTCCAGACATTTATTTGAATGGAACAGTGCTTCCCAAGTGCGAAAAGTTCAAATAGCTGGGATCTACGATCAATAGCAAAGCAACCTGTGATGAAGACATCAAAGGAAGGGTCTACACCGCAGTTGTGCATCCAGCGTTCACATACGGTTCACGATGTTGGACGATGTACAAAAAGTATGAGAGTAACTTAACGGCAGCTGAGATGAAGATGCTTCGCATGACAGCAGGATCAAATAAGAAGTTCGAAGATCCGTGGAAGCCTTCACGTCAAGGATGCCATCGTATAAAAGATAGAGCGCAACGGGCTCAGTTGGTATTGCCACGTTCAAATAAGAGATCATTTGAACCATGTTAAAACGGCAATATCAATGAACATTCCAAATACATCGCGAGGCAGGAGAGGGAGGCCTATAAACTAATGGATCACACAAGTGCGACGACATCGACATTTCATTGGCCTCAGTAACCGAGTGATCCAAAATCGGCAGGTCTGCCGATATTTTCTGAGGTCAAATAGGCGAACCCCACAGGTAGATCAGTAGAAATGCGGTGAAGTGGAAGGGTTATGATCCCTTGTTTTCGGACCATAACCTCGCTGAAAAAGGTAGAAGATAAAGAAAAGAAGCAAAATCAAAAAAAAAAAAAAAAAAGCAAATAAAAAAATAGGTAGACACTTCAAAAATATGTAGCATAATGAGAGAAAGATGTAACATGTAATGGCACTCCAAAATGTAGCAGTTTTGCTACATATGTAGCAAAAGTGACATCGCTGGTTGGTGAACTTAATATTAGAGATAAGTTTAATGGGCTATTCACCTTTTGTCTCTTCAGATGCGTTGAGTACTCCAACTTGCTACGGTGCAGAAAATGAAGCTCCGTCCGATGAGCGTAATGGTGAATAATTTGGTTGGGAATTAATCTTTCCTTTTTGTTATTAAATACTAGCACTTGTTGGAAACTACTTACACTTTGAACGGTGTTGCCAGTACCTTAGCTTAAATTCGATTTTTGCCTGCATTTTCTTGTATTTTCTTTAACGATTTCTTGTTTTTCAAAGAGATTTGATTTTAGTTCATCAACGCGATCATAGATGGTTGTCTCGTTAACTGTGTCTACCGCGCTGGGTCTGTTTATTTCGAATCCGAATATTATTTCGTAAGGCGTATAGCCTGTGATGTTATGAACTATGCTATTATAGCAAAATCCTCCATATGGCATTTATTTGTGCCATTCTTTCAGTTGGTTTAGTTCCCTTCCTGTGGACTTAAGATACTCTAACAGCCTACAATGGGTTCTTTCTACGCTCCCATTGGCTTGTGGATAGGCCACGCTTGTTGCTATGTGGCTGATACTGAGCAATTCGCAGAATTCTTTGAAAAGACCATTACAGAATTCTAGGCCGTTATCAGATAGAATAATTTTGCGCATTCCAAAATTCACTATCCATTCCTCCATTATTGCACGAGCGACAGTGCTCATCTCTTTGTTTTTTAAGGGAATAAACTTAATGGGTTTGAAAAGGTCGTCCTGGATTGTCAGGTAAAATTTAAACCCATCTTCTGTTTCTTGTAAAAGTCATAATACTCTCTAGAGCCTTATTCGCTGACGTAACAATTTTCATGGGGTTCCTTGTAGGAACTCTATTTACCTTTTCTCTTTGGAATTGTTCAGCGTTCGACTAAGCACAGCACCAATACCTTTATTAGAGGCATCTGTTGTTATGATAAATGTTTTACCATAGTCTGGGTACTGTAGTATGGGATATGTTGTTATTAATTCCTTTAGTTTATTAAATGCTTCTTCCTGGTCTTGAGTCCAGATGAATTCAGCATCCTTTTGTTCATCGTCAATTTGTTCAACGGCTCAGCGACTTTACTAAAATTCTTAATGAATTTTCTGTAATACCCTATCGTTCCGAGGAATGACTTTATTCCTCTAGGGTTCTTTGGTGCTTCCATTCGTTTAATGCTTTCTACCTTCCCTGGATCGGGTTTGACTCCCTCGTCGGTGATTACATGCCCTAAGTATGACACTTCCCTTCTAAGGAACTCGCACTTATCAGGCTGCAATTTGAGGTTTGCCTTTCGCAGTTGTTCTAAAACTTCCACTAATTTTTCATTATGCTCCTGTAGATTCTTTCCATATACGACGATGTCGTCTAAGTAGACGAAACATCTGATTCCCTGCAGACCTGCCAGAACTGTATTCATCAATCTCTGGAAACAGACCGGAGCATTTTTTAAACCAAACGGCATTCTTGTATACTCGAAATGGCCGTATGGAGTACTAAATGCCATCTTTTCGATGTCTTCTTCGTCCATTGGTCCATTTAGTGAAAGCCAGACGTTAAGTCCAGGGTTAAAAAATATTTGGCTTTTCCCAATTGGTCGAGGATCTCGTTTATGTTGGGTAGGGGGTAATTGTCCGAAATAGTCAAGTCGTTCAACTTGCGGTTTGTATGTATGTATGTATGTATGTTTTTATTGTTCAGAATTTTTATAGTTTCATTCGACTTACCCCCAAAACCATTTGGTCTGTCTGCAGGCGGTTATTTAACAAATAAATAGTAAATTTTTGTGACTTAATACATTTAAATTAAGATTCTGAATGATATCCAGTTAATAATAATAATTAAAATAAAGTGATTTTTTACAGAAAAGGTTAAAATTCCTTAGAAAAAAGGACAGTTCTGATTTTAGTGTATAAAAAATAAAAAAAGTAAAGCAGAAAATAATCAATTTTAAGATATGAAATAAGTTTTCAGAATTTTTTTGCGTTTACATAAGTCTTTTATATTTTTTAAAGTTTCTGGTAGCCCATTCATTATTTTTGGAAATGTGTAATTTAGCTGTCTTCTTCCATAGTTGTTGCGAAATGATGGAATGTGAAGTAGACCTTGAGCTCGTCTTCGTGTGTTGACCTCATGAAGAATCGGTACATTGAAACGTTCGTCTTCGTAGTACTCCAGCGTGACCGTCATTCGAAAGATGTCCTCAACCGATAGAACTATAAAGGTTTCACCGTGTTGGCTCTGTGAAATTAAGCTGATGATTGAGTTCTGCAATCTCTGCAACTTATCTAGAAGGCTTTTAGCTGCGTTGCCCCAAGCTAGGATACCATACCTAAGTTTCGATTCAACTAATGCATAGTACACTTGTTTGAGCACTTGAAACGTTGAACTCCTCTTTAGATAAGAGATTGCGAACATTGCCTTCTTCAGGTCCCCTCTTACCTTTTCTATATGCTTATTCCATATGAAGTGACTATCGATAATAACTCCGAGGTATTTATATTCCTCGACTACCTCTATTATTTCTATCCAACTATTGGGACAGCATTGGTTCTCGAACTTAATTTGTAGCTCACTCTCTCTGTAGTATGGCTGGCGAATATGCATAGCCTTCGTTTTTGAGGCATTTAAAACAAGTCCTCTTGTAGAAGGTTTTTTGCTGTCTGAAGCGGTTTATGTGAAACTACGATAGCAGTATCATCTGCGAAAGCTATGGTGAAGCTATTTTTTAGTGTTCTCAGTAATTCATTCGTATATAAAATGAAGAGTACCGGTTCGAGTTTTGAACCTTGCGGAACACCGTAATGTACTTCTTCTACTTTGCTTTCTTTGTCCTCAATCTTTACAACGAATTTCCTGTTGCTGAGATAGTTTCTTAACCAAATTGACAATGGGCCCCTTATACCTGCTTGATCCAAAGCCTCCATTAGTTTGTTATGGTCTAATGTATCGAAGGCTTTACTAAAGTCTAGGAAGAGAACAAGTACGTGTTTGTTTTGATCCAGACTATTGTTAATAAAATTTGCGAATTCTCCTAACAGCTGGTTTGCAGATTTTCCTCTCTGAAAACCATATTGGTTTTTATGTAAAATTTTATATTTTTCAAAAAATTTGCATAATCTGCAAACTACAACTTGCTCTAGGCACTTGTCGATTGTAGGTAATATTGATATTGGCCTATAATTTTCAATGCAGTTTTTTTACCACCTTTATAGATCGGTCTTTCTACCGCAGTTTTTAAAGTTTCAGGAACTTTTCCTTGAGCTAGACTTAGATTTATTAATTTAGACACTATTGGTGCAAAAATATCCGCGTTTGATTTAAGGTCCTGGCTCCTGATTCCATCTAATCCTGGTGCTTTATTTGCATTTAGTGTTTGTAGTATTTTGTAAACTTCAACTTCGTTTGTCTCTTCAACAAATATAGAGTTTGGAATAACCCGGTTTGTATGGTGTGCTGTGGTACTGTTACAGTGATGCAGAATTTTTAAGGATGCAGCCGAAAAATAATTAGCACACTAGTTGGCAATAAAGCACATATCCTTCTCGTGTGAAAAGTTTCTAATGATTGTATCATCGATAGATGCTTTTTTTCTGCCCAATAACTCATTTATCAATGTCCAAGTTTTTCTTTGATCTTTATATGCATGCCTAAATTGGGATAGGTAGAAACTTGATTCGTGGTTTGAAATTTCTTTATTGAGGTGGTTTCTATACTGTTTATATTCATTCGCGAAGGTGTTATTTTGTCTGTTATTTTTCCATTTGCGGAACAATTCGTCTCTTATAATACATTTTTATACCAGCTCCTCTGTTATCCATGGTTTTCGATGTTGTTTTCTCGCTTGTATCTTGTTTTTATTTGTTGCTTTTTCACATATATCGGACATTTGTTTTGTGAGTTCATTATACAAGATATTTACATCCGTTTCATTTTAAACATTATTGACCGGACAGCGTTATTGACTATATTCGTACATATATTTTTACCCGTTTGCTTTTTTATTACGGATTCTGCGTTTGCAGTAGTTCCGTATATGGTTGCGAAATGGTCAGAAATACTGCACTCTACAATTCCCGAGTACATATCATCCCGTGTGATAGTTACTAGTACATGGTCGATAATTGTGCTGCTTCCGGACCTAGGATCAACTCGTGTGCTCTCTTTAACCACATTAAATAACCCTTTCGACGCAAGCATTTCAATATAATTATTAACATGTGCTAAATGTATTTCTCTCAAGTCAATATTCATGTCTCCTGTTATTATTACCTCGCTGCCTTTTGTAATTTGCTCAATATTATTCCCGATTTCGCTTACAAATTAGTTTATACTATTTTTTCGAGGTCTGTATATTGCATAAATATGTTTTTGTTGTGTGTTGTTTTTAATAGTTATTGATATACTATCGTACGAAAGCGTGTCAATATTTAATCTTTCATATGGGATGTCGTTTTTAATAAACACAGCTGTACCCCCTCCTCTGCGATTTGATCTGTTAAGAAACTCTGCATTTAAACCATTAAGTTTGTAAAAACTATTTTCTTCATTTTTGATATTTGTTTCTACCAAAATAATTATGTGCAAATGTTCTAAAATATTAGCTATATCCGCGCAAAAACTAACCCAATTCTTACGCATTGATCTTATATTTAAATTCATGCAAGAAAAATTCATTCTGTTAAATTCGTTTTTATTTATGTCGCTAAAACTATTCATTACCCTATGTTTTACATTTAGTTGCACTGTATCATTTTCTTCGAGATCATTCATTTTTACAAGAGAATAAATTTGTAATTTTGTTTCGCTCTTTTTAACTAATTATATGTATTTGATGATCTTATTCAAATCTTCTTCATCCGCTATAAGTTGAAAATCTTTGCTGATTTACTTTAAAATCGCCTAATGCAGCCTCACATTAGGATTAGAAAAGGCTTGGTTCGATTTTTCAGATAACAATGACAACTTGCTTTATTTTACCTTAATATTTATACAGAATTAATGCTAGCCTAAACAAAAAGTGCAAATTACGGAAAAATGAAAAAGAGTCAAATTATTTAATAAAAGGAAAAACAAAAATATGCTGACTTCGCATATCGAGCATTGCCCTTTGTAGCTACTGCAATGTTGTTTATTGCATTTTGCCTCCTCCAGAGTCGTCTGCCAATTGATCTCAAAGGGATGATCTCGAGTGTTGTTGTATTCTCTTAGTTCGATATCGGCAGAGTGGTTAGACCTACTTCGGCAATCACCGTATTTCAGTACCACAGCCAAGAAGCAGATGATGATCACTGCAATCGTAAACATTGCAATCGACACCCCAATTGTCCAATACTGGTGCTTTTTAATGGTCTTCCAGTTGTGCTCATGTAGTCGGTTGAGTGCCTCGGCCCCGTCACGATTATTGAAGCTCAATACCTCCATTAAATCCTTATTCAACGGGATCACTGTTTCATTTGTAAAATATACCGGCGTTTGAGTTGATACTGATGTGTTGACAATAGCAATCGATTTGCTGAAGTGCATCACTACTCTGGTCTCCTTTAATAATTTTGCTTCCAGTCGTACGAATTTCGATTGTATAACGCAGTCCGGAGTGACGTGAATGAGACCCGTGTTGTTTAAGATAACATCTTCCCGAGTTGTGCCACAATTTACGAAGACAGTGGTTTCCAATGGTGTAATGAACATCCATGTATTGTGCGTCCATAATTTCTTCCAAATGGTATGCGTTAATTTAATTGCTCTGGTTGGACATCTCTTGAAAGTCAGTTTCTTGTACAGCTGCTGGAGAATACAATCCTCACTTTGCTCAATACTGTGGAATATTGAAGGCCTGAGGATAAATGTTGTTTCGTTGAGTATTGGAGCCTTGGTAATATCTTCCAGTGGTACTTCGAAGTACTTTTGTAGATTGTAGTTGATTCCCAGCACCGTCTGCTGTATCTGTACCTCCCGAAATGTCTGCTCGTCTATCTTCTCTGGAACAGCGTTCGTTTTTATTAAGTCATATTCATCGACGTCACTGATCATAAAGTATCCTGTGACTAAAACTTCCTTGGAAGTTGAGTACATCTCCAGTTTGTCCATTGGATCTGGTAATACCTTCATCTCTGGGCCAAGTTTCTCCGCACACTTCTTGGTGATTTCTTCCACGCTCTTGTGTGACAAGAATTCAAACAAATGACTCCGTTTGAGAAATACATTTAGCAGCTTGTTGTACTTTGTTTCGATTTCCCGCATGTAGCTGAGTGCCACTAGATAGGTGTTTGTCACATGTAGATTGATCTTATTTTCATCAACCATTCTGTACCAAGATTCCATTTTGTTGATCTCTTCTAGACCAGCATTAAGTTTTCTTGTAAAGTTGTTCATCTTGTCGCTGATTCTAGCTTCTGTCTCATTTACACTGGAGATTGTAGATAGCATAATTTTAGTGTTCGTCTTAGCACTTTTAATCACCTCCTTTTGATTATTGTCCAGGTCTTCAATGTCATGGTAGACTTCGTCATTAACTCCGAATAGTGAAGTGAGAATAGTTCCTAGTAGTCCTCGTTTTTGCCTTTGCAGCGGTGATACTTGAAGTCTGTTGAAGATTGAAAATACATTTTTCCTCGCATTGACTTTCCTTTGTCACGCTTTTTATTCTGTTACAAAATTCCGTTAATTGATCTCTCGTCTTGTTTATGTTGGCTTAATCACGTAAGATATCTGTGATTGGGAAACGAATACTCGTGCGTAGTATGCCTCGTTGAATATTGGCTATTCCAATTTGTTCTACAAACAATCCTGCGTCCGGGTGAGTGATAATATACTTTGTCGATCCTGGCATGATAGATGCAAACAGCGATACAGTCACAAGGGCAATGGAGAAATTTGATGTCGAAGTTACTGATTTCTTTTTCTTATCTCTTAGATTCCTTCTGGGTCTGCTTCGTGGTGATGGCTCTGGCGACTGTTGAACTTCGCCTTCCTCAGGTTTGATAGCATTGTCATCTGTTGGTAGCAAACACACCTTAAATGTTCCCTTTTCTGTTTTGACGTTTACAACTCTGACAAGTTCATCTCCTCCGCGGTGTACTTCAATTATTTTACCCACTTTGATGGAGTCAGCAGCTCATTTTTCAGCAGCACCAATTGACCAATTTCGATATTTTTTCCTGACTGCTTCCATTTGTGTCGTTGTTGTAATTTGTTGACGTAATCCTCGTACCAACGATTGCACAAATCTTGCTTGAGTTTTTGAATGAGTTTCCATCTTTTTAAACTGCTCTCTGCGACATCCAGAATGACATCATGTTGTGGCGCAATCAACGGCGATCCAATAATAAAGTGTCCTGGCGTAAGTGCATCAAGATCTTCAATATTGTCTGCTAACGGACAGAGCGGTCTCGAATTTAAACATCCTTCTATTTGCACAAGAATGGTGTTCATCTCTTCGTATGTGAGTTTTTGCTCTCCTATGATGCGATTTAAATGATACTTGACTGATTTCACCCCAGTTTCCCAGAGTCCACCAAAGTGTGGAGCTCCAGGTGGAATAAAATGCCACTGGATACCGTTCTCGACTAACGTGGTTTGTAGAGCATCAATCATGTTTTTTGCACCAACAAAATTTGTTCCGTTGTCACTGTACAGATGATGTATAGACCCTCTTCTGCTGATCATTCGTCTCAATGCTGCCATGAACCCATCCGTTGTTAAATCAGAAGTCAGCTCAATGTGCAGTGCTTTCGTTGCCATGCAGACAAACAGCGCTATATATGCCTTATGTGATTTCACCCCTCGAATTTGTGAACATCGTATGTTGATCGGGCCTGCATAATCTACCCCACAATGAGTAAACGGCCGTGAAAATGTTACTCGTGCCTTCGGAAGTTGTTCCATGAGTTGATTTGTTTCCCTAGCCTTGAATCGAAAACACCTTACGCATTGATTTATTACAGCCTTAACAGTGTTGGTTCCTCGGATGATCCAAAATTTTCTCCGAATCTGATTCAGAGTCATTTTCACTCCACCGTGAAGTGTATCGATGTGCGTCTTATTGATGATTAGTTTTGTCAGTGGATGCGATGATGCCAAAATCATAGGATGCTTCTGATCAATTGACAAATTTGCATGTTTCAATCGGCCTCCGACACGCAATATTCCACTTGTGTCGATGAACGGATTTAATGATGAGATCTTGCTGTTTGACTTCAGTGCTCGGTTCTCACTTAGATTCTGCATATCCTCGGCGAAGCTGCCTTGTTAAGCACCCCTTACCAGCGCTTTTTCTGCTTCCAGAAGCTCCTTCACTGTTAAATTACCGTGTAATAATGTTTCACCTCTCCTGCTTCTTCGGCAATTGGTTTTAAATCGTAAACAGTACGCGCTTACGCGTTTGAGTTTCGGAAGCGACGAAAACACGAGAGTAATGCTGTCCGTGCATTGAGGATTGTTGGTTTGCATGACCATGCAAGCGTGAGATTTTCTGATGTCAAATATATTTTTCTCTTCCATCATAAATTTGTTAGCTGGCCAATGTTGTTCGTCTTCTTTTAACCACTCTGGACCGTGCCACCATGTTGAATTTCCAGTTAGGGTATCCCCAAATGGTCCTCTAGATGGAATGTCCGCAGGATTTTCCCTTCCCGGTACGAACCTCCACTGTCCTTTAAAATGTTGTTGCACATAGGATACCCGGTTGGCGACAAATGTGTTTCATTTCACTGGATGTTGTTGTAACCAGTTTAGCACTATAGCTGAATCTGTCCACGCAAAAATTCTGGTGTATTCTGTGCTTGTCCCCTTTTTGATGTACTTCATTAGCTTTGTTAGAAGTGCAGCTGCGCATAATTCCATCCTTGCCAATGTAACTTGCTTCACTGGCGCCATCTTGGTCTTTGACGCGATGATACGTATTGTTGTAAAGTCACAATTAATAACTTTCTGATACACCACTGCTGCATACGCTGATTCCGACGCATCTGCGAATGCGTGCAGCTCTATTTGAGAGTTTTCCATTTGTCGCGTCCATCGTGGAATTCTTACATTTTCAAGTGTTGGTAATCTTGTCTTGAATTCGTCCCATTCATTTAGAATTTTTGTTGGGACATTTTCGTCCCATCCGATGCCCAGGAGCCAAAGACTTTGAATAAGAATCCTTGCCTTGATTGTGATTGGTGATAACCAGCCAAAAGGATCAAAGATTTTGCCAGCGTCACTCAATATTGCTCGTTTGGTACCCTTTGTGCTAAATGACGACGAGTTGACTTTAAACTGGAAGTCGTCTGTCCCCGGACACCATTTGATTCCCAAAACCTTGAATGTTGTATGACAATCAAAGTCATGTTCTGGTTCCATTTCAATAACCTCTTTTGGCAACGCTTTTATGAACTCTGAACTATTTGATGTCCATTTGCGTAAGTTGAATCCACCCTTGTGAAGTAGTTGCATCAATTCTTGTTGAAGGTCCTGACACTCCCTTAGTGAATTTGCTCCTCCAAGACAATCATCTACATAGAATCCTTCAAGTACTGTTTTGCTTGCACGTGGATACCTTTCTCTTTCATCCTCAGCTAACTGGCATAGAGTTTTTATTGCCAAATATGGAGCGGCAGCTGTACCGTATGTGACAGTTTTGAGGGCATATTCTCTTATTGGACCACTATTTCCCTCCACAAAATACGCTGAAGGTTTGTATCGTCCTGGTTGACTAAAATTTGCCGATACATTTTCTCGACGTCAGCTTTGAATGCAATTGGAAATGACCTCCATTGAAGTAGAAGAAGAAATAGATCCTTTTGAACTGTTGGACCTGTCATCATGATGCTATTCAGCGATTCCCCAGATGTCGTCTTCGCAGAGGCATCAAAGACCACTCTCAGTTTTGTGGTAGTGCTGTCATCTTTTATCACTGCGTGATGTGGAAGAAAATACGTTTTTTCAGTATAACCCTCCAGTGCTTCCTCCATGTGTCCAAGAGCAATATATTCCTGAATGAATTTGGTATATTCATGCCGAAGACTCTCGTTTTTTGCGAACCTCTGCTCTAACATAAAGAACCGCTTCAGAGCCATTTTGCGTGATTCGCCCAATAGCATGCGATCCTTCAGCAATGGCAATTTGACGATGTACCGTCCCGTTGCATCTCGTTTATGAGTTTCTTGATAATGAGTTTCGCACAATTCATCGATTGCAGACTTTACGGTTGCACTTGGAACTTCTTCTAGCTCCCAAAACTTTTTCAAGGCTTCGTCCTCACTGCACACACTGATACACGATGTTATTACATTAACCTGTGTCTGCTTCTTTGAAGTTGGGGTGGTGATGACTGGTCCAGATAGTATCCAGCCAAATCTTGTGTTTTGTGCCATGGGCGTATTATTGGGACCTTTGACTAAACCATGCGTCAGAAATTGCGGCAAGATGTCTGATCCGATTAGTAATTCGATGTCCTTTGGTTGTCCGTACCATGGATCCGCCAACTTCAGCCCTTGGATGTGTGCCCAATGATTGGGTGTAAATTCATGTCCTGGCATTTTTGATGTAATGACAGGCATAACTAGTGCTTCTACCTTTAAGCTGACCCTTTCATCGTGAATTGATTGGATGACAAGATTGCATGCTGCTATGATTTCTGTAGCATGACCGTTGATTCCATTGACCTTTGACTGATGCTTGACCAATGGTACCTTTATATGACGTGCTAACTTCTCCGTCACGACACGCGACTGAGACCCTTGATCAATCAGAGCTCGTACGAGTTTTACTTGTCCTCCAACGCATACGTTCACCATGGCTGTGGCTAGAAGTATCATCCTGTTCTTACTGCTTTTATGTGCAGTAGCGATTCCTGTTGTTGTTTGTGCTTCTTCTCTAGCTGTTCCTCCAGTTACCGACAGTGTTGTACCCTCACCTCGAGGGAAATGTAGTAGGGAATTGTGCTGTTTTGTACATATTTTGCATGCCTTCTTTGACACACATTCTCTTGCGGCATGTCCATCTCGTAAACAGTTGAAACATAGATTTGATTGTTGGACCGCATCCACTCGGTTTTTCGGCTTCATACTCAAAAACTTTTTGCAGTTAAATAGGTGATGAGATTCGCTGCAAACAACACATTTTAACTGTGTGACTGTAGTCAAATGGTTTCTTGCTGGTGCTGTTTTATTTTGTGACTGGTGCTCACGGTAGAATTCACGACTGCCTTCTAATCCTCGGAATCTACCCTCGATGAAGTCAAAAAACTCACTTAGCTTTGGAATATCTGTTGAAGTTCCTCTTGATTGTTGATATAACTTTCTTGTTTCTCCGTCCAGTTTTGGATATATAAGCTGGATTACTAATGGATCCCATGAGCTCACGTCAACTCCCAAGTTTTTGATACCGTACAAAATTTCATTCGACGTATCCATGATGGTTTTCAAGTCGAACGCACTTTCATTTCGAATTGGTTTTAAATTAAGCAACTTTTGGATGTAGTTGTTGACCAAAGCTGCTGAATTTTGGAACCGTTTCGTTAGCAATTCTATAGCCGTTGCATAATTGCTTGATGTTGGTGACAAGTGGCTAACAATCCTTGCTGCTTCTCCGTTCAGGTTGCCTTTCAAATATTGGATTCGTTCAACGTCGCTTAAAGAACCATTCTGGTGAACCAACCGATCAAACAGTTCCCAAAATGACGTCCACTCTTCATACCTTCCGCTGAATGTTGGTATACTTATTGTTGGGAGTTTTATTTGAGAATGTGTTGTTGTTTGGGGATTGCGCTCCGGTTGGTGTTGTCGATCTTCTGCTTCCTTAATTTGGATGTATGCATCTTGATACATTTGCTCTAAGTCGATGAATTCATTATTGGACACATACTCCTGGTCGTAATCTGCGTCTTCCAGTGACGACATTATTTCATCGTTCATTGTCACCAACTTTGTCCAGCCTCCCTTCAATTGATCCAATTTGAACCCGAGGTAAACTGAATTTTGACTTAAATCCAAGTTGTCATTTATGCGTAGAAAGTTGCTCTTGATTAGATTCAACTTTCTGAACCTTGTTGGACACTTCGTGTTGTCAGCTGTCTCCCCCGTTTCTCCTGTACCTGATAGGCTGCTTCTCGTTTGTTGCATTGCTGCACGTGAGCTTGAGGCTTGAATGCCTGCATCAGTGGGTGACGTCATAGATGCAGCCGCCTCTCTTGTCCTTTCTGGATCTGATGATTTGCTCGTTGATTGTTGTGTTGTTGCTTGGAAGGTTGACGCTTGAATACCTGCATCAGTAGGTTTCGACATCGACGAAGGTTGTGTTTTCTTCTTTATGAGCTCCAATTTTGCCTGGAACGTATCTTTAATGTCGAGATACCTTACTTCAAATTGTTCAAAATACTTCTTCACGAAGTATTCATGCTGGGGATGTGTTTTCCTCAGCTCTTCCAAATGTCCGTTGTTTATTTGGAAGTCGACCCAGTGCTCTTCTAACTTCTCCAATCTCCTTGTTGGGTATTCCACAGAGTACCGGGATTCTCCATCCTTCTTGAAATTAGTCCATAATCGATGAACCTCCTCCGTGATTCTGACTTGGTTTAGTGCAATCTCTTCCATTGCGCTCATTGTTACACTGACACTAGCACTTTATGATGTTTTTTTTTTTTTTTTTTGTTTTTTTGAATTGTGGTTTTGTACCACGACTTTGATGAGTGATGATTTGGTCTCGTACCACACTCACTGATGTTCACTTGTTACTTGACCTTCCTTGGGATTTTGGTCTCACACCAACACTCACTAACATTCACTGTACTCAGTTATGGTCTCGTTATACTCCGAATCGAAGGACCAATGAAAATCTTTGATGATTTACTTGAAAATCGCCTAATGCAGCCTCACATTAGGATTAGAAAAGGCTTGGTTCGATTTTTCAGATAACAATGAAAACTTGCTTTATTCTACCTTAATATTTATACAGAATTAATGCTAGCCTAAACAAAAAGTGCATATTATAATTACAAAGATAAAAGTGCAAATTACGGAAAAATGAAAAAGAGTCAAATTATTTAATAAAAGGAAAACAAAAATATGCTGACTTCGCTTATCGAGCATTGCCCTTTGTAGCTACTGCAATGTTGTTTATTGCATTCGTCATAATGCGTTGTCATCAAAGTTTTGTTTTGTAATTTGGTTGTTGATATCATCAACAAAGTAGTGCCTTTGTATTCTCTCTCTGTTTAGCTAGTATTTTTCCTGCACTCTCCCACACAAAACTCCAGTTCTCTTCTTTTGCCTTTATTTTTGCAAGCCATAACAAACGTTTGTTGCCACTGCTCAGTTGGTTGTTTATATATACATTAGTATTTACATTCTGGATGTTGTTTGTGGCCAGTTCACCTGTCATGTTTTGCTTAATTTTTCCGAGGTTTAGTGATCTAGTTGCCTTTGCTTGTTTCATAAATTTGGTTTTGACGATATTAGTGGCAAATGATGCAATAAGTACAGACTTTTCCATGTTTTTCGGTTTAGTTCTGTAAATATCTGCAAGATCATTGGTGTCGACTTCACAATTGATAGATTTACCTATTCCTTTGACAACTTCTGCCAAATTTTCATTTGTTGTGAAAGGAATTTTATTTTTTATTTCTACATTATTTTTTAGTAATTGCTGTTCGAGAGTGTTTATTTGTTTTTTCATATTTGAAATAATTTCGCCCATCATCATGTTACTTTCTTTCAGTTCTTGGTTTTTTTTTGTGAGATTTTCAAGAATTGTGTTAATTTTGATGATGTTTTGGTTTAAGTCATCATACTTTTGAGCAACAAACTCGCATGAAGCGGTAGCATCTTTAATCTCTTTTCTCATTAAGGTTATTTAATACTAATATTTGGCGCAACAGCTCTTTAAATTGCCAGGGCCTAGCTTCTCGCAACCACTCATGTTGTGTGCGTTATATTTTTCACACGAATGGAAGGGACCTACAGTTTAATGCCGACTCCGAACGGCGATTTGAGAAGCTTTTTCGTGACAACAATACTCTCGGATGTTTGTCAGACGCTCGCGAGAGGTGGGACCGTGAAAAACTTTTTTGGTGTTTTCTGGGATTCGAACTTGGAACCTCATGCGTAGTGATCCGACACACTAACTAACTAATTTAGGTTATTTGCGTAAAGGATTTCATTGGTGGTTGTGTCCTTTCGTGCATGTGTTTCTCCTGGGGTACTTGAGCTTCTCGTTCTTTTGTTAGGCGGTCTTTTAGGTGTAAGTGGTTGATTGGGTGGGGATGAATGTTCGTTGCGGGGGGTTGGTTTGGTGTGGGTAGTTGCTTGGGTGTGGGTGGTTGGTTGGGGGTGGGGTTCTGACTTATTGTGGGTGGGTGGCTTTGTATGGGTGATTTGTTGCTTTTTGTTTTTATTGTATTACCTTCTTTCACACAGTATTGACATTTCCATGCAGCTTTCTTTGACGTTGCCATGGTTCGATAGACTTTCTCTGGAATAGAATATCCCAAGTGGAATATCTTCTAACAACAATTACATGTCACAAATTCTCCCATAGAGGGAATACTTTCATGGCATAAACCACACGAATACATATTTAAAATTTGAGAGAGGGTTAACTGGACACAACTTGATCAGGAAACAACTTTAATCAGAAAAAAATTATATTTTTTTTTTTATTGCTTATGTTTATGTTTAATTATAAGCAATATTATATTACTATTCAAAAGTCACTGTCTTAAACTATTTGAGCTATATATTTCTCTTTATTATCATTCGATTTCACCACTTTATTTCAATTTTTATTAGACCGTAAAATTGACACTACTTGCTTCCATAAGTCACTGACTGTCAATTACCATCCGCCGCTTTTTTATACCGCTTGCGTCTGACTTTTTGGGAACTATCCATAGCAGAGAGCTCCAGGGAGAACTGCAATTTTCGATTATTCCGTCTTCTTTTAATTTTTCTATCTGTTTACGAACTTCTTCATCATGTACCTTAGGGTACCTGTAGATTTTGGTGAAAACAGGTTCACAATCATTTCGTGTCCGTATTTTATGTTTTATGATAGAAGTTTTAGACAATTTTTCGTTTTTGGTACTGAAGGTTAGGTTAGGTTAGGTATGTGGGCTGGCAGGAAGCGACGCTCTCCCGGCGGAGAGTTCCTCGAGATCCGGGAAGAAAAATTTACCAAGGAACTTTTTCCTGGAGTGTTGAAGACTCGGGCAGTGGCACAGGATGTGGGTTGTGTCCTCAAAAACCTCCTCGTCACCACAGCCTCTGCAGAGTTCCTCCTCCGTCAGGCGTAGTTTCTTCAAGTGGTACCGCAGAGTGTTGTGCCCCGTGATGATGCCCACGAGGGTGGAAAGGGATTTCCTATCTTTACGGATGATTCTCTCGGTCTTTGCTTTGTCGAAAGATGGCCATAGCTTCCTAGTGATGGCGCAAGTTTCCATGGAGTTCCATCTTGTGTTCGCCTCCTCAGTGGCTTTATTCCCTGCAGCGAGCTTGAGTGTGCAAGGAGGGATACACACAGGGGGTTCAACTTGTTCTGTTGGGGCTGCTGAGCCGATTCTCTCCAGCTCGTCGGCTTTCTCATTGCCTGGGATACCCTCGTGACCAGGGACCCAACAGACCGATACCTTGTGCTATTTTCCAAGAACCCTGAGCTCTTCTCGACAACACTTCACAAGCTTCGATTTAATTTCTATGGCAGTAATCGCTTTTATAGCTGCCTGGCTGTCGATAAAGATGGTGATACCTTCTGGCGGTATTGCCCTTATCGCAGACTCACGGGCGGCTGTTGCTACTGCTAAGACCTCTGCTTGGAAAACACTGCTGTGGTCTGGAAGTCGTATGGATTTTGATACACCTAGAGGGTCGGAGAAGATACCTGATCCTACACCAGTGCTCATTTTTGAACCATCCGTGTAGATGGCTATAGATTTGGCATTAGGTATATGACCGCTTTTCCAATCTTTCCTGCTAGGGTAGGCGGTAGGCCTTGTAAAGTCTAAATATGGCGTCATGTAATCCGTTACGGGCATGAGGCCAAAGTAATCGAGTGGGATCATCGAGTGACCTGTTCTGCTTGGTTTCCAGTTCGCTGACTGACTTATTCTCATAGCATTAATGGCTGCTGATGTTCGTATAAAGATGTCTAGCAGTAGCAGGTTGAGGATAGCCTCGAGTCCTGCGGTTGGGGTTGTCCTCATTGCACTGGTGATGCCAATGCACGCTAGTCTTTGAACTTTGGTGATTGCCTTTAAGTTGGTGGATTTGTTGACAGCTGGCCACCATACTAGATTGCCGTAAGTCAGTATGGGTCTAACTATAGCCGTATACATCCATAGTATGATTTTGGGGGAGGGTCCCCAGGTTCTACCAAAAATTCTACTACATGAGTAAAAGGCTATTGTTGCTTTCTTAATTCTTTCCTCTATATTTAATCTCCAGTTGAGCTTTTTGTTAAGTACTAGGCCCAGGTATTTTGCGCTATCGGACAATCTGAGTGGGATACCATCAACAGAAGGTGTACTAAACTCCGGTATTTTCCTCTTATTCGTGAAAAGTACGAGTTCGGTTTTTTGGGGATTAACCTTTAGACCGCAGCTCCTGGCCCATATGCTAAGAATATTTAGGGCTCCGTCAAGTTGTTCGCTAAGGGTAGGCAGCAATTTACCTGTTGCAAGCAGCACGACGTCATCCGCGTACGCTGTAGCTCTGACACCACTGTGCCTTAGTTGTTGTAGTACCTCATTAAGAACAATGACCCAGAGCAGTGGGGAAATTACCCCGCCTTGAGGGGTACCCCTCGAGGCGTATGCTTCTAGCTTTGAACCCTTAAGTTCGGTGGTTTTATGTCGTTCCTCGAGCATGCTAACAATCCAGTTAACTAGACTGATGTCGATGTCTAGGTTTCTTAGGGTTCTTTTAACCGCTTATTTACATTATTGAAGGCTCCTTCAACGTCCAAAAAAGCAGCTAGTGTGAACTCTTTATCCTTAAGTGATTTCTCTATAGAGCCGACAACATGATGTAGGGCAGTTTCCACACATTTACCCTTCGTGTATGCGTGTTGGGCTGGGGATAAGTCCCCCGGGCGTATTCTACTACGTACATATATAGATGTCGAGCAATCGTTCAAAAGTTTTCAGGATGAAAAAGGTAAGGCTTATTGGTCTGAAGTCCTTCGCGGTGGTGTGACTAGCCTTGCTCGCCTTGGGTATAAAAACCACCTTTACCTCCCTCCATGTTCTTGGTATGTGACATTGTTTAAGACTACTGGCAAATAGCTTTTTGAGAATTGGGGTAATGATTGGTGCAGTGTTTGGCAGCATGATCGGTGTAATCCCATCAAGTCCTGGGGATTTAAAGGGGGAGAACGATCTTATTGACCACTCTATTCTGTCCTCTGTTACCAAATCCGCAGGGGTTCCGATTCGCTGTGATTGTTGTTATTAGTACTGCTAAATGGTACGGTAGTACACCCCGGGAAGTGCGTTTTAATAAGCAATTCAAGGGATTCCAAACAGGACTCGGTCCAGTTTCCTTAAGTGTTCTTTAGGGAACCTAGAGTCTTCGATTCTCTGGAGAGGATTTTCCTCAATCTGGCCGTTTCTGTTGTACCCTTAATCTCGTAGCAGAAGCATTGCCACGACTGTCTTCTGGCTTTTTGCGTTGCGCTCTTGAAGTTCCTCTGACTGGCTTTGTATAGCTCCCAGTCTGAGTCAGCTCCCGTTGATTTCGCCAGGTTCAAGAGTTTCCTTGTTTCTCTTCTTATTCTAGCTAGTTCTTTGGTCCACCATGGGGGGGAGACTGGAAAGCCTCTTTGAAGACAGCAGTGATTTCCTCGGCTTTTCGGTCAATGTCTCTTTTTCATTGCTTGTTAGTGTTGCCAATTTCTTTTGTAAATTTTCAAATATTATTTTCTTTTTAATTTTTTGCGTAGCTCAATAACAGATTGAATTATTTCGATGAGTATGAAAATATTACCTTGTATGAACCTATATCTCTTTTATCTCTAATTTAATTAATTCATTTATTTATTTTTTCTTTTTGATAGTTGTGACATGTGTGGGAGTGGTTTCTTCTGAAAGATTACTGACGGCTATAAATCGATATGGTTTTCGGTCTAAATCCTGACACAGTAAGATCCGTTCTTAACGTGATGTGTGCATTTTATAATGGTATTAACGTCTGTCATATAAATGCTGGAAGTCTTAGGTCTAAGCACACTATTTTATATCAAATGCTCAGTACATCGAAAGTGGATGTTGTTATGGTGTCAGAATCGTGGCTAAATTCTAGTATTCTGTTTCAAATTGTTTCTATACCAGGATTTACTCTTCATAGAAACGATAGTAAAAACAGGATTGGAGGGGGAGTCTGTATGTATATACGGGATAGTTTGTCAACAAAAAGCGTTTACTCGTCCTCGCTGTCAGATGTGGATTTTTTGTGTATTGAAGTCAAAAGTAGATCTGATAAATGTTTGTTGGTGACTGTGTACTGTCCACCCCATAAATTTAAGGAGGAGTATTTGAAGGAGCTTGAAGATACCCTATCCAGACTCAGTCCAAATTACAGTAATATTTTGATTGGTGGAGACTTCAATGTTATTTATCTGAAGAAGAATGGTTCTACTGATATGTTCCAGTACTTCTGTAATAAATTGAACTTGAGCGTAGTCAATAAACGGTGGCCCACCTGTTTCCAATCTACTAAAAACCCGTCACTCATCGACATGTTTCTAACAAATTCAACCAACCGAGTGATTGGAAATGATCAGGTTAGGCTTACATCCGATTTTATTCATGACCTTCTTTTTTGCTCCCTTAAGTTTAATATGAGTGGCACTAGCAGTGCAAAAACATTAAAGTACAGATCATTTCGTCATTTTGATTTTCCACATCTGCAAAAAAATATTGGTAGCTTTGGTCTTAGTGATATCTACAATGCTGTAGACATTGATTCGAAAGTTTCTTTGCTAACTACGCTAACAAATGAGCTGTATGAAACCTATATCCCGGAAATAACAAAAGTGTTAAGGTCTCAAAGTTGTCCATAGTCTACAAACCAACTTAAATTATTAATTCAGGAGAGAGAACGCTTTTTCAGAAGGTTCAAAAGAATGCCGTCGAAGTACAATAGGTGTCAATACATTTTTGCTCGAAATAGAGTTACTGCAATGATACGTTCCTCCAAGCGTTCATATTTCCTGAAACGTCTCAACCCAAAGCTAAAATCAAAAGTTCTATGGAATAACTTAAAACAAGTAGGTGTGGTGGATAATGACAGGCCTAGATGTACCTTCAGTCCGACGGAAATGGGCGCTGTACTCGTTCCTTCATCATCGGATGCGGCTGAGTTTAATTCAAATGGTCCCTCCGCTACTGAGTGCTTCGCATTTAGGTGTGTCAACGTCCCAGATGTTGAATTAGCTATTCGTGCAGTTAAATCGAATGCGATCGGGCCAGACGATATTTCCCCGAAATTCGTTAAGTTAATCCTTCCTGTACTTCTTCCTTACTTAGTGCACATATTCAACTACTGTATCAATTTCCGGAGATGTGGAAGAGGGCCAAAATTATTTCAATCCCAAAAAAGTCGAATCCTAAGAACCCTGCTGAGTTTAGACCCATAAGCTTATTACCCTTCCTATCGAAAGTCTTTGAAAAGATCTTGGCCCAACAGATTCAAGAAGACTTGGATAGACGTAATAAGATTTCTAAGTGGCAATCTGGCTTTCGGAAAAGGCATAGTTGTGAATCAGCAGTAATCAAGGTAACCTCTGATTTAAGGGCAGCATTGGATTTAGATGAAATCGGTGTGATGGTACTTTTAGATTTTTCAAAGGCTTTTGACTCTATTAATCATTCATTGCTACTCTACAAACTTAAAAATAATTTCCAGTTTTCTAGCTCTGCCCTTGAACTGATTTTCCATTATTTAAGTAATCATTTACAGACGGTCTACACGGAACAGGGAAGCTCTAATCCGTATCTGGTGAATACAGGTGTTCCACAAGGATCGGTCCTGGGACCACTCCTGTTTTCTGTATTTGTAAATGGTCTCCCTGATATTCTTGTGAACTGTCAAGTACACCTTTACGCAGATGATATTGTTATTTATCTTTCTAGAAGACTGGGATTAATTTTTAATTTTATTTTTTTTTGCCTAGAGGGTAGTGGAAAAACGCTAATGCGTACGGGAAACAGTCCCGCTCTGTTTCTAATAGTGTGAGACTCACTACTCACTAAAAAACCACCTTTAACCCCTTCTTTCTACTTGACACCATCCACTCCGGAACCGCTTATCGCATTACTTCAGAGTGGTGTCGTTTTCTTTCCCCTCTGGGGACCGGCTTTTTCATATTCAGCTCCTAGTGCGGGTTTATACATTCTTGCCGGTAAGGCTTTTATCTACTTTATGTAATTTGTGAGATAAGTTAGTTAGTTAGTTAGTTAGACTTTTTATTAACTTCATATAATTTTCACGAACAGTATATACATAGTCGTTTATGGTTTGGCTTAAGGCCGTCTACCAGATTGACAATATGGTTGCTATTTCTCTTTAAAAATCGCCTTCCAAAATACGGGCTCTGTAGCGGATTGCAGCTGTAGCATAGTTGTACAAAACATCCCAACCATGACTTCCGTTCAGTACGTTGATCACCTCATCCAAGTCTAGCGAAATTACTCCGAAGTATCTCGCGCGAAATTCTCCTAAAATGGGACATCTTCCGATGAAATGGTAAACATCCTCCCTCTCTTTAAGGTTGCACAGGTCACATAAAATTGGCAGATCGGGTCGATGTGGAATAAAATAAAGACTTGTTAGTTCACCTCTAAGTTTGAATATTGTGCTTATCATATGCAGAGAGTAACGATTGAGGAAGTGCGTTGAGTCGCTTTCAATGTGGTTATAATTCAGCCTACTGTAGATCAGCCTATGTTGCGATGAATGTGCTTCAGCTACAAATCTCTCATACATGGAATTACCTGCATTTTTCAAAACATTTGTAAGCATAGGTTTTATCATTGAAAGTTGTATATCAGATGCAATATTCAAGCTCGCGCCATAATTTGCTGCCAACTCCTCCCACTTTTGAACCAAATGCCCTCTTGTCGAAAGTATATGCTTCAGAACAATCCTGGGCAGTCTTCCATCATCCATCTCCACTACTTTAACAATATAATCTATATGCAGCTTTAGGGTATCTAAGAAGAGAGGAGGGACTCCAGTTTCTAGATGCAGCATATAGTTCGGTGTACATATTGGAAGTCGAAAGATTCGTTTCAAAAAGTACCTTAGAAATTTTTCAACTTCTTCAAAAAAGCAATAACCCCAAATTTGGGCTCCGTACAGCAGTATAGAGGCAGCAGTTGTACGAAATAGTTTATTCTTCGCTGTGTGATCGATAAACTTATTGTCGACGCAACGTCCCCAAACTGATGAAATAGCTCTTTTAGCTGCTGCTAGCTGACATTCAAAGTGTTTTTTCATATTGAGGTTGGATGTAATTAGCACACCTAAATATTTATACTCTTTCACTATTTCAACGTTTTCACCTCGATAGAACCACTTTTCGTTGCGAGAGTATCTTCCACCGCCATTTCTAAAAATCATCATCTTTGATTTTGATAAATTCACCGTCAAATTCCATTGCTTACAGTAGTTTTCAAGACGGTTCATAGTAAGCTGCATCCCTTCAACTGTCTCCGATAAAAACACTATATCGTCCGCAAATTTTAGCGCCGGTATCCGCACACTACCAAGCTCGATCCCTCCTCCTACTTCTCCTACTATGTCGTTGATAAATATGATGAAGAGTAGCGTGCTTAGGATGCATCCTTGCTTAACTCCCATTTGTGTTCCAAATTCTTCCGATACATTCTCTCCATTCCATACGTACGCCACGTTGCTCTCATACATCGCTTTTAGCACATTTATCACTTTACTTGATAAACCAATTTTGTACAGCTTATAGAAAAGAGCTTCACGCGCTATGGAGTCAAAAGCTGCACGAAAGTCAACGAAGAAGACATATAGCTTTTTGCTACTTTGTTTAAAAAACTCTGCAATGTTGGTGAGAGTAAAAATTTGATCCAGTGTTGAATAATGCTTTCTGAACCCCGCCTGGTATTCATTTAAAATTCGATTGTTTGCCATCCATTGTGTAAGCCTATTAAATATCAAAGCACTAAATAGTTTTGCCGAAGTATTCAAAAAAGAAATGCCTCTGTAGTTAGCTGGATTATCTAGTTCACCTTTTTTGTGCAATGGGAAAATTATCGCTCTTCTAAAGCTTTCTGGGACATTGGCTGTTTCAAAAATTTTATTGAATTCATTTGTGAGTGCAGTGAGAAATTCTGTGGAACTGTTCTTGTAGAATTCGAAAGGGATCCGATCGTCACCTGGGGCTTTCCTCGTTTTAGAGCAATCAACTGCGCGTTTCACTTCCAAAAGAGTAAATGGTGAGTCTAAGAGCTCGTCTGTGAAGAAAGGGGCTGCATATTGCGGTAACGGAGAAAACTGTGGAGTGTTGAGTAAATTTTTGAAATACTCCCTCAGATCAGAAGCTTGTAAAGTCGACGAAATCAAGTTAGTTCTTCCAGTTACAATTTTAATCGCCTTCCAAAAGTCTGCTGAACACCTTGAAGTATTAAGAACTGCAATGACTTCCGGCTAAATGTTTTCCTTTTTTCTATACAAAGACGCTTGAAATATTTATTTGCTTCTGCATAGAGTTCTTTGACATGGTCATTATTTTGCTTCCTTAGGCGCCATAGCAATGCAAATGATCGTTTCGTCGCCTTTAGACACTCGATATCGAACCACTTCTGTTTACTGGCTACAATACGTCTTGCATTGACGTTAGACGGTACAGATCTTTTTATAATTTGCGTGAGGACGTCAATGTGTGGAGCTGAATTATGTTCCATCAGACTCAAAAGTTCCGTATTCAAATTACTTTGATAAGAGGCACGAAAACTGTTATTCCAAACCAACTTCGGAAGGAGAGCCAGCTGCCTTGAGTTAGACGTATCCCCTGCCTTCCAAATAGTGCACGAAATTTCCAACGGCATATGGTCGGAAAATGTTTGAACAGCTATTGAAAAATCGTTGACAATTGAGTTCCAATTACCGGACATAAAACAATAATCTATTACGGAGCACGATGTTCCACGGATGAACGTAAATTCACCATCTGAGTCACCGCTGCAGCTGCCATTTAAGATCTTACAATCGTACGCATCAGCAATTTCCATAATTTTGGAGCCTTTTCCATCGCAAAATTCATCTTTGGAACTCCGAGTTGCGTTTATAATTGTTGACGCAGGTCCACTTGCAAAATTATTTTGCGATAATCCTATTCTCGCGTTGAAATCACCAGCAAGAAGAAGGTCCGTCGAACCTAAGAACTGCAGCATATCGGAGAGTTTATCGTAATCTCGGATCCAGTGAGTGCAGTTCAAATAAACAGGTACTATGCAAAAAGTTCCGCCATTGATCCTTACAACGACAACACAGATTCCTTCCACCATCTTAAAATGTATGTCCACCTCTTTAAGAGATTTACGATAACCCATAAGTTCACCACCGCTTCCTCTTCCAAAGACATTAGTTTTAACTGCTGGAATCCATTTCGTTTCGAAGTCCAGAAAAATACTCTTAAACCTAATTTCTTCACTGACTAAAACATGTGTTTCATAAAGCATAAATATATCAAATTTTTTAATATAATTAATAAAATCCGAAAAAAATAACTTGTTTTTCAGGCCTGCAACATTATAACTTAATATTTTAAATGACAATACTTCATGGTTTTTAATTTCTTTTATACTATAATTTTCATTTTCATTGCTTAATGTTTTTCTATTTTCTATTATATTTTGGCAACCGGCATTACTATTAAATATAATGCTGCGGCGCCAAAAACGAAGAACTGCTACTTGTGTTTCCACCCAATGCATTTCCACCTTCGGCAAATTCGCTTCTGATAGTTGCAGCTGCCACTGTAGAACTGACATCAACCAGCTGTTGGAGAAGTGTCATCCCACATTCACTGACATAACCCTCACATCGGAGGATGTTATTATTGTCGAAATAAAATGTTTTGTTTCCAATTTTCAGCTTTTGTCGATTCACTACGACTTTCGTGTTCTTGTTTTTGTTCTCAATGTCTATTTTTAGCTTTAGCATGCGTTTTCTTCGATTGCACGAAGCTTCAGTGTAGTCTCTGTGAATAGTTACCTTGGTGCCTCTAAGTGTTGTTGTGTTGTTTAGTACGCGTACAACGTCATCCTTCTTTTGCAATTTTACAACGATATTTGCAATGTTGTTGTTTGGCCTCATGGCGCGAACGTCGGATATTAGTGATGAGTCGTCGCTTCCCAGCAGCTGCAGACACAGACTTTTCGCCCTCTCCTCCGAGTTGACTCCGGTCTCCTCAGGCATATGCACTACAAGATTGCTTTCTAACGCCTTTCTCTCCAACATCTCCACTTTGCGTTCCAATGAGGAATAAGAAGCTTCCATCACCTGCAGTTTGTGACGTAGTGTTGTGTTGTCTTTTTGAAGTGCTTGGATTTGGACGAATACTCCTTCTACATCAGCTTTAGTTGTAACGTTGCTGAGTTTATCGTCGAGTAAAGCTGTCATAGAACCCTCAATAAGGGACTTTAGATCCCAAATTGACATATTTCCCACTGCATTTTGTTTTGAAGTGGCAGGTACAGCATTGTTCGCCTCTGGTGACGTTTCGAGGATACGCCGCTTGCTGCCGTTCGCTTGCGAATTGTTTGTGAGATAATGTTGGCGTCTTCCTCTCTCTTTTTGGATCTTAGTACCGTCTCGATAAAGGAAGATATTCTATTCCATGTGTCGGTACTCGAGATCATCTTGCTTATAGCATTTTCCGGGGAAAAATCGCCTATTTCCGACTCCAGTCTACTCCTCTGCTCTGTCCATCTGCTACAGGCGAAAAAGGTGTGGAAAGTGTCGTCTTCCGCTGAGTCTCCATATTGGCAGGCTGCGCTCTCTACTTTACCCATTTTGTGGAGGTATCGGTTGAAATACCCATGTCCGGTTAGGAATTGATTGACAAAGTAGTTCACTTCGCCGTGTTCCCGCTCTGTCCATCCGTGACGTCTGTAATCAGCCTCGCTGTCCACCTCCCCCTCGTTTCAGCGCTCCACCTTCTCTGCCAAGCCTGCTTGGTAAGCTCCTTCGCTTCAGCGACTGCCAGTTGAGCCCCTACTTCCGCCTTCTTGTCGTGGGCGTACTTCCTTTCTGTCGCTAGGAGGTCGATGGGGGTCACACTCGCAACTACGAGGACGGCTGGTTCCGACACTGTGCGTTAGGAGCTTGCAACTCGGAGAGCTCCTCGCCTTTGTACTGCGGCAATTTGCTTTCTGTACTTCTCCTTTTTTTTGTTTTTTGTAAGTGCGTCTGCCCAGATCTCACACCCATACAGAAGAATGGCGTGGGTGATGGACATGAGGAGTCGTCGCCTACTCATTGTTGGGCCTCCGATATTTGCCATAAGCTTACTCAGCCTTCACGTGACCTTCGCAGCTCGCTCAGGTGCGGACTTAATCTGTTGCCAGAAAGAGAGTTTAGAGTCCAGGGCGATTCCCAGATACCTTACTGCTGGTTTGCTAATTATAACTTCTGGACTTACTCGGAACTCGGCAATGGTCGGGATCCGTTTCCTAGTCAGAAGAACTATCTCTGATTTTTCCGCGGCGAGACTAGGGCCATGGGCTTCCATCCAGGCGAGTACTCGTCTCATTACCTGGTTCAGTTTCAGCTGGGCCCCTTCGATGTCCCTTGCGGTAATCACCGCACCGATGTCATCTGCGTACCCAACTAAGAAGGTATCGTCGGGCATCTCCATGCGAAGGATTCCATCGTATGAGATATTCCACGATCGGGTCCAAGGATTGAGCCCTGTGCTGCTCCAGCAGTGATTTCCTTTCTGTGAGTACCCTCCACGGTGTCGTACAGAAGTTCCCTGTCTTTGAGATAGTCCTTCACAATTTGCAGAAGATATTGCGGTATCCTGAAGGTGTTCTCGAGCGCATCTAACGTCTATGGTGAAGGCATCTCCTCCTAAGTTCAGCGATCTCCTCTGTCCACCAGTACACTGGTTTTCGCCCTCCCATTGAGTTTCTAACTCGAGGCATCGACGCATCGCATGCGCGGTGTAAGAGTTGCATCGTCGCTTGGGCTTTTATTTCAGCTGTCCCCGTCATTTCCTGGATGGCTTCCTTCCATTCCTCTAGTGTGGCCGTGAGAACTTCTTCATTTAACCGGCTGACTTTCCACCTCGGTGCTCGCCTCTGGTGTCCGTTAGAGACTCGTCGGGTCCTCTGTAGGTCAAAGACGATATACTGGTGGTCGCTCCCGGTGTACCTACTCCTCGATGACTCTCCAGTTTTCCACCTTTGCTAGTAGCTCTTCTGACGCGAAAGTAACATCCGGTATTGTTGCGGTATATCCGGGACGCCTGAAGGTGGGTGTATTTCCTTCGTTCAACACATAGAGCCCCAGTCTGGCAGCCATCTCGAGTATCTGCTTACCTCGTGAGTCTATGCTAGGCATCCCCCAATCTAAGGCCTTGGCGTTAAAATCGCCGGCAAGCAAGATCCCGCCCTCAATATCTCTCACGGTGTCCTCTACCTTTGCTCGAAAATTACTGATACTCTCGTTCGGCGTAAAATAACAGCTAAATATCGTGATTCCATCGCATTTCACCCAAACAAAGCCACTAGCTGCGCCGTGGGTTTTTATGCGGGTCGTCTTTGCGTCCGGTATCCATATTGCAGCTGTGCCGAGTGTATCCAAGAACCAACTGGGCCCATCCTTGTTTTTATACTGCTCACTTATGGCCACCACATCCACTTTAAGATCGAGTCTAAGTTGTGAGAGTAGGTTGTCAGCCGTGCGACTTCTATGGAGATTTGCTTGTAGGATTTTCATCATGGTGCGCTGCTTCTCTTCGCCTTTTCAAGTGCCCCTCTAAACACCTGACAGTTTCCCGACCTTGGTAAATGGGCTCACAGTGCTGGCCCGAGCTTCAGCTCCGCACATAAGCAGCACTTTGCAATCGGATTTTTGATGGCCTTGTACTCCGCACTTGAAGCATATTCCCTGGTTCTTTCTGTCGGGCCCCTTACAATTAGCTTGCTGGTGGCCATAGCCGAAACATCTGTAGCAGCGCGTGACCACTACTCTTCGGCGAACTCTGCAGAAAACCCACCCGACTCTTATACGAGCGATTTTTAGCAGCTCACCTGCCACTCAGTCGTTCATCTGAACTAAAGCAATTTTTTGCGCCCTGCGGTTGGCCTTCATTAAGGTGATTTGAAGTTCCATCCTCTGGTCATTGATTGCTCGTTTGATAGCTTCCTCGACTTCATCTACTGTTGTCAGGTCATCCATGTCTCTGATCTCCAGTATCGTTTTTGGTTCAAGGTTTCGGACCGTTGCCTTCTCCCCCAAGATGGCCTTAAGGGATGAGCTAAAACTTTCCTTATCTTTTGTTTTTGCATCGAGCTCAAGCAAGACATCTCCGGACCTCGTTCGACGGACAGCTCTTATCTCCGTTTGTGTTTCATCTAGGTTGGCCCTTGTACGAATTTCTCGGAGGATCTCCGCGTACGTTTCTGCTCCTCTTGGTCTTATGATGATTGCTTCGCGCCGGTGCCTCGCTGGTCTCTTATCTTTTTTTGGCTAATTACCATTCCTTCCGCCTTTTTCTGCTTCTCGTGCTCTTTCACCGAGGGAGTCCGCGCTTTACCATTGGCCTTCTTGCTCTCGATCAGCTTTTTAGGTTCTTTTCCTTTCGAGAAGGGGTTGTCCTTCTGGCCTATATTGGGTCCAAGATCTTTGTGGGCTACATCCCTTCTCCGCACGGTTTGAAGCCTAGTTGGAGGAGTTGCAACCTTCGGTGACTTCTTCTTCTTCTTTTCCGTCTCCTTTTCAAGGGGGCTAGATGGTGGTCTCTTCTTGGGTTCCCGAATTCCGCTCGGTGTCCTACTTTTTGGAGGCTCCTGGTGGTTCGCATCTGTTCTGTTGACCTGTCGCATCTGAAGTTCAGGTTGTTGTGATCGGTGTAGCCTCAGGTCGTATCCCGCCCCTTTTTAAGGAAGCTGATTACGTCCAATGATTCCTCTAGTTCAGCAAGACCTTTCTTAATATCAGTGCTGATATTCTTCTGCCTGTCCGTCGCGAAATTCATTTTCTTAATCGTCTCCTTGCATTTCTGTAGCTCCTTCTCCAGTGAGTTTTCCGTCAACTGGGCTTCACTAACATCGGAGGCCTCATGTTGGTTACCGTTTGTTGGTTTCGTTAGGGTGGCGTTCCCTATTGAACGGTTTTCTGCGATGATTTTCCGGGCTGTGGCGGGTTTCTCCCGTGGTGCCGATTCGGGTTCATCCCGTTTTAAAGGCGGTGATGATCTTCGCAGATGATAGCTCTTTTTGAAACGATTTTCTCCTGTCTCACTTGTAGATGCTTTACAATCCGTGGGAGCCAAGTGTTTCACTCCCAGGGCAGCGATGAGGGGGTCAGATCGTGTTGGTGGAGATCTGGATACCCTTCCTCTCCTTATGAATGGGTCGTTTAAACGCAATAGTTGGTCCTCCCCAGAATCCGTAGGACCTGCCTCATTTGAGGGTGGATTTTCCAGTGTAACTGGTCTGCCTCCTGGGGTAATGTTATCAGTTGTTTTGTCCATTGCATCGAAAGAACGGTTGCATTTTATACCTACTGCCCGGGTTTTTATTTTCTTTTTTTTTTTTTAAATTGGGATTTTGACACTTATTTAAAGGGCGGCATCGACTCGCCCTGTCACAGGGAATTTCATTGAGCTTTTGTGGTTTTTACTCACGCCCTCCACCCCTGCCGCTCTTGGTCGAGGACTGCTTATTCAGTATTCGCAGCTAACCTACATATCTATAGGCCGTTCAGCCATCCGCCACCTTGCTGACCCCCCTGGTAGCCTCAGCCTAGCCCCAGGAGAAGACTGGGATTAATAGATGATTGTGTGGCTAGAATAAATGAAGATTTGTCACTCATTCAGAAATGGGCTGATTTAAATAAACTTTTTCTCAATCCACTTAAATCTGTGGGAATGGTATGTGCCAGAAGTGAAGTATGCTTACTCAATGTCCCTCCCCTTGTTGTAAATGGTGTTACTATACCTTATGTAGAACACGTGAAATATTTGAGTTTTAGGATAAACAGGAAAATGAGTTGCTGCGATGCTACATCTGATACAATCAGTAAAATCTACTGTGGATTGCGCAGTTTGAGAGCCTCTTCGAGTTTACTGCATCCGAAGATGAAATTACATCTTGTAAAGAGTTTAATACTGACATTTTTCTCCTATAATTGTATAGTATATCCCTGCCTTGACTATGAATGTAAACATAAAATCAATGTCGCATTTAATGATTGCTTACGGTACATATTTAACATCCCAAGGTATGTAAGCATCAGTGTATTTACTTTTTATGTTTATAAATACTTTTATTTTTATTTTTTTTTTATTGTTATTCACTACAGTTGTATGTAATTCAATTTTAGATGCTTAATTATAAGAAAGAATTTCTTGAAGTGTCATGTTAATCTAAGTTTAAATAAATGAAATAAATGAAAATGAAATGTCCGCTGGCTCATGTAAGTAACATTCTTGTAGTACATTCGCCTTCCTCCGCACCTCGTAACTGAAGGTAGTCCAGTCGGTCTTCCTTGGGTTTCTATGGGGTTTGGGAAAGTCGCATCTATCATTGAGATTAAATTCAATAAATCTGTGATCGGAATAAGATTCTATCTCCAAAGTATTCCAATTGTCTATAGAGAGGGTATTTGAGTTACTCCCTAGTGTAATGTCAATAACCTCCTGCCTGTTTCTAACTACGAAAGTGGGTTCAGAACCCCTATTGGTTACTAAAAGATTATGTTCGATAATAAATTCGAAAATGAACTCACCGCGTGGGTTTGTATCACCACTGCCCCATTGCGCGTGGTGTGCGTTCGCATCGCAGCCTAGTAGTAGGTCCCATCTCTCGATTTCCGCTTTCCTGGTTAAGGCGTCGGTGAGTTCGGATGGCGGTCCATCATTTCCGTCGTAGGGCATGTACACGGCTGAGATAATAAGTAGGGGAAGCCCCCTCCGATCAAGCCTTACTACCGTCTGGTCTGAGTTGCTGTAGGTAGATAGAAGAAATAAGTTAATGTGTTTCCTAGCTACGATACAAGTTCTGTTCTTACGGTCCGCGTTTAGCGGTTCGCTGCTGTACAGTGCTAAATCTTTATGATTTAGCCCACTAATTTTGCCACAGGAGATCCATGGCTCTTGTACGAGAGCGATGTCTATGTTCCTTTCGCCTAGAAGATATATAAGATTAGCGCTAGCAGATATGCTGTGGTGCAGGTTCATTTGAATGAATTTCATGTTCTTCTTACCTTGTCACCCGCCCCCCTTTCCTTCCTCTCTGTCCTATCCGTAAAGGGTCGGACTTTACACCGGGTGATACCAGTGCGAACTTTATTATTGAACCTTCTTAGCATAGGCAATGATCTATGGTTGAGCAGGACCACGATCTCCGTGCCCTTTTCTGAGTGCTCGCCTATTTCAAGCACCTCCCAGTCGTCGCTAAGAAGCTCCGGGTTAAGGTGCCGTAGGTTCCTTTCAATACGCTCCTTGGGAATATGAGGGCAAGGTATCAGGATACGCCCTTTTGGCCTAGTAAATTCTAGCAGGTCCTTCTTGTCGACGAGTCGAATGTCGGCATCAGCCCATGGAGCCTACGTGTTAGCCACGAAAGTTTGGAGCCACTTAAGCGTGAACTCATTATCGCATGAAAGGAGCTTAAGACCTCTGAAGGTGGTCAGTTGCTCAAAGAAGGGGGATTGTCCCTCCTTCTCGACAATGGTGGAATTGATAGCTCCGAGTATGCGCAACTCGATGAGCCTCCACTGATCTTTGCTAAGTCTTTTCTCTTTGCTGTTATGATCTACAATCGCCACCTGTAGACCAGCAGCAGCAGATGCAGCCAGCCTGGCCTTCTTGCTGGTACTGTTCGTAGGCGGCGAGATCGTATCGTCATGTCTTCCTCGTTTGGAACTGCTTGCAATCGGCTCGGATGAGGTCTTAACGACTGACTCCGGCTCGGTTGACAAGGGCCTCAGCCTGCCCGCGATCGGGGAGGTTGGCAAGAGGCTTACCTTCCTTCTCGCGAGTAGGCCTCTGTCCGTCCCCCTAGTCTGCCCTGCGCTGCGTTCTCTAGCGTCTGCGTATGCCCTAGAACTTCTCACGATGGGGACGAGTTGTATCCCTTTACCCCGAACAGTCGAGAGCGGC
This sequence comes from Brachypalpus laphriformis, assembly GCA_945910035.1. Lineage (NCBI taxonomy): Eukaryota > Metazoa > Arthropoda > Insecta > Diptera > Syrphidae > Brachypalpus > Brachypalpus laphriformis. Next base: position 18,325,493 of record OX246757.1, read on the forward strand.
GTAGGTTTGTTTGCAGCTAAGGAGGGTGGCAAACGGCATTCCCCCCTCAACGCAATCTGACCCTTGCCCGTTCGTAGTGCTATGTCGTCGTTCTTTCTGCAGGTTGCCTTCTTGGAACAGTCTGCAGCCGGCCCTGCCACAGATGGGTTAGAGTCGGTTGCTGACCGAAGACCAGCTACGGTCGAGATGGGGAGCTGACGGCTTCCCGCTCCCACCGTTGGCGATCTTCTTACCTTCCGGTCCTGCTGATCGGTGCACCTAGTCGACCCTGCGAGCTTGAGCGTGTTGTTGGCCCTGTCCAGAGCCTCCCTTTCCTTGTCCGTGAAGGACTTCGGATCACGCTTTTTAAGCCGCCGAATTAGCCTAATGGCATTACGCTTCCTATTCCTGAGCGTTGTTGTCCTCTTCTGTGTCCTAACCTCCCTAGTCTTTTCGGACGTGGATGATGGTCGGGCTAGTCCCAGGCCAAGTCCACTCGCGCTGACTACTGTCGCGAAATTACAGGTAGTGGAATTTCCATTGTCAGCAGGGCTATATTCACCATCAGGTATGGGCGCTGACCGATTTTCCTCACGAGGCTGGCTGCGGCTTGCCCCGTTCGGATCATCCGTCTTCGCCACCCCGACATCTACATTGCTGTCCTCGGATGGTTTCTGTAGCTCTGCTGCAATGGGAGGCTGCTCCGAGATTGCCAATGTGATCGCCTCAGGTCTAGACTGGCTACGGCTTATCGTAGACTTTGGCGGTCCCATCGGTTCTCCCACGCTCGGGATAGCTGCAGGGGTCTTCCCCATCGGTGAGCCTGTCACTGACGAGCGCTCCGATAAGGCCAACTCCTGCAGGTAGGCCCGTGCGTTGTGGAGTCTCTTCCTGTCTGGCTCTGAGAGCTCTTCCCACCTCTTTGTCCCTAATCTCTTGACAGTCAACTTACAGTTTTTTGCTCGTCGGAAGCTAGTTGACGCATTAGAGAGGGATGAGCTAGTGATGGAGCAAGCGTCATCTAGAAAGAGCCTTTCCAGGTTCAAGTCGCTTGCTCCAACGCTTTCTTCATCCGAAGTACGAAGCAGAGCTTCCTCCGTATCTCCTATCGTCCGGTCGGTTTTTATAGAGCTAGGAGTGCCCGACCGGTTTACACTCTTCGCTTTTTGAGTTATATTTTTATTTTTGAAATCTGACATGTAGGGTCCCACGAGTAAGGGGGAAGAAGATGTCCGCCTGTACTCAACTGGAGGACCCCATTGTATCCAGAGTTCACCGTTAGAAGACACCGTAACGTGGTGCCATTCATCCCATAGGCACGGTAGTTTACACCTGGGATTCCGGGTTTTTTCAAGTTTTCCTCTTTAGATCCGCCATATTCCGTTAACAACAGCGGCACCTCGTGTAGGGTGTGGCTCTTCACCACGCATGGACGGTCTTAGGGAAGAGAAACAACTTATTCCTAACCCTCTGGCCCCTTTGCCTGGAGACCTTGCCGCCTTTCGGTACTGAAGATGTTACTATGTTTTTTTACAATTTTGATTAGCCTTTCTTTTTCCTCTCTGTTTAAATGGTCAGTTCGGACGTACCCGACACTATCTGAGATTTACGTTTAGAAATTTCAAATTCACTTAAATTTTTTCCTACGATCCTAACATTTTTTAAGTTAAATGGCTTGTCAGTAATATTAACTATCGAAACTAGGCATTTTCCATCATTGTTCAGGGTGACGCAATTTGGAACTATGATACCCCCGGTAATTTCCTATCTGGGTACCATAATTACTATCAATCTTAACTGTTCTCAAAACTTCAGACCTTTCTTTTATAATAACTTCCTCTCCTAGAAATCGTAAAGGTATCTTTCCATATTTTCCGCTGATAATATTTTCCTCATAATTGATCGAGAAACCGCCATCTCTTAAGAAATGATTTCCGATCAACCCATCATATTCTCCCAATAAATTGTTTTCTATTACTTGGAGCTTAATATTCGCAGGTCTAGATTTTCCAACTAGGGGAACAAATCTAATTTGTAAGTTCGTTTCGCCTAAAGTTTCACGTATCTTCCCGCCTATTCCACTGAATTTCATTTTATTTGCTGTATTCACATCATCCTTGTAGACACAATTTGCCTTGATGAGTGATATTTCGGCTCCCATATCAACTATAAGTTTCTTAATTTCCCCATTGATTACTACTAAAATATGAGGGCTTTCTGAGTTATCAAAAGCTCTAAGCTGCCGTGGTGCCTCACTTACCATGCAGCCTACTGAAAATTTCTCTCTCAATATTGGACTCTGTTTGAAGTTGACGGCTGATCCGGATTTTGTCTAAACGGATTTCCATTTGCTCTATTTTGTTTTCTCTTAGGAGACCTACAGTTTCGAGCGATATGACCTGGTTTGTCACAATTAAAGCAGCTTTTCATGATAATTTATCTTAGCCAAATTCCTATTCGTGTAATCCTTTTGAGTATTGGATCTAAATAGATTGATAGGCTGTTCTCCTCAGAAGCAAACCTCTGCAAGATTTTTGGGGCGCTGCGTTGTGACGAACGTGGATAATCGTTCTCGAAGACCATTTATAAAAAACGATAAAGTTTTACTTTGGATATACTCTATTTGGCCATCTTTGTGTTCCTTTTTCACTCCCGCAAGCTTACTCTGGAGGAGATGTCTTTGTAATGTCTCAACTCGCTGTACGTAATATACCACGGATTCGTCTCTATTCTGTCTGATTGAAATTAATTCTCTATGTAATTGTAGAGCGCTGTGAGGCTCTCTAAGCACTGTTAATAATTCTTCTTTTAACGTTTTCCAATCTGCAATTTCTTTATTCATCAGAATTGTTGTGGCATTGCCAAGAATTTTGGTTTTGATGTACTTAAAAAGCACGTTCTTCTGTGCCTCGGATGCCAGTTCGATGGCATCATCGCACGAATCGATGAAGGTAAAAACCTCATTGCTAGTACCATAGAAGGTAGGAATGAAGGAGATTAACACGCTGATGGAAACTTCTGACATAACCGAACTATCACTGTTAACAAACTCTCTATTATAAACTTCGTTGTCTGAATAGTAACTTTCGCCTGCGTCGACTTCACTACTGTTTTCTAATGATTCGTTAGTATCTATGTTTAATGCACTTAATGATGCACGGAGATTTGAAAACATTAGAAAAATATATATATTTTCTAAAAACCGTAGATTTTTACATTCACTTGAGTATACAAAACAGTCACTTTACAATAAAAATTACTCACATAAATAACACTACAAGCTCCATGAATCCCTCGCAGTTGTTGTAGTGGAATCCCACCGCTGCCACCAAAAATATGTGTTATGCCTGGTTCGGCTATACACTAGAAAAAGGTCCACTACTCGTCGTCGGGCCCGATATGGTTTGGGGTCAGAAACCTCCGGTGTTTCCATGGACTTTATTGCAAGATTTAATAGAGTACGACGACACTTTTAGTGTTGTAAAAAAAAACAACCAACTGAAATGTTTTTAGCAAAATTAAACAACCACCAAAGAATATTTCAAGCAATTAGCACTTCTCTTCATGTATTTGATAATTCTTTATTAAGTTAAAAAAAATAATTCGGTTACAATGTGTATGTTTTGCCAGAAGGGCGGAAAATCAAACTTAAAACTTGACATGCAATTCGAACTACTATTTGTAGGCAAAATTTGCTGACGCCGCTGCTGTATGCTGCTTGTGCATAAACTGCTGATGATGCGTCTGGTTGTTTCGCGTGTCAGTGTTCCTTTGCATTCATGAATTAATTTTATTATAAAAAACAAATATTTGGCACAACAGCTCTTTAAAGTGTTAGGGGCTAACTTCCCGCAACCACTCATGTTGTGTGCGTTATATATTTCACACGAATTGAAGGGACCTACAGTTTAATGCCGAATCCGAACGGCGATTTGAGAAACCTTTTCGTGACAACAATACTCTCGGATGTTTGTCAGACGCTCGGGAGAGGTGGGATCGTGAAAATTTTTTTTGGATATTTTCTGGGATTCGAACTTGGAACCTCATGCGTAGTGATCCGACAAACTAACCACTTACGCCACGGCACCCACTATTAGTTATTTTATATTTATTTTTATTATCCATAACAATATATACATATACTAGCAACCCGGCCCGACTTCGTCCGGGTGCAATTAAATTTTTGCAGCGGTACACTAATAAAGAAATTGGGAAAAGACATACTCGTAATAATATATGTTACTGCATATATTTTTCATTCTTTTATGAATTGCCCCTAAATGACGCAATATAATTATTATGAGGGTGTAACATATCTTGCAATTGTCTGATCAATGCATTGTTAAACGATTTTCGAGCTATAAAACATCGAGTAGATGCTTGTGTTCCAGGATCTGTGGAATTTATGGTCATCACGCCGAAGGGGAAAAAGGCCACCGACCAAATGATATAAGTACCTGCCCTTGTACCTTAAAAGGTGGCATGAAACCACGTTAAACTATTTGAGTACTCATGAATGATGTCATCTGAAATGAGTTGTTATAGAGACGTATGTGCCTCAAGATTTTTTACTTTTGGGGTGGTCACCTGTTAGAAGGGAATATAAAGGATGCGGAGGTTCAGAAATTTCATCTATTTAATTTTTTTTCTTGTAAGCTGCACATGCCCTTTGATTCGCCTTCCCATTTTAGGCCAGAGCAATGTGGACAGACAACGGTCATACTACCCAAAATAACTCATTTTAATAGTTCATTGAAGAACACATTCCAGAACACCCCTTAATTGTCCATAAGCGAGAAACCGAGAAACCTAACAAAAAATAAATAACTATTTGGTGCAACAGCTCTTTAAGTGCCAGGGCGTAGCATCTCGCAACCACTCATGTTGAGTGCGTTATATTTTTTCACGAATGGATAGGACCTACAGTTTTTTTTGCCGTTTCCGAAGGGCAATTTGTTTTAAGAAGCTTTATCGAGACAAAAATACTCTCGGATGTTTGCCAGACGCTCGCGAGAGATGGGACCGTGAAAAAACTTCTTGGTGTTTTCTGGGATTCGAACTTGGAACCTCACACGCAGAGGTCCGACACACTTACCACTTACGCCACGGCGCGGCGCCTTTTAATAAAGGGAATAAATAAAATCAGCACATACTTACAATTACAATAGTTTAGAAAAAATTAAAATTGCCTAGAAAAGTACGTCAATGAAAACAGTACCCACTTATTTATGTTGGTAAATACACGACAAAATATAATCAAACTTTTAATATTGTACAATAATTTGTACACACAAAGTAAAAAAACTAAACTTTTTCAATATAGCGTAACCGATACAGTTATTTACACCCATAAGAATTTTTTTTCTTTAAATGGCCGTAAAAAATTATTGACGGGAGTTATTTAAAAAAACTCTTGGGATTTCGAAATATGTTATTAGATTTATTTAGTTTTTATATAAATTAAGGTAAATTGGCAAAATATTTAATCACAATATTTCAAAGTGCTTATCAAATTGTATATTAATTGACACCCATGTACAATTGTTGACACCACGTAAAAGTACAATGGTTAACATTTAGCTATTGACACAATGTAATGATATAGTTCTTCATATCTTTTAAAGTTTTACACGGCAGGAAAAAAAGAAAAAAATTAATTACCTTGATTCGTTTATCTAAGAGCAAATATACATTTTGAATACAGCGATTTAGAATTAAAAAGCATATCAACACTTTTGTTATACCATATTTCAAGTTTATTAAAGTGATATTCATTTGGGTTAAAAAGTATGTTGAGTTTAACTTAACTTAAAATCACATTCGTTTCCATAGGTTTTAAGCATAAAAAAACATAAAGCAATATACAGTGGACTCCCCCTAAGTCGAATTTTCACGGGATACCATGATTTGTTCGAGTTAGAGGGAGTTTCGACTTAGAGGGAGTTTGACTTAGAGGATGCTTTTGTATGGAAAATTCAGGGGAATGCTAAAATATGGCGAAAAGTTAGTTAAAAAGTTAGAGAGAATTTCGACTTAGGGAGCGTTCGACTTAGGGAGAGTCCACTGTATTTGATAAGTCAAGGAAACATATACCAGTTCATAAGTCGGTAGGTGTTTTAAATTAAGTAAATAAGCTAAATAATTAAATAAATTTATCGATAAGTCTTATGAAAAAAAAATTAAATCGCATTCATTTGTGTATGTTTAACATAAAAAAAACTTAAAATAAGTTAATATAGTTAACTAAATAAGTTAATATAGTTAACTAAATAATTTAATACAAAACTAAAATAATCACATTGTTGATAAGTCTTATAATTGCTTTTTACTTTTTAAAAATATTAATTTAGGCACTTGGCGCATTTGAATATGGGAATATATTGCAATTTTAATTTTTGTATGCATGAAATGTGCATTTCTCTAGTGCGCTTTGAACATTTAATTCCCAAGTTTTTCTTCATTGAAAATGTGCATTCATAGCATATCGATCCAACTGCAATTTTGTTTGTACCAATGTTTTCAGTTTCCTGAAAAAGGTTTCTTACATGAAAGGTTTTAGGTTGTTTCGTTTCAGTAACATCTTCATCATTAAGTTTAGTTGGACTAGTGTTTGCAATTTGTTTTGAACTAGAAAAGCCAAATAATTTAACAATAATCTAGCTGTCTAGCACACATATTGGAAGACAAATTGTTCCTCACCTTTTATTTGCAATATCACCAAAATTGTTTGATTTATTTGGCGTATCCACTCCTGAGTCGCAGTTTGCTCTATCTTGATAGTTTCGTTTAAGCTGTGATAATTCTAGAATTATACAAAAAAGCTAATATAAGTATATGAGTAGGATAACTTAAATAAAAAAAAAATCTTACTGGAAGTAGTGGTACTGGTAGAGGTAGAAGGTAACCAGCTTACTTACTTACTTAGATGGCGCTACAGTCCGGGGTGGACCTGGGCCTCAACCAACAAACCTCTCCAGCCAGCACGGTTACGAGCCAGCTGCCTCCAGTTGCGCACGCCAAGTTGGTTGAGGTCCCCCTCCACTTGTTTGCGCCACCTACCGCGAGGTCGTCCTCTACTGCGCCGTCCGTCCGGGGTGGATTCGAAGACTTTCTTAGCGGGAAGGTTGGGCTCCATCCGCTCTAAATGACCCAGCCATCTTAGTCGCTGTATGTGAACTCTTCTGGCTAAGTCGATGTCCTTGTACAGGCCGTATAGTTCGGCATTGTACCTTCTCCTCCACTCACCGTCCATGCAGACGTAACCAAAGATCGCTCGAAGAACTTTTCTCTCGAAATAACCAAGGGCATCCTCATCCGGTTTTTTCAAAGCCCATGCCTCTGCGCCATACAGCAGGACTGGGATGATTAATGTCTTATAAAGAGTTACCTTAGTAGTTCGAGATAGGGCTTTGCTACTCAATTGCCGTTTTAGCCCATAGAAACAACGATTGGCAAGAGTAATTCTCCGTGTGATCTCTCCACTCATGTCATTTGCGGAGCTGACCATAGAGCCTAGGTAGACAAAATCCTTTACTACCTCAAAATTGTATCTGTCTATTGTGGCGTTCTGCCCAAGACGCCGATGTTGGGTGTCCTTTTTTGTAGACAGCATATATTTTGTTTTGCTTTCATTAACCGCTAGACCCATCTTTGCTGCCTCGATCTCAATACTCGTAAATGCCCCATTGACGGCCCGCTGAGTTCTTCCGATTATGTCAATGTCATCGGCATAAGCGAGTAGTTGTACTGACTTGAAGAAGATTGTACCTCCGGGGTTGGCTTGTGAGTTTCGTACAATTCTCTCAAGTACTATGTTCAAGAGATCGCATGATAGCGCGTCGCCTTGTCTAAGACCTTTCCTGACATCGAACGGTTCGGTGATGTTCTTACCGACTTTGATGGAGCAGCCAGAGTTCTCCATCGTCATTCTGCACAAACGGACGAGCTTGGCAGGGATGCCAAGACTAGACATGGCTCTGTATAACTCGTCTCTATACACGCTATCATAGGCAACTTTGAAATCGATGAAAAGGTGGTGCGTATCGATTTTATATTCATGGGTTTTTTCCAAGATCTGCCGTAGTGTGAATATTTGGTCAATGGTGGACTTTCCAGGCCTGAAACCGCACTGATAAGGACCTATCAGGTTGTTGACGATCGGTTTTAGGCGTTCACATAGTACAGCAGACAGGATCTTATATGCGATATTTAGGAGACTTATACCTCTGTAGTTGGCGCAGTTCAGAGGGTCTCCTTTCTTCAGGATCGGGCAAACGATGCTGAGGTTCCATTCATCGGGCATACTTTCGTCCGACCAGATTTTACAGATGAGCTGGTGCATGCTCCTTACCAACTCATCTCCTCCTGCCTTGAAAAGTTCAGCGGCAAGGCCGTCGGCTCCAGCAGCTTTGTTGGATTTGAGTTTAGATATCGCTATCCTCACTTCATTATGATCGGGTTGACGGGAATTTTGACTGCCATCGTCACTGTTGAATGGCTCATTCTGCCTGACAGCGGAATATTGATCATCATCGCCGTTTAACAGTCTGCAGAAGTATTCCTTCCATATCCTCAGCACCGACTGCGATTCTACTTCTATGTTGCCATTTTCGTCCCTGCAGGCTTCTGTTCTGGCTTTGAAACCATGGCATGTTCTTTTTACCTTTTGGTAAAATTTTCGAACATTATTCCTGCAATAAAGTCTCTCAATCTCCTCGATCGAGCGCTTCTCATGCTCTTTTTTCTTCTTTCTGAGAAGTCGATGTTCCTCTTTTCTCCTGCGCACGTAGAGCTCGTAAGCAGCTCTAGTCCTTCTATGCAGCGCCGCTTTGTACGCCTCTTGTTTTGCTGCATGTGCTTGCCGGCATTCCTCGTCAAACCAGGGGTTTCGTTGTGGTGGGCGAGAGAAACCCAGTACATCAGAGGCGGCATCTCTGATGGCTTTTTGGCAACGCTGCCACTGGTCTTCCGCATTTGCTGCTGGCGGCACAGGACTTAGATTGAGATTAGAAGAAGCACGATCGGCAAAGGTTCTGGCGGTCTCTTGCGATTGTAGCTTTTCGACGTCAAATTTCCTCACAGCATTTCGTTGATTTCGCTCCGTTGTGGATATCCGCATCCGTACCTTGGCTACAACTAGGTAGTGATCCGAGTCCACGTTGGCTCCTCGGAAAGTCCGGACACCCAGAATACTGGAAGAGTGCCTTGCATCGATCGCAATGTGATCGATTTGGTTGACGATTTTTCGATCAAAGGAGAGCCATGTTCCTTTGTGGATATCGAGAGGTGGGAACCGCGTACTAGCTACAACAAAATTTCCCCCCGCCGCAAAGTCGATTAGCCTGAGTTCGTTGCCGGAAGTGTTGTCGTGCAGGCTGTGCTTTAAGACCACGCTACTAAAGACTTCCTCTCTTCCTAGCTTTGCGTTAAAGTCGCCTAGGATAATTTTGACGTCGTGGCTAGGGCATTGCTCATACGTCTTGTCCAAGAGCTGGTAGAAGTCATCCTTTGTCGCGTCGTCCTTCTCCTCGTGAGGGGCGTGAACGCATATTAGGCTAATGTTGGCAAATTTAGCCTTGATACGGATAGTCATGAGGCGCTCGTTCACATGCCGGAAACTCAAGACTTCTTGCCTAAGTCTGTCTCCAATGACAAATCCGCACCCGAATAGACGCTGTCCTTTTTGTCTGTAGCAATCGCCGTAGTAGATGTCGCAGTTTTTCATACTCTTTTTGCCCGGCCCATCCCATCGCACTTCTTGGATGGCGGTAATGTCTGCTTTGAGACACTCTAGGGCCTCCGCAAGTTGTTCGGCTGCACGTAGTTTGTAGAGGGACCTAACATTCCATGTGCATACACGAAGATCGTTGTCCTTTTTACGTTTGCATGGGTCGTCAACAGTAAGATCATCCGTATCCGAGGCTGTTGGTTGCTTCGTAACCAAAGGTTTTTTACGTGGTAGGGAAGTTAACCCGACGGCACAACCCCCAACCTGGAGGGCCAGATCCTTTTTTTGTACCCCTAGGACAAGAGGCCGGATACACCGATGTCAGCAACCCACTTCGGGGATATGAGCGCTGCCGTTGGCCCATTAAGGGTTCATCCACCACCATCTCTTTTTCAATACCCTGACGTAGTATTGAAAATCCTTACAGACCTCAGCTCCAAATATGTTGAAGTAGCTCCAGTAAGGTATCCGCTGGTCTGTAGACGTCACCGTTGATTCCATCGAGAGAATTCGTCCGCCGCACGTCCTCCTTCTGAGGACCTCTTGCTAGACTTCTGAGACGCGTATTTCAGCCGACCCGAGGTAACCCGCTTGCATAGGGTAAAATTGCCAAGTGATGACTATTTTTAGGTGACTTTTGGTACGTTGTTCTGTTCGTTGAAACTTTTTTGGTAACTTTCTTCTTAGATTTTCAAGTCTTTTGATCTTCCTTTCTTCTTTTTTCAAGCTTTCCTTTTTTTTAGTATCTTTTTTTGACTGCTCTGCCTTAATCCACAATGGGTCGGTTATAAAAAACGATCTTTTTTTTTCATTGGCTTGATTCCCTGTCGTTCCGGTGTTATTGGCCAATCCAAGTAGTCATCAATTTCGAGCGGCGTTGGTCCATCAGCAGGTACTTGGTTTGAAATCTCTATAGTATCATCATATATAAATTCCTCTATATTGTTGATGTCAATTCCATCTAGGAAATCTATAGGGGCTAATGACTCATTAGCCCCGAAATTGGTGTCGTTGTTGACGATGTCTTGAACAGTTACAATGCTGTCTTGGATAAGATCAGAATCGGGCTTTAATTTAAGAAACATTTGGTAAAGCACTTTCCATTCATCCGAACAATATGAGACGATTTCCATTCCCTTAAAAGCGTTTTCAAATTCTTTGATTTTTTGTGTACCGACGAGTTCCAAAAAATTTGCAAAACAAATTGTTTTTGCATTCGTTACATTTTGCTGTGGAGCAGGCGCTTCTGTCGATTGCTTATTAGAAGATTTTCCAAGGCACCTGGTATAGTTGATCGCATTCATATTCCAAGGAAATATCCCACATGCTCTAGAACCATTTTGGATTATTTCGGGTGAAATGCATGAAAGAACCACTTCGGCAAGCAATGGAGCGAACTTTTGTCTTGTAAGAGACTCACCATTGTTTTCACGACGCCACTCAGCAACTTTTCTGTTCCAACCATTTTTTAACGGTTTGAATGCCGCAACATCCGCTGGCTGCAATATTCTTGTGGCATTTGGGTATAATGCAATTAATATGATTCCTAGCTGAACACATAGTTTGCTGACAGGTAAGGTTTGATGTGTGCTATGACCATCAACAAAAAATATGACTGGGAATTTAGTTCCAATAGTGACCAGATGTGGATGAAGGACTTTGGAGATATATTCATAGAATACTTCTTTGGTCATCCAACCATTGTCGCTTATACCCAAGCCCCATCCCTTAGGTAATGATTTCCGAATATCCTCTGGTATTCTCTAGTATGGATATATAACCATGGGTGGAACCAAACTGCCCAGGGCTGAGAATGAGAACATAACTGTTAGGTTAGATTTCGCCAGTCCTCTATCAATCTCGTATATATACGAGCACCTTTTGCTGCCAACACGTTTTCGGTTTTAGGACACAGTAAGAAGTTGGTTTCGTCACCGTTAAAAATCCTGCTATCGTCTTCTAGAATGTCCCGTAAATCCTTCTCCTTTAAGGAAATCTTCAATCTTAACAAACCACGATCTTATGTCCGAAGATCCCACTGTTGCACTTGCCGATGTAACCGGATCTGGTGTTCTTAGTGAAATGGAAAGATGTCGACATAAAAACGCCTTAAACCAACCATTCCCCGGCATGTTTTCTGGCCCAAATGGATGGTCCCGTTTGTCTCCATCGAGAAACTCTTTAACGGCATGGAGCACATCCTCTTTTCTTTTAGGAAAACCATTTCGCTGGGATGTGGTTATCCATTATTCCAAGGCTTCTTCTTCGATGGCAGTTAAAACTGTCCTAGGACCTGGTCCTGTTTTAAGAAATTTTTCGTTTAATCGAAATGTAAGCGTTGTTCGAGGGACCCCATAAAATTTGGCCCCTGCCTTTTTAGACATATGTAGCTTGCGCCCTGACACTTTCAAGAGCTTTTTGGAAGTCATTTTCACGGTATTTGTGGCTGCATTTAGACATTTTTTCAGCTAAATATTTATTTAGAGAAAACAACTATAATTGACACCCTCCAACAGCATAATTATAGACACGGTGTCAACTTTTGTATTCCCATAGAAGGCAATTATTGACACCATGATGTTGTTATGGTCGCCTGCACTCTAAAAAAATAAAAGAATAAAAAAATAAAAAATAAATTAAATAAACAGATTGATACGAGATGTATGTATGACCTACCTCGACTGTTCGTCCATTGTATGTACTGGTCCTAGATGCAAATATTCTTCCGCAATGTGTAGCCAAACACTCCCAAAGTGTTGCTGGACCAACCGAATGGATCCGTTCATGAAGATATTTCCCTGGAAAAAGAAAAAGATTACTAGTTACATTGCTTTTAAAACAAATTTTCAGTGAATACTTACCAGTGTTTACATCCATTTGTTTGCGATGCTCTGTCAATTTGACAGCTACCACCTTTATGTTTTTTTTTGCCTTTTGTTCTTCCCCTTTTGTATAACACAAATAGATAAAACTCTACAAAAGTTCTGGTTCATGCACAAACTCCGGATAAAAAAATATATGGTTTTAAATTATATAAAGAGAACAAAATTGGAGATTGCTCGACAGGGTAGAGAACTCTCTCTAGCGGCTTATCCGGAATGGCCTGATGAAGGAACCGTAGCTGGAAGTGATATACATATGTATGGGCTGAGGTTAGTGGGGCCGAACAAAGAAGATTAGCGGAGCTAGATTTTTATTGTTTGTGCGGACGTGGTCGAAGCCACAAGTTTTTTTTTGTCAGTACAATTTTTCTTTGATTTTTTTTTGTCCTTAAAGTTACCCACATATGTACATATCTCACGGAAAAAAAAAAAGGAATAAAAATAAAACTAGAACAGAAATACAGACGTTACATTCAAAGTTCTCCATAGAGGCAGTGATTTTTATAGTTAAAATCAGCGAATTACTTGGGGGTGAGTTTAACATAGTGCTTTTTTTTTTGTGGAAATCAATGTTAATTTAAGTGAAATAAATTATGAGGTATCCCAGGAATTGGAGGTCAGTGACTAACCAAACTAAATATTTATACGTGCACCATTGCACTTGCTATAAGTCACGCCCGCCCAGTGTTTATTCATTATACCTGCTTCCTAAATTTAGGATAAATTCAAAAATCGAAGCAGATAGCCAGTGTAAGAGTGTGCTCCGCCCTGGCTGCCAAGACAGCCTACTTACGGGCGCAAAAAAAGACGGAGATAAAAAAAATCCCTGTGAATGATAGGGAATTATCCGAAGCCAAGACTCGACCCTCCACATTAACTTTTGCGCCTAGGTGTATGCCTAAGAACGGAGGACACAACGTGCCAATAGAAATTTACGCGCCTGAATCCACAACACATCATTTGGTTCCTGTTTTTTTTTTGTTCTCACATCCAAACGCGATTTTGTGTACATATGTAAACATATTCTTTTCTTTGTTTTCTTGTTTCTATTTTTTTATGATTTCATGTAACCGAAGTTTTATCTCCCCGGTCAATTTGGTTATTCCAAGTTCAATTACGCCCAATATATTTGCGTAGATACCTAAATTGAGCTCGATATATGTAGGTAGTGAAGCATAAGTAATAAGGGTTTTTTTATCATCAGATTTTTTCTTTTTAACGGCTGGAGGGACAAAATCAGGGTAAACAAATGATGGTAAATTTATAGATATAATTGTACCCCCTAATTTATACACATAATATTATTCTTACATACCTACATAATTATATATTTGTTTATGTTCCTTGTTACAAATTCCATTTTTTTTTATATATATATTTTTGTTAGGTTTAAATGATCATTAATGTAATAAAGCTTAAATGTTCGCTCACGCCACAAAAATGAAAAGTCGTGTTTTTGTTTACGAGGTACCAGAGATGGTGATGGCTCGGTAAATTTTTTATTTTCAGGGGGTGGAGTAAGGGGTGCTAAAGATCGTCCGGTGAATGGCTTGAGCCGGTATCGACATCCGCATCCTTGGGGAAGTTCATCCATGGCCAACGAACTTCCAGGTTGGGTGGGAAATGGCCGCGCTGATTTCCATCTACAGCGCCCTCCATCAATGTGTTAAGGTCTGTCCGTTTCCGGGAATTTAGTGAATTTTGTTTTGATCCGGCACGATATATGTTTTTGTATGGGTAAGGTTGAACAGCGAGGATAAGAACCCTCCCATCCGTCGAGCTCAGCCGAGCATCGCAAGCGTGCCACATCTTCGCTATCAGCCAATCTTTTCCTGTTCCGGTCCCATCCTATCCTAAAGTCCTATCCACATCCTAGTTTCCTGTCCCTTTTGGATTCCAACTTCCACTTTTCCCCATGTTTTAACGCATTACAAAATGGCGCCCAACATTTGTTGGTCCTTGTATTCCGTCCTATGTTGTGTTTGTCCACAATTGTTCTTGCTGTCAAGATCGAAGTCCTCGTAAGTCTTCACCCGGATAGTTCCTTAACATGCCGAGGTGAATTGCGACGAGTGCCTTCGATATTGACAGCGACAGCAATTGGAACCTTCTATGTCGTTTTCGTCCAGAATTGATCTGGTTGTCAACACCAGAAAACTCATAAGTCTTTACTTGTTGGATACTTCAAGTATTATAGTGAATTGCGATGAGTATTTCTTATGTTGACAACAAAAACAATTCGAATCTGTAACTGTCCTGTCTATTCTATATCTCTACATCTTTCTTTATGTACATACCTTTTTACTTTCCTATTCAAACTTTAACTTTTCATTTTCGACTTTGTCTCGTTTTTTTCTTATACGGGAGCAGTGGCCGTGTTTGAGCCACTTATATAACATGTTGCACTGCCCCGTCTTACTTCTTCTACTTTTGTGTGTTGTCCTTCTCTCCACTTCAAGTCTTCCAGCAAAAGCCCATGAGGGTTGATTGGAACTGCGGAAGAGGGGGAGGTCAACGGTGTGTGTCCATGTCTAATCTTGCTAATTTACCACATTGAGGAGTTTATAAAATTGTCCGTCCGCAGTCCTCTATTCAGGATGTCAAATAAGCTCAAGCCAGTTAAGGCACACCAACGATACTACCGGCGACAGCAACCTGAAACACCCCCGATCTGAAACATAAGAAACAACCACAACCAAAAACAGCGCATATCGAACTTTCAAACTTTATTATAAATTATTTCCCTAAATACAAATAAAATGCCTATATACATACAAATCTACAAGTACATAATCATACTTTTTCATTGTTTTTTTCCTTTTTTTTTGTTATTTATTCATTGTTATTTATTTATTTATTCTTATTTATTCATCTATTTATTTATTTATCACATTTTTTTTTGTTCGTTACTGATTTCTATTTTTTTCATTTTCTGTTTTCTTTTGTTTTTTTTTTTAATATATATTGGCATAAACACACATATGCTTATATATTATATACATACTTCAAAATTAACATTATATAATATCCTACATAAATACATACACATATACACATAACCAAATAAAACGTCTTATATAATACCTTATCAAAGAACATATTGTCTTAGAGAATACCCCATATTACGTAATAGACTGGTAATTTCACATTTAGAATTTTCAGTAAAATTTTTTTTTTTTGTATATCCCATACCCTTCTGCATTCTACATTCAAATCTGTATACACGTCTGCATTCGTATTGTCCTTTAATTTGTTTGACATAAATAGAAGAGTTACCCGTTCACAGGATAGGCAAGAGGTCACCATGTCAGTCGTCCAGCATAGTCCACCAGCTAAGAAGGTGACACAGCCGATGCCAGCAGATACATATGAACTCTCTGCTAGCTCCGGTGCTCCTTTCTCTTCAGGCCACTCCAGCGGTTCCACCGATTCAGTCGCAGCCCCTTCTTTCAGCAGTCTAAGCCACTTATTTGCAGCTTCACTTGGGGCTCAAAATGATAGTACTAGTACTATCGTTGATGCAGCTGAAAAGCAAGTGCCTATTGACAGAGCATCGGAACAAGAAAGTGTAAACATCCCACCTGATTTAAAAGCATACATCAACTTTACAGTTGTTAATGCCTTTTCCTCGTACCAAAGTTCTCTCAGGGAAGAAATTTCAGACAGCCTAAAAAGGGAAATGAGAAACAACCTGTTAGACTTTATGAGGGAAATTAATCTTGTGGGGTGAGTCCCACTCCTCCACCAGAAGAGACAGTCCGGAAGGCAACAATTGGCCAGGGTGCCGTTCGAAAGCACACTCCACAAGTACAAACGGCGCAACATGTGCAACCTGCTCGGCAAGTGCAGCCTCATCTAGATCCAGCTTCGAAGACATTTGTTCCGTCTGGGTATCACGACCAACGAAACCTGGGCAGGCCGAACAGTAGGATGCAGCGACAGAATATGCACCAGCAAGGTCAGGTACCACATCAACAGCTTCGAAGTACTCCCGGTTTGTGTCAACCGAATCCGCAATCGTACTCTTTCGAAGCGCATTCTCATCAGTGGGGGGATTAACTTTGAAGGAAAGTCGGAGACACTTACCGTGGAGGACTTCATCTTCCGGCTAGAGACCCTGCAAGGCCAGTATGAGTGCCCTTGGGCAGAGATCTTGAGAGATTTTCATCTGCTGCTCTCGGGGACCGCCTACGATTGGTACTGGCAATTTCAACGAAGCAATTATCGCCCAGATTGGCCGATGCTGCGCGATGCTTTAATTCGCCAATTTCGAAATTCCAAGTCCGATTTCGAGATCATGCGGGACATAATGGACCGTAGGCAAGGTTCCTGGGAGTCCAGCGTTGATTTTTTTGCGTCCGTGTCGAGATTAAGATCTCAGCTCAGGATACAAATTCCAGATGCAGAGTTGGTGCGTATTCTGAAGCGCAATCTGAACGAAAAAGTTGGTCGATTAGTGTATCCAATGGCCATATTCACGATGGATCAGATAAGGTATGCCTGTAAAGACGCTGAAAATGCATTTCCGAGCAGGGAGGCGCCAAAACAGCACAGGGCCCCTGGAAAATACTTAGCAAACGAGTTAGAGTATAGTGATGGTGGCGATTTCCAGCAAGAACAAGTTGCAGCTATGCAGTTTTCAGGATCTCGTCCCAAAACAAGCATGAGGAAAGCTGTGGATCTAAAAACTTGGACTTGCTGGAACTGTCGTTTAGAAGGCCACGCATTCATGGACTGTCCTTCAAGCATCCGCAATACCTTTTGCTACCGTTGTGGACAGGAGGGGGTGATAACACCAAATTGTTGGCGATGTAACCCGGAAAACCGGACAATGAACGCGATGTCGCCGGGGGAGTCGCGTTCGACTCAGACCCCCGAAAACCTTTAATGAGGGATGGTGAACCGCAGGTAGAAAGTAAGCATTTAGTAGATAAGGAAGAAATTAGAATATTAAGAAAAACACATAATGAAGAAAATAAAACAGTAGGTATAGATAGTAAGAGTATTAGAGAAATTAAGCCGTTACATGTTAGAATTAAGGAATATTATATAGCTAGAGATTGGATATTTAGGAATACTGGCAAATATATTTCAAAGGCAATACTTAAAGCCAGAAAACGTTTCAAAATACGTAAGGAAATAAGAAAAGCCAGTTCATCAACTGTAGTTGACACTGTCTCTGACCCTAGGCCGTGCGCGAGAATCAAGATAGCCAATAAAGAAGTTTTCGGGCTATTGGACAGTGGGGCTAGTGTCAGCATTATAGGGAAGCATTGTGAAGCTTTTATCAAGTCACTCCAACCACCCGTATTTCCCTTTAAGTCGGAAGTTAAAACTGCGGATGGGAAGTGCCAATCAATTATAGGCAGAATTAGAGCCCCCGTAAAATACAAAGATCAGGGGCACACTATAACGTTCTACCTGGTGCCAAGTCTGGACCAAAAGGTTTATTTAGGAATAGACTTCTGGAAGGCCTTCCAAATAGCACCGAATATAGTGAGCACAGTGGCAATAGCAGATTCTCCAAACACAGAGACCCACCAACTATCTTTTGAGCAGCAGTCCAAGTTGGAAGCAGTCAAGGCGAAATTCTTGTGCTATACCAAGCATGGACTCGGAAGAACGGAGCTGGAAGAGCATATTATTGATACCGGAGACGCGGCCCCTGTTAAGCAGCGTCACTACCCTGTCTCTCCAGCGATACAAGCCCTTTTGTTCGAGGAAATAGACCGGATGATTAGTCTCGGCGTTATCGAGGAGAGTGAGAGTCCTTGGAGTTCACCAGTGGTCCTCATACGGAAGCCAGGCAAAAATCGTCTTTGCCTGGATTCGCGTAAAGTGAACATTTTGACCAAAAAGGACGCTTACCCTCTCCCCCATATCGACGGACTTCTCAGTCGGCTACAGGACACCTACTACATTAGTACCGTGGACCTGAAAGATGCATTTTGGCAAATACCGCTGGAGAAACGGAGTAGGGAAAAGACTGCATTTACGGTGCCGGGGAGACCCTTGTACCAGTTTTCGCTTATGCCCTTTGGGTTGTGTAATGCAGCTCAAAGGATGTGCCGTTTAATGGACAAAGTAATCCCCTCACGATTAAAGGACCGCGTTTTCGTCTATCTGGATGATCTGCTCATCATTGCTCCGGATTTCGAGACCCATGTGTCCCTGTTGGACGAAGTCGCACAGTGCCTACGCAAAGCGAACCTCACTATCAACATGCACAAGTCCAAGTTTTGCTTTAAGGAGCTAAGGTACCTGGGGTTCATTGTTGGTGGTGGGATCCTCAAGACCGATCCTGCAAAGGTTGAGGCAATTGCGGACTTCGCAGTTCCCAAGACCCCAAAACAGGTTCGTAGGCTGCTTGGTCTTACAGGGTGGTATAGGCGCTTTATTAAGGACTTTTCCACCTTGACTGCTCCCATCACGGACACACTGAAAAAGGAGGCAGAGAAATTTAGTATGTCTGATGAAGCTCTTGAGGCCTTCGAAAAATTTAAATGCGCATTGGCAACTGCGCCGGTGCTCACGCATCCAGATTTCTCAAGACGCTTTTATATTCAATGCGATGCCTCAGAATCTGGAATTGGTGCAGTGTTGTTTCAGAAGAACGACGAAAATGAAGAGAGCCCTATATCCTACTTCTCGCAGAAAATAAACGCTTGCCAGAAAAACTACAGCTTCACCGAGAAGGAGTGCTTGGCTGCAGTTATGGCGGTGCAAAAATTCCGACCATATGTGGAAGGGATGGAATTTACGATCATAACCGACCATTCAAGTTTGCGATGGTTAATGGGACTCAAGGACTTGAGCGGTAGATTGGCTCGTTGGAGTCTCAAACTGCAGGCCTTTACGTTCAAAATCGAACAACGGAAAGGCGCATTAAAAGTGGTACCTGACACACTATCTCGAGCCCATATCGACAGTCCTGAGATCTAAAGCGTCGCGCCCTTGGTAGATCTTGAGTCTGAAGAATTCTCTTCTGTTGAATACAGGGATCTGACAACGACCATCAGAGAACACCAAAAAGATCTACCGGACCTAAAAGTAGAGGAGAACTTTATTTATAAATGCTCGCTACCTCCTGCCGGTGACGATTCTATGACCGAACACACCTGGAGACTGTGGATTCCATCTGGTCTCACAGAAGAGATTATTTCTCGGGCTCATAACCCGCCCCAAGCAGCTCATGGTGGCATTACGAAAACATTGCATAGAGTTCGCCAATACTTCTACTGGCCTAACATGACGGTACAAATCCGTAAATATGTGTCAGAATGTGTAGTGTGCAAGCAGTGTAAGCCGTCTAACCGTGTTCTACGTCCTCCAATTGTAAGTAGTTATTGTACCAGTCGGCCATTCCAAAAAATTTATATAGACTTCCTAGGACCGTATCCTAGATCGAAGTCCGGCCATTGTTATGTGTTCATCGTGCTTGACCATTTGTCCAAATTTGTCCTGTTTAAGGCGTTAAGAAATGCAAACACGTCCAGAGTCGTCAACTATCTGCAGCATGACGTCTTCAATATGTTTGGTGTACCGCAGATCATACACTCGGATAATGGAAAGCAATTCCTTGCCAAAGATTTTCAAAATCTTCTCACGAGATACGGCATACGTCATTTTAAAACTGCGAATTATTCTCCACAATCAAACGCATCGGAGAGAGTCAATAGAACGCTTCTAGCCGCCATACGTTCCTATCTGAAAGACGACCAACTCAACTGGGACCTCCACCTCACCGATATTGCATGTGCGTTGCGAAGCTCCGTCCATACTTCAACTGGTGTGTCACCATATTTTGCCCTTTTGGGATTGAACATGATGACTCACGGGAGCTGCTATGTTCTAGCGGAAAAACTTAACGCAATGGATGATAGTGAACTAATCACTCTCTCCCGACAAACTCGTCTGTAGTGTGCCCGTGAGAAGATAAAACACAATATAACTTTGGCAAACGAACAAAGCGCAAGAACATACAACGTGCGCACCCGACTCGTACGATTTCTACCAGGGCAAGAGGTATTTCGAAGGAACTTCATCCTAAGTGATACTTCCAAATACCTAGCGGCGAAACTCTGCCCAAAATACACGAAATGCCGAATACGAAAAGCCATCGGTAAAAACATGTATGAATTGGAGAATCTAGGGGGAAAAATAATAGGGGTATTTCATGCGAAAGACCTAAAGCAATGAGCCAGTTTATGTATTTGCCCGACAGCTATCATATGTACGTTTTTCGTCATCGTGCATGTATATGCACATAATGGTATAAAACTATCTTAAGATATTATTGATGTTCGATGCTATTTATTTATTTATTTGCATTTTCATTAGGTATATGTATTATTAGTAATATATTTATTATTTGTTATGTATATATTTTTTGTTATGTATCTATTCATTATTTGTTATTTATTTACTTAGGTATAATTAAAGGTGTATGTCCCTTATTTGTTAACTTATTTATTCATTTATTTGTTATTTATTTATTTATTTAGTCATAGTTACATGTGTAAGTCAATTATTTGTTAATTTATTTATATAGGCTTAGGTATATTGATTATTTATTTATTTATTATAGTTATTTATTCATTATAAGTATGTTATTTATTTATTCTTATTTATTCATTCTCATAGCACTGTATCTTGTATGTTCCCTAAACTGTGATATAAGTGTTATTTATTATAGCTTAAGCATATTTATTTATTCATTCAGTTATGATTATATATGTATACGTTAATTTATTTATTGGTGTTAATTTATTTATTAGTATTAGATACATGAATGTAGGCATAAGTATTTAAGCATATGTATATGCAACTGTCGGCTCATAGCACTAGTAACAAAATAGATAGAAACATACCTACATATATATATGCCCGGCTATATTGTCGTGGGTTTCTTCCCCACGTTTGATATAACCGTAGTGCAGGTATCCCCATTCTTCTCTTTCCCTGCTGTCTGCACATCTACCAGGCCCAGAGCTTTGTTATGGTCGCATGCACTCTAAAAAAATAAAAGAATAAAAAAATAAAAAATAAATTAAATAAACAGATTGATACGAGATGTATGTATGACCTACCTCGACTGTTCGTCCATTGTATGTACTGGTCCTAGATGCAAATATTCTTCCGCAATGTGTAGCCAAACACTCCCAAAGTGTTGCTGGACCAACCGAATGGATCCGTTCATGAAGATATTTCCCTGGAAAAAGAAAAAGATTACTAGTTACATTGCTTTTAAAACAAATTTTCAGTGAATACTTACCAGTGTTTACATCCATTTGTTTGCGATGCTCTGTCAATTTGACAGCTACCACCTTTATGTTTTTTTTGCCTTTTGTTCTTCCCCTTTTGTATAACACAAATAGATAAAACTCTACAAAAGTTCTGGTTCATGCACAAACTCCGGATAAAAAAATATATGGTTTTAAATTATATAAAGAGAACAAAATTGGAGATTGCTCGACAGGGTAGAGAACTCTCTCTAGCGGCTTATCCGGAATGGCCTGATGAAGGAACCGTAGTTGGAAGTGATATACATATGTATGGGCTGAGGTTAGTGGGGCCGAACAAAGAAGATTAGCGGAGCTAGATTTTTATTGTTGGTGCGGACGTGGTCGAAGCCACAAGTTTTTTTTTGTCAGTACAATTTTTCTTTGATTTTTTTTTGTCCTTAAAGTTACCCACATACATATCTCACAGAAAAAAAAAAATAGGGAATAAAAATAAATCTAAAACAGAAATACAGACGTTACATTCAAAGTCCTCCATAGAGGCAGTGATTTTTATAGTTAAAATCAGTGAATTACTTGGGGGTGAGTTTAACATAGTGTTTTTTTGTGGAAATCAATGTTAATTTAAGTGAAATAAATTATCAGGTATCCCAGGAATTGGCGGTCAGTGACTAACCAAACTAAATATTTATACGTGCACCATTGCACTTGCTATAAGACACGCCCGCCCAGTGTTTATTGACTATACCTGCTTCCTAAATTGAGGATAAATTCAAAAATCGAAGCAGGTAGCCAGTGTAAGGGTGTGCTCCGCCCTGGCTGCCAAGACAGCCTACTTACGGGCGCAAAAAAAAGACGGAGATAAAAAAATCCCTGTGAATGATAAGGAATTATCCGAAGCCAAGACTCGACCCTCCACATTAACTTTTGCGCCTAGGTGTATGCCTAAGAACGGAGGACACAACGTGCCAATAGAAATTTACGCGCCTGAATACACAACACATCATTTGGTTCCTGTTTTTTTTTGTTCTCACATCCAAACGCGATTTTGTGTACATATGTAAACATATTCTTTTCTTTGTTTTCTTGTTTCTATTTTTTTATGATTTCATGTAACCGAAGTTTTATCTCCCCGGCCAATTTGGTTATTCCAAGTTCAATTACGCCCAATATATTTGCGTAGATACCTAAATTGAGCTCGATATATGTAGGTAGTGAAGCATAAGTAATAAGGGTTTTTTTATGATCAGATTTTTTCTTTTTAACGGCTGGAGGGACAAAATCAGAAGTTCATCCATGCCCAACGAACTTCCAGGTTGGGTGGGAAATGGCCGCGCTGATTTCCATCTACAGCGCCCTCCATCAATGTGGTAAGGTCCGTCCGTTTCCGGGAATTTAGTGAATTTTGTTTTGATCCGGCACGATATATGTCTTTGTATGGGTAAGGTTGAACAGCGAGGATAAGAACCCTCCCATCCGGCGAGCTCAGCCGAGCATCGCAAGCGTGCCACATCTTCGCTGTCAGCCACTCTTTTCCTGTTCTGGTCCCATCCTATCCACATCCTAGTTTCCCGTCCCTTTTGGATTCCAACTTCCACTTTTCCCCATGTTTTAACCCATTACAATGTCAATAACAGGAATTGAGCAAATACTAATACAATAGTTGACACCCCATTTATTTAATTAAATATCCGTAGAAAAAAAAAATTTAACATAGAAGATCATAGGTGAAAGCATGATCTTTTGCAAGAAATGAAAAATTTGATCATGATTGTATAAAATAAATCATATAAAGTCACTTACTTGTTACAGTTCCTTAACGAATTGTTCTTATTTCTGCGCACGATTTATGAGCCACGAACCACTGATATTAACTCACTGAAATTTTGCACTACACTGACAGTCTCTCACAGCGCAATAACGCACGAGTGTCGAGAGAAAAAGAATAAACGATTTAAAAAAGCCGTTACTGGAATTGCTCCGCATTTAAACCAGTGAGACCTTGTGTTTGAAGAGGGTGTCAATAATTGTATCGAAATTTTGCTGTGTCAATAATTGTATACGATACGCTAATAGCCACTGTTACAGGACACGACTGCTGGTTGTGATAAAAAAAACCTCCACTCAAATCCATTCAGTAGTAGACTTGGATTTGGCACATTATGAGTATATACATAATATGTATACACACACACAGAAAATAAATTTGCCTGACAAACTGATCATCTTCATTCATGTAGAACACTTGCTTAACATACACACATTGTGTGACGTCATCCACTGCTGCATGGCTGTTGGCTGTGGCCTCCACTGATGGAAAATAGTTATGGATAATTTCATAAATTGTTTTGGGCATATCTCAGCTTCAGGATAACGCAGAAGGATAATTTGTAGCTGAAATGAATCTTTGAAGAATTTGCTAAAAACAGTTTCATTTGTTTTTAAATCCAAAAATCTACGAGTAAGTATTGTTGAGTTAGGACCGTGTGAATGTAATTTTAATCCCCTTTCTGCCACTTAGACCTCGAATGCTCAGTTACTGTAAAAGGTAGAGCAATCACACAGCAACCTTCCCCAAGAAATACATATCATAACAGTGAAAACCGCATCCAAATGCCTTCAGTGGTTCTCGAGATTAGCGCGGCCACGTAGAATTTGGGGACTTTGTTTAAGGCGATGTATTGATATGCTTTTTGGGTGCATATAGGGGCATACATATATAAAATCTTGTGGGCTTTTGCTATTACTGTAACTTTTTTCCTTTCTGTCGGCACTTTGCGGTTTCTCTTTTGCCTTTGTTTTTTTTTTTGTTGCTATAGAAGTGGAAGTGCATAGGTACAGTGTGTCACCAAAAATTTCGTGGACTTTTTCGTTTGTTTTTTATTTCGTTGGTTTATATTGTTGGTGCAGTTTTACTTCTTTTGGATTTACCACGGTCGATGGTATGAGGAAGTCGCTAAGGGTGGCGCGTGTGTTAGGACGTGAAGTTTCAGTCCTGACAGGAGATGGTTATCCATTTTCGTACGAAGAAGACAGTAAGGCAGTGAAGGCTAAGATAGGAAAAACTGAAGAGCTTTTGAAGGGTAAGCCGAAAGATCCAAAGTCTTCGGATTACCTTAAGATAGTCTCGAAGATCGATTGGGCGGTAGGCAGGATGGATAGGTCGCAGCCGGGCGAAAAAGGAGGAGAAACTGAGAAAATGGAGTTGAAAAACCAGTTACTGCTCTTGTTAGCAGAATTAACTGAAATTGGAAGCGAGGTTCCTGAGAACTTAAAAGCGAGTACTTCGACAGAGGTGCCTCAATCGGCGTCCCCTATGCCCACTTTAAAGGAGAAGGGTGCGTCGGTGGAGCCCAGCTTAGAAGTGCGCCCAGAATTACGGGGAGTACAAATCGTTGAGCGGTCTACCGAACGAATTGAAAAATGGGACGTGAAGTTTGCTCGTGAGCGCTGCGGCTCATCAGTAAACGCTCTCTTAGAAAGGGTGGAAGAGCTCGGACAAGCGAGAGGGGTGTCGGAGGCTCAACTTTTCAGACCAACTGTCGATTTATTTACAGGGAAGGCTCTCATTTGGTTAAGGGCAGTTAGGGAAGTGTTGTTAGTTGGACAGATTTAGTTAGAGAGTTGAAACTAGAATTTCTACCCCCAAACTGGACGAGATCAGGCGGCGTATACAGGGCAAAGATGAGTCTATAGGTGTGTACGTCGCTATGATGCGCAATCTGATTCAGAGATTGTCAGACCCTTTGACGGAACAGGCAAAGGTGTCGATCGTTCAGAGGAACCTCGCGCCTTTTTACCAGACGCAACTTGGTCTAGCCGCGCCCAAATCGGTCGATGATCTGTTTGCGTTGGGTAGGCAGTTGGAAGCCGTTCGGTCGAACGTCGAGTCATTTACCCCTCTTTCTAGTAGTCGTACTAGGCACCTTTTAGAACCTGACCTGGCGTATACTGCGGTTCAGAAGCATACGGTAGCAGTTCAGGAGAAACCGGTTGCGGTCGTTAGAAGGAACGAGCAAATAGGTAGGACCCTTCGTTGTTTCAATTGTGAGGAAGGCGATCACTTTGCGAATTCCTGTTCCACTCGAAGGTGTTACTCGTAGGGATTGCCGAAGGTGTTTGGGAAACCCCTCACGCGCTCTTGGGTCAGCAGGACAGGAGCGTCATCGGAATTAGGTAGGTCGCCTGTTGGCGACCAGTCGGTTTCTAATAACATTCAGCTAGGTTTTACCTTGGAGGCAAACGGGGACGATAGGCGTTCTTACTTAGGAGTTAGTGTTTATGGGATTAGATTGTTAGGTTTATTAGATTCAGGTGCTTCACGCACAATTATATGTAAGGATAGATGGGAGGTTCTTAAAGAGTTAGGTTTAGAGTTAGCTAGGGTAGTATAAAGTCAGTAACGTTAACAGACGGTGCAGGGATAAACGATTTAGGGGTGGTGTCTCTACCGATAGTAGTGCAGGATAAGTCCGTGTCTTTGGAATGTTTAGTCATTCCCTCGCTACCACACGTCATGATCTTGGGTGCAGATTTTTGGGCACTCGCGGGCGTAGTCCCGGATTTGAGATCAAATCAATGGAGGCTTTCGAGCCAAGAGACAGTGGCTCCCATATCCACTCTCGCGGAGAAGTCGGATTTGGAGGGATCCGAACTTCGAGAGTTGGAGACATTAGTAGCAGGTGTTTTTGAAAAGATGCCGGAGGGCTTAGGTTGCACGAACTTGGTAGGGCACAGGATTAGGACGTCAGCAGAACCCATAAAGCAAAGGTATTATATGGTTTCTCCTGCTGTGCAGGAACATATTGACAAACAACTAAAGGAGATGCTCGATGCGGGGGTAATAGAGATGTCGAGTAGACCGTGGGCTTCTCCGATAGTTCTTATCAAGAAGAAGGATGGTTCTGTGTTGACTATAGGAAATTAAATAAAGTTACAGATAGGGATGCTTATCCACTACCCTGCATTTCGACAACGTTAGATAAACTTCGAGATGCCAAATACTTGTCTTCTCTGGATATAAAGTCAGCGCATTGGCAAATTCCGGTTGAAGAGGGATCGCGTCCTCCCACTGCCTTCACAGTTCCAAACAGGGGCCTCTTTCAGTTTTAGGAGAATGCCGTTGGCTTACACAATGCGCCAGCAACGTGGCAAAGGTTTATCGACAGCGTTCTTGGTGCTAATCTTGAGCCACACGTATTTGTGTATCTCGACGATATAATTATCGTCACCAACTCTTTTCGGAAAAACCTCGAAATACTGGGAAAGGTTTTCAGACGTTTGTGTGAGGCGGGGTTGAAGGCTTATCGAGAGAAGTCAATTTTTGCAGATCATCGTTGAAGTTTTTTAGGATACGTTGTCGACAGGAATTTGTTACAGTAGACCCCGAAAAAATGAAAAGTATGGTTAGGATCCCAGCACCGAAGAATGCGAAAGAGGTTTCGGAGCTTTATAGGGACTGTTTCATGGTACAGGCGCTTCGTACCGAATTTCGCTCTTTCAGTTAGGCCTTTAATGGACTTTTTAAAGAAAAGTAGGAAGTTTCTTTGGTCAGAGGAATGTCAGGAGAGTTTAAGGAAGGCGAAAGAGTGCTTGGTGACGGCACCAATTTTGACTTGCCCGGATTTTAATCGGCCTTTTGTTGCGCAAACCGATGCCTCAGATTTTGGAATCGGTGCGATTCTTTCGCAGGAGTTTGAGGATGGCGAGAAAGTAGTTTGCTATTTAAGTAGGTCGCTCAATAGGTGTGGGCGAAATTACTCCACTACAGAGAAGGAATACTTGGCTGTACTATGGCGGTTGAGAAGTTGCTACCATATATCGAAGTTGTTCGGTTCACGGTCGTGACGGATCACTATTCCCTGGTATGGTTAAGTAATCTCAAGGACCCACAAGGTAGATAAGCTCATTGGGTAGTGAGGCTCCAACAATTTGATTTCGAAATCGTTCATCGCAAGGGGAATGAGCATGTAATTGCAGACATGCTGTCGCGAGGAGTTCCGGTAGTGGCCGAGATCTCAGATGCGGATTTGGACCCTTGGGTGTCGAAGATGATTAAAGCAGTAGAGTCAAACCCATTTGCTTACCCCAGTTGTAGGGTGGAGCAGGGAAGTCTATATAAACACGTTAAGTCAAACTATGTGGTAGTCCTCGAGAACAACAACGAGTGGAAGTTAGTAGTAGGGAAATCAGATAGATTAGGTATCTTAGGAGAGTGCCACGATAATCCTTTCGCGGGGTACATTGGGGTTAGGAAGACTTATGCTGGGGTAGGGGCCAAATACTATTGGCCAAAGATGAGGGCAGAAATATCGAAATATGTTAGGAATTGTAAAGTTTGCCAACAGGTGAAGCCGGTGAATGAGAAGCCAGGTGATCTCATGACGGAGAGGGTAGGAGTTTCAAATTCTTGGGAAATGGTATGTGTGGATCTGGTGGGTCCACTTCCGAGGTCGAGTAGGGGTTTCGTTTATATTCACACTGTCGTCGATTACTTTACGAAATTTCCCTTGTTATTTCCTCTGAGGTCGGCCACCGCTAAGTCGGTATGCAAGGATCTGGAGGATCAGGTATTTTTGCTGTTCGAGGTTCCGAAGCACGTGGTCTGTGATAATGGACCACAGCTTTAGAGTAGGGAATTGAGGGCGTGGTTTGACGGGTATGGGCCCAAGCTGAAGTATACTGCGCACTACCATCCACAGGCTAATCCGGCAGAGCGGATTAACCAGATAATCAAGACAACTTTGAGAGCATACGTTTCGGAAAACCACCAAGACTGGGATTCGCAGCTGGCGAAGGTGATTTTTCGATTATGTCCTGTATCCCCTTGTGGGTCCTATGGAGCTGTCACCCTTTCGAAACGTGTGACCAATCCACTGCCAGTTCCGCCGTTGGATGGTTGTGCCTATTGGTTCCTGACCCGTTCTCTCGTAAAGGTGTTCGTAAGAGATACGATTGGGTCAGAAAATCCGTAAGATATTGCGCAGGCACCTATTAACAAACGTTTGCAGCTTTCTGGTGGTAGTAGTGGTTACTCTCCACGTGCTGCAACGATATAACAGCACGGATTCAACGTTGGAGCGGAACAGTCTTCTTTTGGTGCTCAATCTGATTGCATTGCTTCGCCATATTTTGGACAACATCCAAAACGCGGACTTTGCTTTGACGATCCTGTTGGTTATATCCAGTTCGGTTCCACCATCGGTCGAGACAATACTCCCAAGATACTGGAAATCTTCTACTCTCTCTACCGGTTGTCCAGCAATGCATATTTGACCCGATGAGTTTGTTCCAAGGCTGATAATTTTAGTTTTTGCCGTATTAATTTTCAGCCCGACGACACCTGCCTCCCTCTCCACATCTGCTGTCATTAGGTGGAGGTCCTTAATTCTGTGGGAGAGTAAGCATACATCGTCTGCGTAGTCAAGATGTTTCAGTTGAGATGTAAGAGTCCATCGAATTCCTCCGTTTCCCGTCGACAAAGCTGCATGAAGCACATCGCTAATCACCAATAGGAATAATATTGGTGAAAGGATACAGCCTTGTCTTACCCTACTTTGGATTTCAAATTCCTCAGACAACCTTCCCCTGTGCAGAACGTGACATTTGGAGCCTTCATATGTAGCTTTGATAATGGCAATTAGTTTATCAGGAATGCCTCTCCTGCTTAAGGCACGCCAAATAAACTCCCTGTTGACACTATCGAACGCCTTCTCAAAATCGATGAACAGCAGGTGCAGTGGCGATCGATATTCAACACACTGTTCGATGATAATCCGCAGGGTGTTGATGTGGTCGGCACAGGAGGATCCAGAGCGGAAACCTGCTTGTTCGACATCGAGTGTGTCTTCGAGATGTTGTTTGATTCGCTCAAGGATGATAGTAGCTATTATCTTAGCTACAGCAGGCAGCACGCAGATACCCCTCCAGTTCTTCTTAGGAAGCTTGACGATCATTCCCTTTTTCCACTCGTTAGGAAAGCTCTCAGCTTCCCAAGCTCTCTCTATAAGTGGAAGCAGAAGCTCAGCCGATGTTGTGGGCGCTGCTCGTAAGAGCTCTGCTGGAATACCGTCAAGTCCTACCGCCTTGTTGGTTTTGAGTACCTTGATCGCGGTAATGATCTCATCTTTACTGGGAGTCGTGGTGCGTATTCGGGAGCTTCTCACCTCGGGCATCTCAGTCTGATTTGGGAGCACGTCGCTAGCGAATACACGGTTCAAAACCATAGCAAAATGCTCTTTCCATCTCTTGAGCTGGTCCTCATCCGAAATGAGCAAGGAGCCGTCTAGGCTTTTCACTGGGTGTTGGCTGGAGCTGCGACCACCTGTCAGCTCTTTCGTGATTCTGTAGACGGTCCTGCTGTCGCACCTCCGTGCAGCTTCTTCTGCTTCTGTAGCCAGCGCGTTGATGTAGTTGCGCTTGTCACGCCGCACGCTACGCTGAACTTGTCCCATCTTCATGCGATATAGAGACTCTAACTCGCTTCTCCCTGCTGCTGGGGTAGCTGCAACGCGAGCTTCCAGTTGTTTTCATTCGTCAATCCGTCTCCAGGTATCCTCGGAAAGCCACGTCCTATGTCTTCCCTGCGATCGACCGACAATTCTTTCAGCACCAGATGTAAAAACATTTTTCACAGCACACCAATGGTCTTGGATGGTTGCGGTCGAAGGTGGCATGCGCGATATGCACGGCTCAGCACGAGGTGTTAGCTGTGTCACCGTATTACGCGAATTTCGGGAAAGAGATGATCACTCATGCATCCGGGCGATCGGTGCTGCGAATCGATGATCAGCCCGCGGATAGGGACCAAGATTTACAAGGCTTAGGACAAAAGTTTAGGAGCTTAGGTTAGATATAGCTAGGAAATTACAAGCGGCAACCAAGAAGTCAGCACAAGCTTAAAATCTCCGACGGAGAGATGCGAAATATTTCCCGAATGATCTTGTATGGAGAAGAAATTTCGTATTATCAGATGCCGCTAATTTCTATGCAGCTAAACTTGCCCCTAAATATGTTGGCCCTTTTCGAATCGAAAAATGGGTGTCCCCTGGACATACACTCTAATAGATACAGATGGTATAGAGCGCGGAACGTGGAACACTAAAGATCTTAAACCATACCGTGATGCATCTGAACAGGAATAGTCCACAAGTCATAAAGTAAAGTAATGCAGTTTTCGCGTTTTTTTTTAATACTTCTTTCGTTCTTTTTGTTTTTTAAATGGACGGGAATATTTGGCCCTGATGGGAAGCTTTCATTTTTCTTTGTAGTACAGCCCATCCAAGATGGTGTAAATAAGATGTAGGTCACACATATTTTAGCACCAATTTGCATTTGCTGTAACTTGTTTACCTATTTGTGGATTTTGACAATTCAGGTGTTCAGCTAAAGTTCATGGCTTCGTGCAAAGTACAAATGCATTTTGATTTTAGTACAACCTATCCAAGATGGTGTGTGGGCGCCGTGGCGTAAGTGGTTAGTGTGTCGGGTCACTGCGCGAGCTACATTCCCAAATCCTAATAACCGGGAATGTAACTCAACACCGGACGTCAATGCATGGGAAGCCTTCAAGGTCCCCATTAAATAAGTTTACATTCGATACATCCGGCATACTTTATTAATTCTTGCATTTTATCAATTTTCGCATTTCCAGTTTAGTTAAGTCTAAATTTAGGTTCTTCGTGTACGTTACTTTTAACTTCATTTTAAGCAAATAACAAACTGAAACCATATAAACTTAAATTGGATGAAGTTTTATATATTTGTAAGTGGCGCAGTCAGTTATTCGAATCGTGGAAAAGTGAAACTTATGAAGAACGTTTAGCTTATCGCATAGTTTCATCTAAAATCGAGAAAAAAGTGATTACTGATAGTATGTAAAAACGAGATGGCCGAACAACAGCAACAGGAAATCGAGGCCCTAAGGCAGGCTCTGCAACAATTGCAATCACAACATGAGCAGGAGACGCAATCTTTGACACAGTGATAAGAAGCACCACCAGTATTGCCAACACATTTATTCCAATTAACGGCGGACCAAATTTGGCTGGTCAAACGGTAGTGCATGCGATCATATGAAAACACAAGCGTTTTCAATCAGCTGAGGCCTACCAACTCCTACTCTCAACCTCCACGCGGTGACCGCCGGGTGCCTAGTACCTTAATCCAAGAAATGGGTAACCAACCCCGTTTGGAGGATTCTTGGCGGCAGCAGATGAGAGAGGGGGGAAGAGTGCTTTTCTCACTAGAGCACTTCTTCCTGTTCCAGGCGGCAGCGGACGAATTCCCTAGACGGAGTCAACGGTGGCGTCTATAGTTCCAGTTAGGTTGAACTTAGTGCTTCGACGTATTCGGATCACAGGTCGGTAAGGAATTTCCAATGTTGGTCAGGACATTGGAATAGAGATGGTGGCGGAGGAGCCTTAATGGGCCAACGGCAGCGCTCATACTCCCGTAGTGGACTACTGGCACCGGTGTACCCGGCCCCTCGTCCTAGGGGAATAATTAAGGAACTGGCCCTCCAGGTTGAGGGTTGTGCCGTCGGGGTAACTTCCCTACCACGTAAAAAGCGCATGGTTCCGAAACAACCAAAAGCCTCGGATAAGGATGACTCAACTAATGACGACCCCAGCAAACGAAATAAGGACAAACACCTTCGGATCTGTACGTGGAATGTTCTGTTCCTTTACAGACCACGTGCAGCCGAACAACTAGCAGAGGCCCGAGACTGCTATAAAGCAGATATTGCCGCCATCCAGGAAGTGCGATGGGATGGGCCGGGCAAAAAGAGGATGAAAAGCTGTGACATCTACTGCGGTGATTGCTACAGAGGCAACAGGCAACGCTTATTCGGATGCGGATTTGTCATACGCGGCAGACTTAGGCAAGAAGTCTTAAGCTTCCGACACGTGAGCGAGCGTATTATGACTATCGGGATCAAGGCTAAATTCGCTAACATAAGCCTAATATGTGTTCATGCGCCCACGGAAGAAAAGGACCCTGCCACCAAAGAGTGTTTCTACGAGGTCCTCGACAAAACATTCGAGCAATGTCCTAAATACGATGTTAAAATCGCATTGGGCGATTGCATCTACCGGGTTTATACTGGAGCACGTAATCGTACTCCTCTAGGATGGCCTTCCAACGTTTCATCTTACTGTTGTTGTTCTTATTAGTAAGAGCAAATGTAAGCGGTTGGTGGTCTGTGTAGATTTTTACATGAGCTGAACCGTACAGGTAGTTTCGCAGAGAATTGAGAGCCCAAATGATCGCCAACATTTCCTTTTCATTTGTGGCGTAATGCTCTTCTGCCTTGCTCAATGTCCTAGAGATAAATGTTATTGGTCTGCCGTCCTGTGATAAGACCGCGCCAATAGCAAAGTTGGGTGCGTCGGTAGTGAGTTCAAACTCTTTGTGGAAGTTGGGGTATGCGAGCATAACATCCTGCGAGATCAATGAACTTTTTATTCTATTAAAGGCCTCAATGGCTTCAGAGTTGAGGTGGATTAGCTTTTTGCTAGAAAGTGCCTTCGAAATACGACCTTCCTCGACCCTTAAGAGGGACGAGAGGGGCTTTGCAAGCTTGGCGTAATCTTTTACGAAACGCCGATAATAGCCTGATAGGCCAAGAAAAGATCTAAGGTCTTTCAAGGTTCTTGGATGCGGGAAATCCAGGATTGCCTTTACTTTCTCGGGGTTGGTCTTTATTCCATCGTTGGATATAACGAATCCAAGGAACTTTACCTCCCGTTTGAAGAAACCACACTTGTCCAATTGGACCTTCATATTGGCTTCACTAAGAGTTTGGAATATTTGTCTTATATGCTCGGTGTGCTCTGACTCGCTTTTACTGAAAATGACAATGTCATCAATATACACGTAACATATCCTTCCGATATGTTCGCGGAGAATGTCATCGAGAGCGCGTTGGAAGATGGAAGGCGCGTTCTTGAGACCAAACGGCAAACGGGTAAACTCAAACTTTCCGTTGTTTATTGAGAATGCAGTCTTCTCGATATCGGATTCCTTTAGGGGAATCTGATGAAACCCGCTTTTGAGGTCTAGCACTGTGAAAAATGTGTTTCTCCCTAGCTGGGAGAGGACCTCATTTATTTCAGGGATCGGGTAGCGATCCACGATTGTAACGGAGTTTAACTTCCTATAATAATCGATCACCAGCATATATTGCTTGTTTCCCGCGGAATCGGGTTTTTTGGATACGATCCAGACTGGAGAGTTATAGGGTGACCGGGATGGTCTAATAATGCCGTCTTCGAGGAGCTTGGAGATTTGCCTCCCCACTTCGTCCTTAAGGGACATGGGATACGGATAGAATTTTGAGAAAATGGGAGAGTCCGTACTCGTTCGTATCTCACCCAATACTTTAGTTGTGAAGGTCAATTTCTCGTCCTGGTCGGAGAACAGATTGGGAAAATCCCCAATTATTGGTTCTACCAACTTCCTCTGCGTGTCAGATACATATGCAGCAAATTTTTGAACTCAACGAATTCAGTGATTGAGTTGCTAGTTGTTTGATTTTAATTTTAAAGTTATGAAAAATGGTCATGTAGCTCTCTTTAGTATATATTATAGCGGACGGTTCTTTCAAACTATCGTTTCCCAGGATGGCGTGAAAAGATTTCAGTGTGGGGAGAAGAAAAAACTTAATTTTTGGGTCCTGAAGACTGAAGAGGTTAGCTTCGATGTGGTGTGTAACCTTGGTGCCTCCTCCTACTGAATTTGCGTAGAAGCACTCTTTATTGGGGACAGGTTTGTCAACGAGTGAGGGTTGTATATAGTTACGGTTTGAGCCGGTGTCTATTAATATCCTAATAATTTTGCCGCTCTTCGTTCTACTTTCAAAGTAGGGTAACGAAGAGGTTGCTAGCCTAAAAAAATTATGTCGGTAAAGTCTACGATTTCATTATCATTTCTATTACGCTCTGGTTGATCCTGTTCCTCCGCATAATCGGCAAACGTCTGGTCGTAACCAGCGTCATCCGACTGCATTAATCCTTGGTAGTCGGAATAATCATAAACATTTGCATTAATATGGAAATTCCTCTGAATCTTATTTCCCGCAGATTGCTGCGTCATATGAGTAGGTTGGGACTCTGTAAATTGGTTGGTTGAGTACACTTTTTGGTAGTTACCAGGCCGTGTTTGGGCACTATACCTCGTTCCAGCTGGTTCGGTTTTCACATGTGGTTTCGGAGAACTCTGGTCTGTTGCATTTGCTCGGAATGAATACGAAGCTTGCGAGAGAAGTTTTTTATTTCGTCCTCCACGGTAGCTATCCCTAAGTCTCTGTGGATATCATTGTTTCTGATATACCAGGGAGCGTTCACGATTATTCTTATAATTTTATTTTGCAATGATTGTATGAGATTCCTATTGCTTGGTTTGGTACAACCCCAGAGTTGTATACCGTACGTCCACACGGGTTTAAGCACTTGCTTATACAGAAGCAGTTTGTTATATACGCTTAGTTTGGAATATCTTCCAATTAGCCAATACATTTCTCTAAGTCGATTTTCGACTTCGTCACGTTTCTTTTTAACGTGAGGTTTCCATTTAAGTTTCGCGTCTAGTGTCATTCCCAGATATTTAGCTTCGTTTGCATGCGGTATTTGTACCGAGTTAATGAAAACGGGAAGGTTGATTATTTTCTTGTAAGTGAAGTTAACATGCGTCGATTTGGTCTCGTTAAGAACAATGCGCCAAGTTTTTGTCCACTCACAGATTTTATCCAAGGCTCGTTGGAGTTTTATGGTTGCTGACTCGATTGAACTTTCCGTTGCCAAAATAGCCGTATCGTCCGCGAACGTAGCTACAATAGTGCCTTCAGTTTGAGGTATGTCCCGAGTATACAGCAAGAATAAGATAGGCCCAAGGACACTTCCTTGCGGAACTCCGGCGGCGATTTCTTTAAAATCAGAATATTCAGTTCCGTGCTTAACACGAAAAAGTCTGTTTTTAAGGTACGATTCTAAGATCTTATGAAGTTGCTCCGGAAGGATTCGTCTTAGCTTATAATTCAATCCATCGTGCCAAACCCTGTCGAAGGCTTGAGATACGTCAAGAAAAGCGCTAGAACAAATCTTTTTCTCCTCAAGGGCTTTTTCAATTTCGTCGGTTATTCTATAAACCTGGTCAATTGTGGAATGCTTGATTCTGAACCCGAATTGGTGGTCAGGTATTAGGCGTCTCTCTTCAATGACCGGAAGAATCCGTTTCAGAAGGAGTTTTTCAAATACCTTCGATATTATTGGTAGTAGCGATATCGGTCTGTACGATTTTTTGTCATTTGGAGATTTTCCCGGTTTCGGAACCATTATGACTTCTGCGACTTTCCATTGATTTGGAACGTATAATAATCTAATGGAAGCATTTATTAAATAAAGCAATTTTAATAGTGCCTTTTTTGGTAATTCCTTGAGGATTTGTCCGGTTATTAAATCATAGCCAGGAGCTTTATTGTTCTTCAGGTTTTTTTATTGCCTGGCAAAGTTCTATAAGTGACACAAAGAACTTCAAAGAACGAAACCGTTCGAATTAGCGCTATAAGACAAAAAGCCGCATGTCATGACGGTTTCAGCAGGTGCTTTTATTGAAAATCTACCTGCCTCACGCGAATATAAATCTGAAGCTTAAACTACTTGATAAGGTCAAACTTAGTCGTAGTAAACAAAACGAAGGGAAGGGTGTTTTTAGTCAGTAGAAATCTGACACTACTATGAGTACACGGTCTCATAGTGTCTCATGAAGATTTTCACCTACCCACGAAAAAGAAAAAAAAAAAAAAAAAATAAAAATTTGCTCGGAATTGGTTGGGGTACTGCGTATGATTAACGGGACTTTGTCTGGGAAAGAATTGCGGTTGTACTGGCATCTGCACATAACCAATGTTAGGCTGAGCACGAGGAATTTGAGAGAAATGGGGAAGAAAAGGTCCCCCAATGGTTGAATGCTGAATAAAAGGTGCCTGCTTCCGTGGAGGAGACGCAGGAAGTGGCGAATGAAATTTCTTTGTTGCCCCCTGGCTGCTATAAACGTGATTTGTTCTATAGTTTTGGTTCTCCAATTTCAAACAGAGCTTCAATGCGTGCGGTTAGTCTAGGGGTTCCTTTATACCGAACGATCTCGGTAAATCACCCTTTAAGCCCCGGATAAATACATCTAAAGCTTTATCCCTATATGTCTGTGTAAGAAGTCGCATTGAGTCAGGGCTTTCATCTATACAGGATAGCCTGTTGAGAATCAGAGAGAGATGCGTGTAGACAGCCTGGTAGAACTCTTGTATGGACTTATTTCCCTGCACAAGGGCTGTCATTTGGTATTCCAAAGTAGTGAGGTCCCTTTTATCGGCATAGTGCATCGCCAGGCATCTGGATATTGACCTTCAATCTAGCGGAGTATTATATGCTTCCAGAGCCATGTCCGCATTACCAGTGATTTTGTTCCTTATCACGCTAAGGATGCCATAATACTTAGGTGTACCTCTTGCTGGGTCGTAGATCTCGAGGATACGTTCAACGCTCTTCCTCCAAGAGCTGAACTCACCTGGATCACCAGAAAAATTCCTCAGACAACGGACTACGTCTGGGATTTTATCCATATCCGCCAACCTATCTATGTGCTCGGGGGCGATTGTCGCATCTGTGCCAGCGAAATTATCGACGCCGGGATTCAGAACACTCTGGACCAGAGAGGGGCCTCTGGCCTCTAAAACTTGATTCACTATAGTTGTTATTAGTGTGTCTAATGAGGGGATTGACCCAACTTCCCCATGAGACATTGTTGATTGTAACGAAGTGTTCGGGTTAGGTTCCGTACTGGTCTCGGAAACATTTCGATTTTGCAGAGTGCCCACTCTAGGAGGAGAATTTGGATTGCGATTCGTGGATTGGTTATCCGGATGGTTAGTGGATGAGCCAGAACGTAAATCAGGCATTTTGAGATAAATTTAACACACCCGATTTAAAGTACGATTAGAATGTTTCACCTAATTTTACCAGGTTCTTGCGGGTAATTTTAACACTTATATTTTGTTTCAATTAGTTTAATCTCCTTATGTCTAAACTAGGTTTATTTATATTATTTAAATTATGTTCACTTTGCTTTGAGTACTTTGCTTAAAATCTCTTCAATTTAGTTTTGTGTATAGAAACAGAATTATTTTAGATCAATTTTAATTTCTTTTCTTTTTACTTTCTTATTCTAAGTAACTGGATACATTTTTAAAATTATTTTAGTTGCAATTTAGTTGAAAGTTTTATTTTAATTTAATCGTTCTTTTTCTCCTTTATTTCTTCTTATAAATAACTTAACATCTATGCTTACAAAACTATGGTTGCGGCGAACATCCCATGTCGGTAGATTCGGCAGTCTTCCCTTTTGCTTCTGCTACTGAGGTATCTTATCTACACTCTTACGTGGTTCTTTTGATCTAAAGATCTCCAGTGATGTCACCTTATGGGTGGACCCGGCACAAAGTCACTATTGTTTTTTTTCCTTCTTTTATTCACACGCGGCGAGCTTCTTGAGATCGACTTATGCAACTGGAATATTTCCGCGAGTTTTTTTTCACTTCTTTTATTCACACGCGGCGAGCTTCTTGAGGTCGACTTATGCAACTGGAATATTTCTGCGAACGCACTATGTTTTCCACTCTTCGTCACTACACGGCGAGCTGTTTTAGGTCGGCTTAGGTGGAGTAACTACTTCTCGAATCTCGGTTATAACTCGCGTAGGGACTTTAGTACCGGGTCCCTGCTCGGGCGCCAATTAATTTAGTCTACGTCGGTTTCAATTAAAAAAAAAATTTTTGGGAGCTTAGCTCCTTTATTCATCACCGTTGAACAAGAACTTAACTTACAACTAAAAAATAATTTTCCTTAACGTAACTTATCTATTGCTGGAACCTCGCGTACGTGATGGAATGCACTTTTTATGATGGGAAGGTGTCGTGTGCAGCGAAGAACAGGAGGTATCATGTGCCGACTGGTGCATGGCACTAATAAAGTGTGGTAAAGGTGCATGGCAATAATAAAGTGTGGGATGATGAGTGCATGATGACCGGATACTCGTGCCAGGTGTTGGATGTCCAATGATTTGAAGAATCTGCTGATGCTGTGTTAACTTACATATAGACCATGAAATCCTGTAACTACGAAAAAAGTTGATCCATATACAGAATCTGCAATTATAAAAGGAGCTTCAATATATTCATATGCTTGTAAAATAGTAATATAAATTCCTAATAGTACTGTAAAAAATATTTATTTATATTTTTTTTAATTTTTATTTTTATTTTTTTTTAAGGAAGGTGGAAAGCATCGAAAGCCAGAGTGTGGGACTTTAACCCTAACTAAAACCACCTCTGCTTCAAACCCCATTTCCCGAAAATACTACCAAGGGTATACAGTCTTCCGGGGGGGTTTTCAGCCGTGGATTGCAGTGTGGGAAAAATTTCCAGACAGGAAAACACCTCCTAATATTACAACTGAGAGAAACTCTCATCCAGTAATTTTTCTCTAATGTATAATTAACGTTTTGGAGGGGTGAAGCTCATTAGCTGACCTCGAAATTAATTTTGTGTGTATCTACTTTAATTTTTTCATTTATACACTTATCCACAAAAATCTGCGTACAACGACGAAACCTTGGAAAACAGAGGCGTTGTGATCAAAAAGTAAATAATATATCTTTCAAATTGTAATATTTGAGTAAAAGAGCATTAAACCCATTCATTTTGAACAATATTTATATTTTTTTTTTATTTTCTTAAGAAAAAGTTAACAAAAACAAAAAAGTCATTGAATTCATTCCACAAAAGTTTGCGTACAGCTACAGATTTTCCTTCCCAGAATTCAGTTTAAGTAACGGGACATTTCTTTTTGCAGGATTGAATAAGTTGCGTGGTTGTCTGCTTGTGGTGTTTGTAGAGAGAATAGTTTTCTTTGAGATTCGGTTAAAATTAATTCAGAAAATGGGCAAAAAAGAATTAAGTGTGTCTGAAAGGCAGTTGATTTTGAATTTATACATACAGCAGCAAAAGTCGTACTCTCAAATATCTGAAATAACTTCAAGACCCCGGTCAACGATCCAGAGAACAATAAGTCGCTTTAGGGGTGAGGGTGAAATTGAGTCAAAGCCAAGATCTGGGAGACCACCGAAGCTAACTCTGAGGGATAAGCGGGCGATCAAGCGGATTGTGCAGCAGGAGCCCTTCATTAGCGCTCAAAAGATAAGTTCGCATCTCGAAATTCACAATAACACCACAGTGCATCCAGAAACAGAACGAAGGGTCATCGTCGATATGGGATTCAAGTCATGCACACCCAGAAAAAAACCTTTTGTGAATAAAATTAACCGTCAGAAACGTCTCATGTTCGCAAAGGAATACGTGAACAAATCTCCAGACTTCTGGCGCAAGGTTATATTTTCGGACGAGTCAAAATATAACATTTTTGGTTCGGATGGCCGCTTGAGAGTCTGGCGACGTCAAAACAAAGCACTAAATCCCAAGTATACCGTCAAGACAGTGAAACATGGAGGTGAAGGTTTGATGGTATGCGTCTGTATGTCTGCATCGGGGGTCGGAAAGTTGGAAATAATCGAAGGAATCATGGACCAATTCAACTACATTGATATCCTTAAAAGAAATTTAAGAGACAGTGCTGAAATACTGGGAGTCTCGGATGATTTTTACTTCCAACAAGATAATGACCCAAAACATACGGCCCATAATGTGCGTATGTGGCTTTTGTTCAACGTTCCCCACATGCTGCGAACGCCCCCGCAGAGTCCAGACCTCAATCCCATTGAGCACTTGTGGGATGAACTAGAACGCAGGATCCGAACGCGTGAGATTCGGAATAAAATGCAACTTAAGGAAGCCTTATTAGCAGAATGGAGAAATATTACTAGTTCGTGTACAGAAAAACTAGTTTCTTCTATGCAAAACCGTTTGAAGGAGGTAATTAAGAAGAGCGGATATCCGACAAAATATTAACCATAAAAGTAAAAAGAAATAATTACTTTTTATTCAATTGAACTAATGTTTTCCATTTTATTTCAGTGCTGTACGCAAACTTTTGTGGAATGAATTCAATGACTTTTTTTTTGTTTTTGTTAATTTTTTCTTAAGAAAATAAAAAAAAAATGAAAATATTGTTCAAAATGAATGGGTTTAATGCTCGTTTACTGAAATATTGCAATTTGAAAGATATATTATTTACTACTTGACCACAACGCCTCTGTTTTCCAAAGTTTCGTCGCTGTACGCAGACTTTTGTGGATAACTGTAGGTTTTTTTTTTATAATTTGCGCGCACTCAAAGGGTTATGAATACCTTTAACATTTTGGTGTTGACTCTAAGAAAAAAGCGAAATCATTTTCCTTCCTCAACAAAACTTTATTTAAAAATTAAAAAATATCTTTTTGTTTTTGGGGATGAAATTCCTGCCAGCCGAAAGTGTGGACACCAGTCTACGACTCCTTGAACACACGATGATGTCATCTCGCAAATATTTTTCTTTGGTGCGACATCTATGTGTCGATAACCGATGTTGATATGTGGTGCAGGGTCGTCACAGTACTCCCCGGCTAGACTTTCAAGTGGTGAAACGGATAGGAAGTCGAATGGTACGGCCGGAGCGATTTGTCCTACTCGTGTCTGATGTTGATTCTTCTCTCATGTTCTGTGTTTGTTCTACAATCGGCTGATCGTGGTTGTTAGTATCCTCCTTTGCTGAATCTCGTTGTTGAGTCTGGGGTGTTACTAAGTTCGTGGGAGTATGGGTGTAGTCGTCATTGCTGATATATGCGGGTTTGATGCGATCTATGGAAACATTAACTAATTTGTTGTTATTCCAAACCTTACATGTTTTTGACGTCTTTTCCTCCACTTTAAAAGGACCGTCGTACGGTGGTGTTAGTGAAGGTCGGACAGTGTCATTACGGATAAAGATATGGGTTGCTTTATCCAAGGATGGGTGGATGAAAATGTTGTTCTTCTGGTGATGCGCTGTATCTATGGGTTGAAGTTTGTGCATGATATCAATTAAATTTTGTACGAACTCTGATGGCGGTGTGTATTTCGATGGGTGGAACATGTCGCCTGGTAGTCTGAGTGGTGTACCAAAAACGATCTCTGCTGCTGTGGTGTTGATGTCCGGTTTATATGTAGATCGGAGTCCGAGAAGGATAATGTGTAGTTGTCGAGACCAATCTTTAGAGTTGCTGCAGATGATTGAAGTCTTTAGAGTGCGGTGGAATCTCCCGATGATGCCATTTGTTTGTGGGTGGTAGGCGGTAGTGCGGAGATGCGAAATGCCAAGTGGCCGAGACAGCTCATGGAATAAAAGAGATTCGAACTGCCTCCCTTGGTCAGTCGTGATGCGCAATGGAGTGCCAAAATGTTTTATCCACCCTTCTATCAAGGCAAAAGCTACCGTTTCTGCGTTCATGTCGCTGATGGGAATAGCTACGGGCCACCTGGAGAAGCGATCTATAATTGTCAGGCAGTATTTGTAGCCGTTTGATGGTGGTAGTGGTCCGATCAGGTCAATATTAATGTGCTCGAATCTCTGTGAAGGTAGCGAATATCTGGTTAGTGGTGAAGAAATGTGTCTACTCACCTTTGAGCGTTGACATGGCATGCAATGTTGGACGAATTTACCGATGTCATGGTCCATGTTGCACCAGACAAAGCGTTGTTTGATCATGTGTGAAGTAGCCTTTTTGCCAGCATGTGCTATATTGTGGAACTTTGCGATAACTGCTGGACGGCAAGACGGTGGTATGAAAGGACGTGCAGCTGGACCTGAACTATCGCAGGTGATAGTTGTATGGCTGGTCAAACGGTAGTGCATGCGATCATATGAAAACACAAGCGTTTTCACTCAGCTGAGGCCTACCAACTCCTACTCTCAACCTCCACGCGGTGACAGCCGGGTGCCTAGTACCTTAATCCAAGAAATGGGTAACCAACCCCGTTTGGCGGATTCTTGGTGGCAGCAGATGAGAGAGCGGGGGAAGAGTGCTTTTCTCACTAGAGCACTTCTTCCTGTTCCAGGCGGCAGCAGACGAATTCCCTAGACGGAGTCAACGGTGGCGTCTATAGTTCCAGTTAGGTTGAACTTAGTGAATACCTTGCGCGAGCTGCTTCGACGTATTCGGATCACAGGTCGGTAAGGAATTTCCAATGTTGGTCAGGACATTGGAATAGAGATGGTGGCGGAGGAGCCATTAATGAGCCAACGGCAGCGCTCATACTCCCGTAGTGGACTACTGGCACCGGTGTACCCGGCCCCTCGTCCTAGGGGAATAATTAAGGAACTTGTGCCGTCGGGGTAACTTCCCTACCACGTAAAAAGCGCATGGTTCCGAAACAACCAAAAGCCTCGGATAAGGATGACTCAACTAATGACGACCCCAGCAAACGAAATAAGGAAAACGACCTTCGGATCTGTACGTGGAATGTTCTGTCCCTTTACAGACCACGTGCAGCCGAACAACTAGCAGAGGCCCTAGACTGCTATAAAGCAGATATTACCGCCATCCAGGAAGTGCGATGGGATG
Organism: Brachypalpus laphriformis; assembly: GCA_945910035.1. Taxonomy (NCBI): domain Eukaryota; kingdom Metazoa; phylum Arthropoda; class Insecta; order Diptera; family Syrphidae; genus Brachypalpus; species Brachypalpus laphriformis. The sequence goes on from OX246757.1 coordinate 18,368,908, forward strand.
GGCCGGGCAAAAAGAGGATGAAAAACTGTGACATCTACTACGGTGATTGCTACAGAGGCAACAGGCAACGCTTATTCGGATGCGGATTTGTCATACGCGGCAGACTTAGGCAAGAAGTCTTAAGCTTCCGACACGTGAGCGAGCGTATTATGACTATCGGGATCAAGGCTAAATTCGCTAACATAAGCCTAATATGTGTTCATGCCCCCACAGAAGAAAAGGACCCTGCCACCAAAGAGTGTTTCTACGAGCTCCTCGATAAAACATACGAGCAATGTCCTAAATACGACGTTAAAATCGTATTGGGCGATTTTAACGCCAAAATAGGAAAGGAGGACGTCTTTGCTAGGGCAGTCAGTAAGCATAGCCTACACGACACCACATCTGATAACGGACTAAGGCTAATTGATTTCGCTGTGGAGCGAAATGTCACCATAGCAAGCACATGGTTTCCTCATCTCGATATTCATAAGCAGACATGGCGGTCCAATGATCATGTCACGATCAACCAAATTGATCATATTGCGATCGACGCAAGGCATGCCTCCAGTATTCTGGATGTCCGGACCTTCCGAGCGGCCAACATAGACTCGGATCATTACCTTATTGTAGCCAAGGTACGAATGCGGATATCCCAATCTGAGCAACAAAGAAGAATTACTGTGAGAAAATTTAACGTCGAAAAGCTACAATCGCAAGAGACCGCCAGACTCTTCGCTGAACGCGTATCCCGAATTCTCTCAATCACCCCTTTGCCGCCAGCGTCAAGTACCGAAGACCAGTGGCAACGCTGCCAACATGCCATCAGAAACGCCGCGACTGATGTGCTGGGTCTCGCTCGCCCACCACCGCGAAACCCCTGGTTTGACGAAGAATTCCGGCGAGTGTATGCAGCAAAACAAGAGGCATACAAAGCGGCGCTGCAAAGGAAGACGAGAGCTGCTCGTGAGCTCTACGAGCAAAAGAGACGGGAAGAACATCGGCTTCTCCAAAAGAAAAAGAAAGAGCATGAGAAGCGCGCGTTTGAGAATATCGAGAGTCTATACTCCAGGAACAATGTACGGAAGTTTTACCAAAAGGTAAAAAGAACGTGTCAGAGAAGTAATACCCGTACAGAAACCTGTAGAGATGAAAATGGAAACCTCGTAGTAGAATCACAGTCGGTGCTGAGAATATGGAAAAACTACTTCTGCAGACTGTATAACGGCGACGAAGACCAACATCCCGCTGTCAGGCAGAACGAACCATTCAACATAGACGATGATAGTCAAAATTTCCGTCCACCTGACCAAAACGAAGTGAGGATAGCAATATCCAAGCTAAAATCGAACAAGGCTGCTGGACCTGACGGCTTACCGGCCGAACTTTTCAAGGCAGCTGGGGATGAATTGGTAGAGTGCATACACTAACTCATTTCTAATATTTGGTCAGACGAGTGTATGCCTGATGAATGGAATCTCAGCATCGTTTGCCCGATCCACAAGAAAGGAGACCCCCTCAACTGCGCCAATTATACAGGCATCAGTCTCCTCAACATCGCACACAAGATCTTTTCTGCGATATTGTGTGAACGCCTGAAACCTTTTATGAACAGCTTGATTGGACCCTATCAGTGCGGTTTCAGGCCAGGAAAGTCCACCATCGATCAAATCTTCACACTTCGGCAGATCCTGGAGAAAACCCAAGAATTCCAAATCGATACTCACCACCTCTTTAGCGATTTCAAGGCCGCCTATGACAGCATCTATAGAGAAGAGCTTTATAGAGCCATGTCTAGTTTTGACATCCCTGCCAAACTTGTCCGTCTGTGCAGGCTGACGATGGAGAACGCTCGCTGCTCCATCAAGGTCGGTAATGACCTCACCGAGACCTTTGATGTCAAAAAAAGCTTTAGACAAGGTGACGCGCTGTCATGTGACTTCTTCAATATTGTACTTGAACGGATTGTGCGGAACTCACAAGCCAATACCGGAGGCACAATCTATTAAAAGTCTGTACAACTGCTTGCATACGCCGACGATATAGACATTATCGGAAGATCTCAGCGGGCTGTCACCGGTGCTTTTGCGATAAACGAGGGCAAAACCAAGTATATGCTGTCAACTAGAAGGGAAAACCAACACCGACGAATTGGACAAAACGTCACCGTGGGCAGCTATAACTTCGAGGTAGTAAGGGACTTTGTCTACCTTGGCTCTGCTATAAACTCGAAAAACAAAATCAGTGCAGAAATCAATCGAAGAATAACTCTTGCCAATCGCTGTCTTTTTGGGCTTATAAGGCAATTCAACAGTAAATCCCTATCTCGAACAACTAAGGAGACTCTATATAAGACCTTGATCATCCCAGTCCTGCTTTACGGCACTGAAACATGGACTTTATTAAAAGAGGATGAAGATATCCTTGGTCGCTTCGAGAGAAAAATTCTTCGTAAGATTTTCGGTCCCGTTTGCGTTGACGGGTTTTGGAGGAGAAGATTCAATCACGAACTATACGAGCTGTACAGCGACATCGACCTAGTCAAAAAACTGCGTATTGGACGTCTGAGATGGCTAGGACATGTAGAGCGAATGGACACCAACGCTCCGGCCCGCAGAGTTTTCGAATCTAACCCCGAGGGACGACGCAGTAGAGGGAATCATCGCCGTAGGTGGCGCGCACAAGTTCAAGGGGACCTCGACCAACCTGGAGTGCGCAACTGGAGGCAATTAGCTAAAGACCGAGCTAAATGGAGAGGCTTGTTGGTTGAGGCCCAGGTTCACCCCGAACTGTAGCGCCACTTAAGTAAGTAAGTAAGTAAGTAAGATAGTTGTATTGCTCTGAGGAAGTTGAATTGATTTGAGTTGAAGAGATGTTGTGCTTGATTTGAGTAATTTTTGCAACTCATCACAAGACTTCTGTTGATTTGCGATTTCCTCATAGTTGATAGCTGCGTCTGCATTGATGTGAAGCGAGTTGATTCGTGAAAGCTTGTCTGCTGTTATGTTTGTAGTGCCAGGCAAATGGATGATTTGTGTTGAAAACTGTGCGAAAAAGTCGAGGTGTCGAATCTGTCTGGGCGATGCGTTATTTTTTTTGCTATTAAATGCAAATGTGAGTGGCTTATGATCCGTTGTTATGGTGAACTCTCGTCCTTCCAACAGATAGCGAAAGTGTTTGATAGCTGAATATATCGCTAGAAGTTCACGATCATATGTGCTATACTTGCGTTGTGCATCGCAAAATTTTTTGGAGTAGAACGCGAGTGGTTGGTGGAAGTTGTCCACGATTTGGTGCATTACAGCTCCCATTGCGGTGTCGCTAGCATCGGTGCATAGCATGATGTTTGCTTCAGGAACTGGATGAGCTAGCGCAGTGGCGTTGATGAGGTCTTCTTTGCATTTGTTGAAATAATGGGCAGTTTCTTCGTTCCAGATGATTGGTGTTCGATCATTTTTCTTGTTGCCATTTATCAGCTTAACGAGTGGGCACTGTTGTTTAACTGCATGTGGAATGAAACGGCGGTAAAAATTTAGCATAGCTAAGAAACGTTTGAGTTCACATGCTTGCTCAGGTAGTTTTTTTTTTTTTTTATGGTTGCGCCAAAGGGTGTGTAATCTTCTAAAGATACCAGTAGCCCGAGCTGCTGGCATGCACGATTCGCAAACCTGAATACTCGATGCCAGGAATACGCCTACGTACTAAACCACACCCTGCACACTTCAACCACTCTCCCCGCGGGACTACCGTTAGGTATTACTTCGCGGGGCTGGTTAGCTATTTATGCTCTTCATTCGCTGTCTTCCGCTCCTTGTGTCAAAAGTGTTGCCGGTTGGACTTTCTGACTCTTTCTAGCCGCCTAAGTTCCTGCACGATTATCGCTGCAACTTGTTTCACCACGTCCCATATTGCATTCGATGCTATCATATGGTGCACAATGTTTTCGGGGGTTGGTATTTCTCCAATTTTTTCCTCCAGTTCTCTGTGCTCCATATGAAAACGTGGGTACTGAAAAAATACGTGCTGAGCGTTTTCTGAGGCCTCTCCGCAATTTGGGCAGTTGGGAGATTCATCGAGCCCAAACCTGTTGAGATACGCTCGAAAGCAGCCATGTCCGGTTAGGAACTGGCTAAGATAGAAATCTACCTCTCCGTGTTTCCGGTCCATCCATTTTTGGATATCCGGTATAAGTCGATGGGTCCATCTTCCCTTTGAGGACTGGTTCCATCGCTCCTGCCATGCTCTAATGCTTCGCTGTCTTTCTTCCAGCTTGATATTTTTGACTGACGCTTGAGGTTCCTGAATTTTGGCGTCGTAGGTCCTTTGTAGCTCGAAAGCCAAGATATCCGCTGGTAGCATTCCCGCGATGACACATACTGCCTGGTCTGACACCGTACGGAAGGCACAGCATACTCTCAGCGCATATAGTCTGTTGACAGAGTTTATCCTTCTTGCGTAGGTCTTTTTCGCCATAGCTTTGGCCCATATGGGTGCCGCATACATAAGGATGGACTGCACCACCCTGGATAGAATAAGTCTCATTTGTTGCCTAGGTCCTCCTATATTTATCATTATTTTTGATAAGGCAGCGCTCACCCGAGCCGCTTTGTCACACGTTCTTTCAAGGTGCTCCTTGTAAATGAGCCTAGCGTCGATCATCACACCTAGGTATTTGATAACCGATTTTGATGTCGTATTATGATCTCCTACTCTGATGGTGATTTCCTCTCTTTTCTTGCGGCTGCTTACCAATACTGCCTCTGTTTTATGTTCGGCGAGCTCTAACCCGACTGCTGCCATCCACCGTTTGACGTTTCGGATACATTCATTTGCAATATCCTCTATTTCCTCTAAATGTTTTGCAACCACGACAATTGCAATATCATCGGCGAAGCCTTTGATTTTTCCCTCATTTGGGATTCCAAGCCTTAGAACCCTATCATACATAATGTCCCAAAGGATAGGGCCTAATACCGATCCTTGTGGAACTCCGCCAGATATGTGATACTGCTTTACTCCATCGTCGGTATCGAAGAGCAGAAACCGTTTCTCGAAGTAGCTCAGTATTATTTTAATTAAGAACCATGGCACCACCATTGACCTAAGCGATTGCACTATGAGTCCCCAATTCGCAGAATTGAACGCGTTTTTGATGTCCAATGTTATTATGGCACCGTATTTCTTTGCACCGCCTCTCCATCTCCTGCCCTGAATAGCTTCTTCCAAGGTTATAGTTACCCTTCTTATTGCGTCTACTGTAGATCGAGCTTTCCTAAAGCCGTACTGTTGGTTGGAGAGTCCCCCGGCTTCACCAATTGCCACTTCTAATCGGTTGCATACGATTCGCTCCAGTATTTTACCCATTGTGTCTAACAGGCATATGGGACGGTATGACGAGGGCTCATCTGGTGGTTTTTTCCCTTTAGACAGCAGCACTAGACGTTGCTTTTCCATTGGTCTGGAAAAACTCCGTCTGTTAGACACTTGTTGTAGAGTTCCACAAATGGTTGCGTATTTGTTTTAATGGCTAATTTAAGGGCCTTGTTCGGTATGCCATCCAATCCAGGTGACTTGGTATCCTCGAATCGTCTGCATACATCCAGGAGTTCCCTTTGCGTGACAGTTGGGATGTCCTGTACTTCCAGAGGTGGCTCTATACGCTCTGCTGGTATTTGAGGTGGAAACAACACCGATACAATTTTCTGCATAAGGGAGGGCATGAGGGGGAGGGTGCCCTAGTGCCTTTGAGTTTTGCCATTACTATTCTATAGGCGGTGCCCCAAGGATTTACATCTGCTTGCTCGCAGAGTTCCTTAAAGCTATTGCTCTAACTTCTGCGGATAGCTAGTTTTAGGTCTCTTCGCCTATCTTTGAATTGCACCCGTAGATCCTGATGTGTGGACAAACCTCTGGATCGCTGGAATAGTCTTCTGGCTCTATGGCACTTGCTGCGTAGCTCTGCTATCTCTTGGTTCCACCAGTATACTGGTGGCCGGCGATTTGTTGACGTTTTCCGGGCCATGGATGCGTCGCAAGCCCTAGTTACTTGTTTGGTAACCTCAATGGCCATAGCGTTTGCTGTTCCTGGGCTTATTGTTGACTCTGCAAAAATCAGGGCAAAAGTGTCTTTGTCCATGGTGCTTATTTTCCACCCCATTCGTTATGCCTTCTTTGGGCGTTCCTGGGTTTGCCTCCTAGGTTGTACTTCAAACAGGATGGCAAGGTGGTCGCTGTGAGTATATTGATTACTGACTCTCCAGTTGGCGCCTCTCGATAAGGAACTAGTTGCAAAGGTGATATCAGCTATGGAGCCTACACCATTTCTACTAAAAGTGTGCTCACTTCCTGTATTTAGCAATATTAGGTCTAGTGACGATACGGCTTCTAGGAGAGCTTCTCCCCTTCTATTGGTCCGTGCGCTGCCCCAATCCGTGGCCCATGCATTGAAGTCTCCAGCTATAATCGTTGGGCTACGACCTCTAGCATCATCCACGAGCCTATCAAGCATACTTTGGAACTCCTCAATGGTGTTGTTTGGAGATGCATAACAGCTATAGACATGCACTCCTTTGACCTTTGGTCGCACGAAGCCTGTTCCGGGTATCATAATTTTTTCTTCAAAGCGCAATCTCCGCAGGCCCAAATAGCAGCTCTTTTTGAGTCATCCGCAACCCAAACTATATCATCGAGATTTTTGTACTGCTTGCATAATACGGCAACATCTATCTTTAACTCGCGAACGGTTTGTGTCAAGATGTCCTGCGCCGCTTCGCAGTGGTTTAAGTTTAGTTGCAGCACTTTCATATTTTTCTTGCGACTTTTGCAGCTTCTTGGTATACCGGGCACACTATGCTTCCTGCCGCGTGTTTGTTGTTGCTACTTCCCTTTTCTTCGCAAAGGACGCACCTTGCATCATTGCTGCAGTTCTTGGATACATGGCCTTTCTGTCCACACCGAACGCAATCCTCACTCCTATCCAACGTGTTTTTACACGCCTTTGCTAGGTGCCCGAAGTTAAGACACCTAAAACATCGCAGCGGTATTATTTTCTCCCGTATTCGGCATACCGTCCATCCGATTTTTATTTTTCCAACCTCCAGAACTTTTTGGGCAGTGTTTATCGGGAGGCTAATGACGGCAGTTTGCGTCCCTGCATAGGCTGTCCTCATAGATTTGATGGATGAGATCTCTATGCCTTGTGCTTCCTCGAACTGCTCGGACAGAGCTTGGCAGATCTCTTCCTTTGTGGTGACGCCATCTAGGTCTTTGCACTCAATGAGCACCTCTTGCGTTAGGGATCTCAATTCCGCTATTTCACCGAGAACTTTTCCCACTTTACTTTGGTGTTCTGATGTTCTTCCATCAGCTGCTTTCTTGAGCTCAAGCAGTAGCTCTCCCTTAGTAGCGGGTTACATCACACCCCAATCCATTCAACTCGGGGTTGGTCTTCACCTTTCGGAGTATGTCGCAATAGGAAATTTCTCCGATCTTTTTAATCACCAGTGCGTCAGGCTTAGCATATATCTTGCCTCGACTTTTTTCTACTCTTGTCCAAACGACTTTATTAGTAGTTTCTGCACCTGGTTCTTCGATCCGGGGTTTCACTGTCTGTCCATGGTTTTTCCTTGTGGCCTTTTTTTTTTTTTTCTCTTTCTGGTCCTTATGCACGCTTTGTTTCACCTCCATTTCCGTTTTTTCCGCAACAATTTCGGCGTATGACAGTGTGGAGGGTTCTTCGGTATTTGGAGATCTCGTCCTTTTTCGCTTTGGGTCTGGCAGTTGTTCCAACGAAGAAGGGAAAGCCAACTCACTCATTTTTGGAGAGTGGATGGTTTGAGTGGCTTTAGACACTCTACTGCATACCACTTTATCTATTTCGCAATCTACTGCGCAGCTGTAGTGTTTACGAATTGCACTAGCCAGTCTCCTAATCTCATGATGCACATTGTTTTTTCCCTTAATGAATTCCATGAGTGCCGAGATGTGCTTTCCCAGGGAATGCATGGCTTCACGTTTTTCTCTCTCTTCGCTGGTTTCTTTGGCCTTTACTTCCGTGTTGGTTTCGGACTTCAGACTACCAGTTAATATTTCACGGGGGAGAGATTTCGACGGCATTTGCGAGGTTGTCTGATCATTTATTGGTTCAGACGGCATCTCCGCGTTTGTGTTATCATTATTTATTATTATTACTATTTTTATTCGGTTTATCAAATGTTAGTATAAATAATTTACAAACATTTTTTGACAATATATATTTAAAGTTACATGCAAATTACTAACAATTTCAAACGAATAAATAGGCATCATTCTATAGTACTTAAGTGACTAGAGGCGAATGATCCTTCAATTGAATTATTACAATATATTATATTTCGTGTTTTATGTGGGGTAAATTCAACAATAACATTAAAAGAAAATTTCAGATATAACAAAAATTATGATGAAAATGAAAATAGACTACATTAGGTACATTACAAACATAATTTACAAATCACAGAGAATTGTTTAAAAAAATGTTGACTGCAGAACTATCCATACTAAAAATAAATTCTTTTACTTCGCTTAAGAACATATTGGGTTGAGTTATTAATCGTAATTTAATAGGCAGTTTGTTAAAAAGCCTTGGTGCTGCCGTAGTATAAAATTTCCAGAAATGGGTTCTATTAGCTAAAGGGATGTTTACTAAAGCCATACTATTAATTCTTAGTCCGTGTGTATTTGAGCTTCTGAGAATAGCACTGTAACCACTTCGCATGAAAAAAACGTTGAGAACCTTATAGATATAGAGATGTCTTATTGGTAGAACACGTAGGCTAAGCAATAGTGGCCAACTGTTGGCTAATCTATTTACTTTAAGTATAATCCTCATAAGATGTTTTTGGGCAATATTTAATGTTTCGATCGTGCTATTGTAGGTTCCACCCCAACTTACAATACCATATTGTAACTTAGAGTGTGCAAGTCCATAGTAAATCATTAGCAAAATTTTCTTTGAACAATGTGGTTTTAAAAGATACATTTTACGAGTAACACATAACATATAATTTTTTAAATCTTCTACGTGTGTTTTACAAGTTAAATTTTTATCTATCATAACCCCTAGATACTTGTATCTTTCAACACCTTCTATTTTGAAACAATTGGAATTACACTCTGAATCTTCGCAAAAGTTTTTTTTGTCACACGCATGAACACATATGGACGATTTCGTACAAGAAGTGGAGTGAAACATAACATTACAATCAAGTGGACAGGGACCTTTCAAATTACATATCATTAGCTTTGTTTTTTCGCTTATAAGTAGCTCATGCTTAGCGAACCACTGTCGCAATATATGAAGATCCATATGCAATTTTGTCACTGAATGGCTGTTGTTTCCATATGTAAATGCCATATCATCAGCAAAAGCAGTAATTCGACCATTGAAGTTTTGATAGAATAACGATTTGATATAAATTAAAAATAATATTGGCCCAAGAACTGATCCTTTAGGTACACCAATAGTCGTTTTAACTCATTGCTGTAGATCCCGTCAAGTTTTACTCGTTGACTTCTATCTGTCAAGTAAGATGAAAACCAATTGTGTATTGCGCCTCTCATTCCAGATTTGTATAATTTATTTAGCAGTATATCATGATTGACCATATCGAAAGCTTTTGTCATATCAATGAAGAGAACAAGACTGGTGTTATTATTATTGAAGCTATCATAGATTTCACTACATAATTTGAGAATGGCATCTTCAGTAGATCTACCCTCACGAAAGCCGAATTGTTGATCACTAAAGAAATTAGTTTTGTTCGAAAATGATATTACGCGTACTTTGATTGGTTTCTCAAATAGTTTGCAGAACGTTGGGAGTATAGAGATAGGTCTATATTGGGTCATTGAAATTCGATTCCCTTTTTTGAACACAGGAATAACTTCAGCACTTTTTAACGATGACGGAATATTCCACAATTAACACTTAAATTAAATAAATGACACAATACATCAACAATGTACAGTGAAATACGTTTTAAAAGACAGTTAGTTATTTTATCAGAAGTACTGGAATATTTTTTATCAAGAGACATTATACATTTGTGAATTTCAAATGGAGTGAAAGGTTTGAAAACAAAACTATTGCTTACAGATCTGTCTTCAACTACATCTGCATATATATTGCAGCTACAATTGTATTATGGAGGACAGGGTTTCGATTTAGCAGCGATAGACACAAAGAATTTATTAAAATTGTTGGCAATGTCCGTTGGGTTAGTACTTATCGCACCTTCCACTTCAATTTTAAAGACTTTGTCTTTATCCTTTTGATTGTTAAGGATATTATTCGCAACTCTCCATTCTTCTTTTACATTGCCTTTACAATTCTGAAACTTATCAATATAATACTTATCACGACTAAGTTTGACGTATTTCTTGACCTCATCATTTATTTGTAGGTAATACTTTTTTAATTTTTGATTGCAGAGATGGCGTTTGCATTTTTTTTAAATTGAGTTTTTTTTAGCTATTTTAATTAGTAATTCTCTATTTATCTACGGCCTTAGGCGTTTTAATTTTGAGTTTCTTTGTTTAACAGAGCGCCGTGGCGTCAGTGGTTAGTGTGTCGGATCACTACGCATGAGGTTCCAAGTTCGAATCCCAGAAAACACCAAAAAAAGTTTTTTCACGGTCCCACCTCTCGCGAGCGTCTGACAAACATCCGAGAGTATTGTTGTCACGAAAAAGCTTCTCAAATCGCCGTTCGGATTCGGCATTAAACTGTAGATCCCTTCCATTCCTGTGAAAAATAAAACGCACACAACATGAGTGGTTGCGAGAAGCTAGGCCCTGGTACTTTAAAGAGCTGTTGCGCCAAATATTTGTTTTTTGTTTTTTAACAGAACCTGTACAGTCGTCAATATGAGCGTTAAGAATACTGATGAAAATATCGTCAGCCTTTGAGGGATTACTTTCTTCATAAACATGCTCCCAGAATTTGAAAAGCAAACAATCCACTAGCTTGTTATGATCAATTTTAGTAGTTTCCCTAAAAGGTACATATTTATCAAAATTATTTAATTGAATGCTTTCTATATTTAAGTTAGTCATGCAGTGTTCAGTAATTTTATAATCTAATACATCACCAGATAATTTATGTCTAAAATGAGAGGTCACTCTTACATAAATATGATCGATACACGTCTGTGCTTTATCAGTGATACGAGTTGGCTCCATGATAAGAGATTCCAAGCCAAAAGATGACATTAATACTAAGTAATTATCGGAATCTGCATTACTTTTCAAGATATCTATATTTATATCTCCTACAATCAATAAGTTTGCTGTCTTTATATCTTTAAGAATAAGGTTCAATTGTTCAATAAAAACATTCTTATTCAAGTTGTTTTCATGGAGGCGATAAACACACAGTATGGTAAATTTTTCCCCACAGATATAGCAACTAATTTTTAAAATGTCCGCACTAATAAGTCTAATTTTAATTACTTCGCATTCGTAATCCTTTTTAATATATACTACGACACCAACTGAGCTATACGAATTATTGCAGTTGGAGTAGGGTTCATAACCGGGAATATTACAGTTGGATAGTTCATAGTCGTACAACCATATTTTAGTTAAGACAACAAAATCTGCAGTGAGATTGTGAGCATTTAAATGGGCTAAAAAAGAATTAAAATTTGCTCTCATACTACGTATATTTTGATGAATGAGTAGTGTAGAAGTGGTGGAATCAGCATAATTTTTTACGTAAGATGGGTTATTTTTTTTTATGATTTTATTCATCTTTTTGTTTTAGAATAGCTTTAATTTAATTTATAACTTATTAAGGTCTTCAAAGCATCTAACTTTGATAGCAACATCTCCCTCATTCTTACGTAAAAATACTATACTATTTCTCACCCATATATATTTAAATTTCTTTTCTATTTTAATTTGTCTTGTAGCGTTAAATAGAGCTCTCATGTGAGAGGTTAAGCTGTCGTTGATGTAGATTGGAGAGCCATCCTCATATTCGCCTAGCAGTTTTGTTGTTATTTTTTGTTTCTTCTTTCCCTTCATTCTCACAATGTTCTCTTTTATAACGTGGCGGGTTAGGTTGAGAGATAAAACATTGGTGGAAATATTGAGCGAAGTATTCTCTGCATTTCTCTTTGTTTTGATTTTTTTTACGTGACAAGAGTCAATATCTCGCTCATCCAACTCGTAGCCTACACCATCGCGAACAATATGCAACGCGGCTTGCAGTGCAGTAGTATTGTCGACATTTAGCACATTAAATATTTCAATTGTATTAGATAGTTTAGATTGTTCTAATGAATTGATTTTGTTTTGCAATACGTTCACTGTTGATCTAAGCTCTGCGTTTTCGTTTTGTAGCATAGTGATTTAAGTTAGATACTCTTGAGTGAATTTTTTTAAATCATGAATTTCGTTATAAATCATTTCATTTGTTATACAGTCATTTATTTGTTTTTCTTTTTGAGTTACTATTGGGCTCTTAACAGAAACGCCCCTCGCATTATCGGCACAGAATGAATTTCTTCGCGATGTAGAGCATTGAGAGCATCTCCAAATTTTACGGTTTTTTCTCATAAATTCGAGATCAACGGGTAACACATTCACACACTTTGCATGGAAAAAAATTTTACAGTCGTTACATTCAATTTTAATGTCACCACGCTCGACTTTTTTATCGCAAAGGCAAAACATTTTGTATTATTTTTATTAGTCTAAATGAAAATATACTAATTGAAAAGAGATTAACACCTTTACACGCCTTTTGTCTTTTTTGTGATTTTCGAATTACTTTGGAATTTAATTAGTTTATAAATTGGTTCAGGTAATCTCGATACATGTGTACCCCACAACACTCACGAGAGTAATAATCTTGCGTCGGTCCATCCGCTATTTTTAACGGCGGTGATCGCATCAGTACCGAGCTTCTCCTGAACGGATTTTCCTCTGTACTTTCGTCTCCTGAGTTGCTTAGGTAGTGGAAATGACTTAATGGCTTCAATTTTGGCAGGCATTGGTGTGATGCCATCGGAAGTAATAAGATGTCCTAGGAACTCGATCTGTGACTGGCCGAAAATGCATTTTGATGGGTTTATGGTGAGATTGTGCTGTCGGAGTCTTTCGAAAACTAGGCGAATGTGTTGCTCATGCTGAACTGATGTTTCTGAGGCGATACAGATGTCATCTATGTAGCAGAAAACGAAATCGAGACCACGAAGTACAGTGTCCATATTTCGTTGAAAGGTCTGTGCTGCATTACGTAGTCCGAATGGCATTCGGAGAAATTCGAAGAGGCCAAACGGGGTTGTAACAGCAGTCTTTGGTATGTCCTTCTTTTCCATCTGAATCTGGTGATAGCCACGGGTTAAATCTATTTTTTAAAAAAAATTCTTACCGTGCAATCCGTTTGACAAGTCCTGTAAGTGTGGTAAGGGGTATCTGTGTGGAATCGTTTGTGCGTTGAGTGCGCGATAATCGCCACAGGGTCTCCATGTGTTGTTAGATTTGCGAACGACGTGAAGTGGTGAGGCATATGGGCTTTTGGATGGTCTGCATACGCCCATTTTCATCAAATACTCGAATTCCTCTTTCGCTGCACGAAACTTCTCCTGTGTCAGTCGGCGTGCTTTTGCAAAAACAGCTGGGCCCTGTGTTTCGATGCAGTGTGTCACGACGTCTGCTGTGGCCGAAGACGACTTTGTCGGATTTATTTGCGTGATATCCTGGAATTCGCGAAGTATTTGGGCGTCGTAAATCTTGGGAGACGGCTGGTGTGTGGTGATGGTGCAAATAGCGCGACTTTTTAGTCTGGTTTGGGCGTCGATAATGATAGCGCTTTTAAGATCCACTAATATGTTGAAATGGCGAAGAAAGTCGGCACCTATGATGTTGTGTGCAGTATCGGCAGCTATAAACATTCATTCGAAAGGACGACGGAGTGCAAGATCTAATGTCAGTCTGACATGTCCAAACGTGTCGATGGTAGAGTTATTTACTGCGAACAATTTCGACGTTGGATTAGCCCTTCGCAAGTGTGGACACTCTCTCGTACTTATAATGGACGTGTCAGCGCCTGTATCTATTAGGAACTTACGTTTGCTGCGCTGGTCTTGCATGAATAGGCGACTGCTTGGCGTTATTTGGTTGCGCGTGCTTTCTAACTGAGCTGCTGTTTTAGTTTTGAATACCGGGTGGCTGGATGTGGGTGTTGATGATGTTTTGGCTACGTCGACAGCATGCTTGTTAGGTACTGCCGACGCAGTTAGTTTTTTTGGATGCTGGAGTTGAAACCGACGCGACGCACTTTCTTGCCCTTGTGCCATATTGCTTGTGAAACCAACAAATTTCCTCGTGCTGAGTGCGTTTTTGTTGTGGTTTCGTGGAGCGGTTGCTTGACTGAGAGCGAGGGCGGAGTTCCACTGTTTGTCCCAATTTCGCCTCAACTCGTGCAAGGGTACGTTCGAGTTGGGTTACATGGGCCTCGAGTGTTTCTTGGTTGGCCGATGTGCTTGCGTCGTCTGATTTTTGATGGTTGTGACTTCATTGTGCAGGCTTTGAGAAATATGGCATTATCTCGTCGATGGAGTTGATTATCTCTGATCTGATATAGGCGTCGATTATCTCGTCAGCAATTGAAGCGAGTTGTTCTAATGTGATGTTTGGGTTGCTTTTGGCTACTCCCGCGACAACTGCACGTGCTGACATTGGGAGGCGCTGAATCCAGAAATCTTCTATGAGGTGTTGGTCTGAAGTGACATCAGTGCGCTGTAGTTGTGTGAGCATATGACTGGGCTTGTTGTCGCCCAGTTGAATTCCGGATGTGAGCTACTCGAGTCTGACCATAGGCGAAGCCGAAAACTTGCTGATGACCGTACGGCGTAGTGTCTCGTATTTATCGCTTTTTGGCGGGTTACGAACCACTTCAAATACCTGTTCGTGTAGCCGCTCATCCATGTTCATCACCGCTATGTTGAACTTAACTTGGTCGCGTTGTTCTCTATTCATTTTCCCGAATCCATGGATTCTAAAAAATGCTTCCAAACGCGTGAACGATGATTCGATATTGTTTACCGAATAGCCTTGCAGTTGAGGAACCTGGACGCGTGCCGCAAATTTGCTGATGCCTGCTGCCTTTGATGACGATGCAGTAGGTTAGTCCGCTTGGGTTTCCTGTTCGTAGTCGCTTGGTGCCTCGTCGGCGTCTTCGTAGTCGCTGTCTGCCATGGTGGAACGATGATGATGAAGGGTATTTTCTTGTCGAAATTATGCGTGCAAATTTAGGGGTCACCAATTTTGGTGTTGATTCTAAGAAAAAAGCGAAATTATTTTCCTTAACTTCAACAAATTTTTATTTAAAAATTAAAACATATCTTTTTGTGTGGAAATATCTGAAAGTGTGGACACCAGTCTACGACTCCTTGAACACACGATGATGTCATCTCGCAAATATTTGTAGGGGTTGATGTCGCGGTTTAATTTAAGAAAAAAACCAAACGACACCACTACTACTTAGAGTACTTAATTTAACTTTTATTTAATATAAGACGAGGAAACGCAAGATCGGTTCAGTAGTTGCTGCAGATGGTGAAATCCAAAAAAAAGTATTCGGGTCGCAATAATAGATGATCTCACAGGTTTCGGTTGAGACGAACAGAAATCGAAGTTCGTCTGCTTTCGAACAAACGAGAGTCGAAGAACATTTGCTAGCTAAGGACGTGTGCAGTTGGTTGCAGGAATGGAAGAGTTCGATCCCAGTCAAGTGTTCCGCTTACTGAGGGCACGGAGATTACGGAGGAGTTTGGTTTCCACTCGCTCCTAGAGTGTGTGTACCTCGAAAGCCTGCGCCACACCACTCCCCCCGGAGTGTCTCAACCCTGGTTGAGATGCGAAACTGACTTTCCTTGTTGGTGCAGGGTAAGTTTTGATTTGGTCCGGCTTAGGAAGTGTAGTTGGTGTTGAAGATGGCTCTGGTTTCTCGAAAAAAAACTGGCTTTAGACGTTCCGTCGAGATGCAGGTTTCGATGCCGTTTACCTTGACTTTAAGACGTAGTCCCATATCCGATGGATGACTTCGAATGGGCCGTCATAAGGTTGTTCGCAGGGCTGCTTCACCGAGTCCACTCTGACGAAGACGTGGGTGCAGGAGTACAGCGTTTCGTGGGCGAAAGCTTTGCGTTTGGTATGGTGGGTTGTTGGTGCCGGTCGAACCTGCCGCATTTGCTCGCGGAACTTCTCCATGAAATGCTGAGGATCCGGTGAGACTTCCTCGTCGGTGAAGAATTCTCCGGGTAGGCGAAGAGGGGTACCATACACCAACTCAGCTGCGGTTGTTTTGATGTCCTCCTTCCAGGCTGTGCGAAGTCCAAGTAGAACGGTCGGTAGCAATTAGGTCCATGGTGAAGATTCGTGGCATCTAACTGCAGCTTTGAATGAACGATGCCAACGCTCGATCATCCCATTTGAAGCGGGGTGGTAGGCAGTTATCCGGATTTTGTGGCTTCCGATAAGCTTTCCAAGGGCGTCGAATAGTTGACTTTCGAATTGGCTACCTCGGTCGGATGTGATGGTAGCAGACGCGCCAAAGCGGGAGACCCAAGCTGCGTAGAAAGCGCTGGAAGCAGTGTCTCCTGTCATGTCCTTCAAGGGCACGGCTTCTGGCCAACGGGTGAAGTGGTCGATCATCGTTAGCAAGTAACGGTAACCGTTCGATGGTTGCATGACGACGATGTCGATATACCCGTGACGAAAGCGGTCACTCGGCATGGCTATGTGTTGCGGCGGGTTCTTGACGTGACGGCTAATTTTGTTTCGTTGACACGGCAAGCAGGAACGTGCCCAACTGGTGATGTCGCGATTCATCCTGGGCCAGATGAAATTTCGGGCGATGGTCTTCTTAGTGGCGCGTCCACTAGGGTGGGAACAGTTGTGTGCGTTGTCGAATATCTTCCTTCGCAGCGGGCTCGGGACGAATGGGCGAATGTTGTCGGTTGCGATGTCGCAGTACACCACAATGTAGGTTCCATCGATGCGGAGTTTCTTCAGGTTCAGCGGAGAGCTTTCAGGTGATAGCAAAAGCTGTTTCAGTTCGGTGTCGTTCCTCTGTGCTTCAGCGAGCTCCTCCGTGGTAATGACCACTGGAAAGTTGATCGCTTCGATTCGTGATAAGGTGTCCGCTACAACGTTGTCCTCGCCGAAAATGTGAATGATGCGGGTCGAATACTGGCTAATTTCTTCGAGCTGGCGAGTCACACGGTCGCAGGCGTGGTTGGACCTTTGAGAGAAGGCGTACACCAGGGGCTTGTGGTCAGTGAGGATGACCAGTTCTCGCCCCTCTACGAGGTGCTTGAAGTGTCGTACCGCTCGAAAAATTGCCAGCAGCTCACGGTCGTACACCTTGTACTTGGTCTCTCGCTTCTGGAGAAGAATCCCAGTGGTTGAAGTCCGGATTCAGTTTTCTGGTCGAGAACAGCTCCAATCGCCACGTTAGAAGCATCGCATCGAAGTATTAGAGGAATGTCGGCCCTCGGGTGTGCCAGCTGAACGGCGTCCCTAAGTGTCGACTTGCATTTGTCGAATGCCTTTTCTCCCTCCGAAGTCCACTTGATTGGCCGTTTGTCCTTCTTCTTCGCCCCTATTGTCAGCTCCACCAGAGGAGCCTGGATTTGGGACGCGTTGGAAATGCAGCTTCGACAAAAATTCCAAGCGCCGAGGAACTTTCGCAGTTGGTCGATCGTTTCGGGTCGTTTGAAGTTGGTGACTGCATCCACTCTATCTTGAGGCGGTTTGATTCCCTCGCAGTTGACTGTGTAGCCCAGGTAGCGCACTTCTGGACGGCCAAAAACACACTTGGCTAGGTTGAGGCGTAGGCCGTAACTCTCTAGGCGGTGGAGAACTGCAGAAACATCATCTCCGCGTCTGTCGGGTTTGTCATCTCGCTTGTCTGGTTAAAAGTTACGGGTGTAGCGAACGAGGAGATGCCACCAGCTCAGCTATGTGTCTGCAGGTCGTGGCAGCGAAGTATTGTTCGTCGCCAATTGTAGGAAATTGGGCAAACTCGGGGTCACCAATTGTAGGGGTTGAAGTCGCGGTTTAATTTTAGAAAAAAAACAAACGACTCCACTACTACTTAGAGTACTTAATTTAACTTTTATTTAATATAAGATGAGGAAACGCAAGATCGGTTGAGTAGTTGCCGCAGATGGTGAAATCCAAAAAAATATTCGGGTCGCAATAAAAGATGATCTCACAGGTTTCGGCTGAGACGAACAGAAATCGAAGTTCGTCTGCTTTCGAACAAACGAGAGTCGAAGAAGATTTGCTAGCTAAGGACGTGTGCAGTTGGTTGCAGGAATGGAAGAGTTCGATCCCAGTCAAGTGTTCCGCTTACTGAGGGCACGGAGATTACGGAGGAGTTTGGTTTCCACTCGCTCCTAGAGTGTGTGTACCTCAAAAGCCTGCGCCACACCACTCCCCCCGGAGTGTCTCAACCCTGGTTGAGATGCGAAACTGACTTTCCTTGTTGGTGCAGGGTAAGTTTTGATTTGGTCCGGCTTAGGAAGTGTAGTTGGTGTTGAAGATGGCTCTGGTTTCTCGAAAAAAAACTGGCTTTAGACGTTCCGTCGAGATGCAGGTTTCGATGCCGTTTACCTTGACTTTAAGACGTAGTCCCATATCCGATGGATGACTTCGAATGGGCCGTCATAAGGTTGTTCGCAGGGCTGCTTCACCGAGTCCACTCTGACGAAGACGTGGGTGCAGGAGTACAGCGTTTCGTGGGCGAAAGCTTTGCGTTTGGTATGGTGGGTTGTTGGTGCCGGTCGAACCTGCCGCATTTGCTCGCGGAACTTCTCCACGAAATGCTGAGGATCCGGTGAGACTTCCTCGTCAGTGAAGAATTCTCCAGGTAGGCGAAGAGGGGTACCATACACCAACTCAGCTGCGGTTGCTTTGATGTCCTCCTTCCAGGCTGTGCGAAGTCCAAGTAGAACGGTCGGTAGCAATTCGGTCCATGGTGAAGATTCGTGGCATCTAACTGCAGCTTTGAATGAACGATGCCAACGCTCAATTATCCCATTTGAAGCGGGGTGGTAGGCAGTGGTCCGGATTTTGTGGCTTCCGATAAGCTTTCCAAGGGCGTCGAATAGTTGACTTTCGAATTGGCTACCTCGGTCGGATGTGATGGTAGCAGACGCGCCAAAGCGGGAGACCCAAGCTGCGTAGAAAGCGCTGGAAGCAGTGTCTCCTGTCATGTCCTTCAAGGGCACGGCTTCTGGCCAACGGGTGAAGCGGTCGATCATCGTTAGCAAGTAACGGTAACCGTTCGATGGTTGCATGACGACGATGTCGATATACACGTGACGAAAGCGGTCACTCGGCATGGCTATGTGTTGCGGCGGGTTCTTGACGTGACGGCTAATTTTGTTTCGTTGACACGGCAAGCAGGAACGTGCCCAACTGGTGATGTCGCGATTCATCCTGGGCCAGATGAAATTTCGGGCGATGGTCTTCTTAGTGGCGCGTCCACTAGGGTGGGAACAGTTGTGTGCGTTGTCGAATATCTTCCTTCGCAGCGGGCTCGGGACGAATGGGCGAATGTTGTCGGTTGCGATGTCGCAGTACACCACAATGTAGGTTCCATCGATGCGGAGTTTCTTCAGGTTCAGCGGAGAGCTTTCAGGTGATAGCAAAAGCTGTTTCAGTTCGGTGTCGTTCCTCTGTGCTTCAGCGAGCTCCTCCGTGGTAATGGCCACTGGAAAGTTGATCGCTTCGATTCGTGATAAGGTGTCCGCTACAACGTTGTCCTCGCCGGAAATGTGAATGATGCGGGTCGAATACTGGCTAATTTCTTCGAGCTGGCGAGTCACACGGTCGCAGGCGTGGTTGGACCTTTGAGAGAAGGCGTACACCAGGGGCTTGTGGTCAGTGAGGATGACCAGTTCTCGCCCCTCTACGAGGTGCTTGAAGTGTCGTACCGCTCGAAAAATTGCCAGCAGCTCACGGTCGTACACCTTGTACTTGGTCTCTCGCTTCTGGAGAAGAATCCCAGTGGTTGAAGTCCGGATTCAGTTTTCTGGTCGAGAACAGCTCCAATCGCCACGTTAGAAGCATCGCATCGAAGTATTAGAGGAATGTCGGCCCTCGGGTGTGCCAGCTGAACGGCGTCCCTAAGTGTCGACTTGCATTTGTCGAATGCCTTTTCTCCCTCCGAAGTCCACTTGATTGGCCGTTTGTCCTTCTTCTTCGCCCCTATTGTCAGCTCCACCAGAGGAGCCTGGATTTGGGACGCGTTGGAAATGCAGCTTCGACAAAAATTCCAAGCGCCGAGGAACTTTCGCAGTTGGTCGATCGTTTCGGGTCGTTTGAAGTTGGTGACTGCATCCACTCTATCTTGAGGCGGTTTGATTCCCTCGCAGTTGACTGTGTAGCCCAGGTAGCGCACTTCTGGACGGCCAAAAACACACTTGGCTAGGTTGAGGCGTAGGCCGTAACTCTCTAGGCGGTGGAGAACTGCAGAAACATCATCTCCGCGTCTGTCGGGTTTGTCATCTCGCTTGTCTGGTTAAAAGTTACGGGTGTAGCGAACGAGGAGATGCCACCAGCTCAGCTATGTGTCTGCAGGTCGTGGCAGCGAAGTATTGTTCGTCGCCAATTGTAGGAAATTGGGCAAACTCGGGGTCACCAATTGTAGGGGTTGAAGTCGCGGTTTAATTTTAGAAAAAAAACAAACGACTCCACTACTACTTAGAGTACTTAATTTAACTTTTATTTAATATAAGATGAGGAAACGCAAGATCGGTTGAGTAGTTGCCGCAGATGGTGAAATCCAAAAAAATATTCGGGTCGCAATAAAAGATGATCTCACAGGTTTCGGCTGAGACGAACAGAAATCGAAGTTCGTCTGCTTTCGAACAAACGAGAGTCGAAGAAGATTTGCTAGCTAAGGACGTGTGCAGTTGGTTGCAGGAATGGATGAGTTCGATCCCAGTCAAGTGTTCTGCTTACTGAGGGAACGGAGATTACGGAGGAGTTTGGTTTCCACTCGCTCCTAGAGTGTGTGTACCTCGAATGCCTGCGCCACATATTTTTCTTTGGTGCGACATCTATGTGTCGATAACCGATGTTGATATGTGGTGCAGGGTCGCCACAACATGTTTACACACAGTGCGGGCGGTTGGAAAGGTTGGATAGAGAGAGAGAGAGAGAGAGAAAGATTTTTGGTGTAGTGGTTCTTGAAGCTCAGTTGTTTATGCTTCAGTTATTCTCCGGGGGTGGCATCCAGATAACTGGGGAGATTTTTGTTACTATTGTGATTGCTGCTGATTCACAGTACTTTTTTCCCGATAATTGATGTCACGGGCAAATCATCATCAACAGAGCGAACAATTTTTCCAGCCACATGACCAAGCTACTGCCAGTGTTATGCCTTCGCAGTAGTGTTCACACAAGCTTTCGCAAATGATCGGACTGACTTGGTATATTTCATAAGAAATAAATAAATGCTTGCTGATATCAGGATTTGAACCATGAACCATTAGCGTGGCAATTGACGACGTTACCACTACACCATTGCCACCCCCCATTATAGGTTATAGGTATACCTGTGTGTATATATAATACAGTCATGTTTTATATTTTTTCTATTATAGTTTTCGTTAGAAAATTAAGTCACGCGGCCTTAATCTTTTAAGCCGCCTAATGATATTGTTGTTTTCTTCCACCATGTATTGTATTTGAGAGTTTACATGGTCTAAGAGTTGTTCGTAGTGTCTAAGAGCATATTTTGTATTAATTTCACTTACACTCTACGTCTAGATCTTTGTGTATGCTGTCATTTCTTATATACCAAGGTGCATTAACGATGCCTCTTAGCACTTTGTTTTGGAATGTTTGTATCATTCTTAGATTTGTCTTTTTGGTACAACCCCAAAGTAGTATCCCATACGTCCATACGGGTCTCAGAACTTGCTTGTATAATAGCAATTTGTTTTCAATTGATAGCTGGGAATTTCTTCTCATTAACCAATGCATTTGTTTGAGTCTAATGCTGAGCTCCTCTTTTTTCTGTTTGACATGCTCCTTCTATCTGAGCTTGGCGTCAAGTGTTATACCCAGATATTTCGCAGTATTTACGTACGGAATTTCTATTCCATCAATATTAACTCTTACATTATTTATTCTTCTATTAGTAAAGTTAATATGGATAGATTTAGTTTTATGAAGCTTTATTCTCCATTTTTTCCCAACACACTTCCTTGTAGAACTCCTGCAGATATTTTCTTTAAATGAGAGTATTCATCCTCAAATCTTACTCGAAAGTAACGATCTGCGATATAAGATTTAAGAATTAAGTTAAACTCTTCCGCGAAATCCCGTTGCAGTTTAAATTAAATTAAATTAAAAAAAAGATGAGAAGAATAAAACTTCAGACAAAATTAATAAAATTATTCCTTATGGTAATCCTGTAGTTACTGAATAAGTTTGAAGTCCATGAAGAGTTCTTTCTCGAGAAACATCTCTGTAATTAATGATCCTAATAGACTTAATGATACATTATATTGATGAAATCATTTTACTAAACCTGAGACTAAGGTTATAGTTCCAATTGCTCTAGTTAATGGTTATGGGCTATAATCTACTAAATGAAATGGGTGATTTGAATGTGTTGACATTAAATTACTTCTCTAGAGTATAATGTTT
This sequence comes from Brachypalpus laphriformis, assembly GCA_945910035.1. Lineage (NCBI taxonomy): Eukaryota > Metazoa > Arthropoda > Insecta > Diptera > Syrphidae > Brachypalpus > Brachypalpus laphriformis. The sequence goes on from OX246757.1 coordinate 18,391,606, forward strand.
TTAATGCAGCAAATACATAAGATTGAATGATTGCTACTGCATATTCTAAAATTGATAATAAAATTTGTACAATAATTAAAATTATAATAAGTATTGAAGATATTAAAGGTCTTGTATTTCATAAAAGAGTTAGTAATAAATGTCCTGCAATTATATTTGCAAATAATCGAACAGCTAAAGTTCTAGATCGAATTTCTAATTGCTTCAATACAAACTATAAAAGGTATTAAAGCAAAAGGAGTACTCTGAGGAACTAAATGTGTAAATATATGTTGAGTATGATTTAATCATCCATAAATTATAAAAGCCAATCATAAAGGTAATGCCAAAGTTAAGCTTAGTACTAAATTATTTGTTCTTTTAAAAATATTGGGAAATAATCCTAAAAAATTGTTAAATAAAATTAAACAAAATAAGGATAAAAAAAATTAATGTTGCACCTTTTGCCTTGAATTTCCTAATAGAGTTTTAAATTCTTTATGTAAGGTAATTAAAATATTATTTCATATATCGTGAAGGTAAAAATCAATATATTGATGGAATTATTAATAGTCCAATAAATGTCCTTAATCAATTTAATGATAAATTTAAAATACTAGAAGAAGGGTCAAATACAGAAAATAAATTAGTTATCATTCTCAATTTATAGAATTTGTATGAATTTTATTTAAATTTTTAGATTTTAATATTGAATTTGAATAAACAAAATAATTTATTATATTAAATATTATAAATATTAATGAAAATAATAAAAATTAACTTAATCAGTTAATTAGGGCTATTTGAGGAATTAAAAAATATTATTTTTATAATAATTTAAGTTTGGCATACTAATGTTATTTATTTAACTGATTTGTTCATTAAAAGTAATTGCTAGATTACTATAACATGGTTTAAGAGACCAGTACTTGCTTTCTGTCATTTAATCAATTTATTTTAATTTATATTAGAAATTTATTTCATAAAAAAATTTATAGGAACTCTTTCAATTACAATAGGTATAGAACTATGATTTGCTCCACAAATTTCTGAACATTGACCAAAAAATAAACCAGGACGATTAATAAAAAAATTAGTTTCATTTAATCGTCCTGGTGTTCCATCAATTTTTACCCCTAAATCTAGAATAGTTCATGAATGAATTACATCTGCAGCTGTTGCAAAAATTCGAATTTGAGAATTTTTTGGTAAAATAATTGGATGATCAACATCTAATAAACGAAATCTATTAGAATTTAATTCATTTGTAGGAATTATACAAGAATCAAATTCAATATTTAAAAAATCAAAATGTTCATAACTTCAATATCATTGATATCCAATTGATTTGAATGTAATTGATGGTTCATTTATTTCATCTAATAAATAAAGTAATCGTAAAGAAGGATATGCAATAAATTATAAAATAATTGTTGGTAAAATAGTTCAAATAATTTCAATTGCTTGTCCATGTAATAAATATAGATTTCTATAGGAATTAAAAAATAATATAAATATTGTATATCCCACTATTACTGTAATTTGCATTAAAATTAAAAAAACATGATCATGAAAAAATGTTAATTGTTCTATTAAAGTAGAAGCTCTATCTTGTAAACCTAAATTTGCTCATGTTGACATTTTTCTAATAAAAGTAAAATACTTTATACATATATGAAGCTTAAATCCATTGCACTAATCTGCCATATTAGAAATCTAATAATTCAGAATATGGTATCTATGTTCTGCTGGAGGAATATGTTGATATCATTCAATTGAAGAATTTAATTGTTTTGAATAGATTACTTGTCGTTGGTTAATTATGCTTTTTCAGATAATAATTAAAAAAAATAATAATTTCTACTAATGAGATAGTAGAACCAATTGTTGAAACTACATTTCATGTTGTATAGGCATCAGGATAATCTGAATATCGACGAGGTATTCCTGCTAAGCCTAAAAAATGTTGGGGAAAAAAAGTTAAATTTACTCTAATAATAATTTGACTTTTTAGGAATTTAGAATTTAATGTTAATCCAGTTAATAAAGGATATCAATGAACAAATCCAGCTATAATAGCAAATAATGCACCTATATATAAAACGTAATGAAAATGAGCAACTGCATAGTATGTATCATGTAAAATAATATCAATTGAAGAATTTGCTAATACTACTCCTGTTAATACCCCAACTGTAAATAAAAACACAAATCCTAAAGCTCATAATAGCATAATAGCTAAAAATAGCTGGAGAATAAGTTAATTCAGTACCATGAAGAGTAGCTAATCAACTTCCTTTTTTCAACATTCTTGACTAATAATATGAGAGATTATTGCAAATCCTGAAAGAATTGAAATATAAACTTCAGGATGATCAAAAAAGCAAAATAAATGTTAATATAAAACAGCTGGAAGTAGTATTGTATGTATGAAGTATTTAAATTCCAATCAGTTAAAAGTATAGTAATAGCTCCTGCTAATACTGGTAAAGATAAAAGTAATAATAAGGCACTAATTACAAGAGATCGAACAAATAATGGTGTTCGATCATATGAAATTCCAGTAGATCGTATATTTATTACAGTCATAATAAAATTGGATAAAGTTGAAGATATTCCCGCTAAATGCAGAGAAAAATTAGCTAAATCAACTGAAGCTCCCCCATGAGCAATTATTGCTGAAAGAGGAGGATAAACTGTTCATCCAGTTCCAGACCCATTTTTTACTATACTACTTACCAATAATAAAGTTTAAGAAGGTGTTAATAATCAAAAACTTATATTATTTATTCGAGGAAAGGCTATATCAGGAGTTCCTAACATTAAAGGAACTAATCAATTTCCAAATCAAAAAGAATAATTCTTATAAGTAGATTTACAGTCTATTGCCTAAACCTTAGCCATTTAATCGCGATAATGATTATTTTCAACTAATCATAAGGATATTGGAACATTATATTTTTTATTTGGTACATGAGTTGGAATGGTAGGAATATCATGAAGAATTTTAATTCGTGCAAAATTAAGTCATCCTGGAGCATTTATTGGAGATGATTAAATTTATAATGTAATTGTTACTGCTCATGCTTTTGTTGTACTTTTTTTTATAGTAATACCTATTATAATTGAAGGATTTGGAAATTGATTAGTTCCTTTAATGTTAGGAATTCCCCAGTGAATTCTCCTGATCACGTTCAATATGGGACATATTCCAATGAAGTGATAAATGTCTTCCTTAGCTCGTAGATTGCACAAACTGCATTCCGGATTTCCTTCAGTCCTATACGGCATATAATTTAATCTGAGAAGCTCACCTCTAGCCTTGAAAATTAAAGAGATTGTAAATATCCGGTTTTGGTCGTGGAAATAATTTTTTTTCCCCAAGGTGGTATTCAAGAGTTCGGTACGTGTTCCTGGTAAGGCTTTCCTGCGCTCTTTCTCTAAAAGTGACACGTGTAGATAGCTCGATCTTCATCAACAGATCCTGAAGAGATTCTTTCCAGGATGCTACATTGTAGTCTATCAGGGGAGTATCGTGTTCGCTGCACAACTTCAACCATTTACTGAAGTATTGTAATTTCCCTCGTAGTAAGTGCATTGCAACTATATGCGGAAGCCGTTGACTACTGCTTCATAGACTTTGTACATTGTGCTTAATGCAATGTTCTTTTTACAAAGTATGCCTTTCTAGCTGCAATTTATTGCCCTTTTGGCTTCTTTTAGTTTTCCTTGCAGGTGATTTTTAAAAGTTAGCCGAGGTGTTATCATGACTCCAAGATATTTATACTCCTTCACCTTCTCTAGTTCTTCGCATTGCCATACCCATTTTTCATCCCTTGCGTAACGACCAGAACCATTTCGGAAAACCATTATTTTGGACTTGGCGGTCTTGACTTTTAGGTTCCACAAACTGCAATATTGCTCTAATTTGTTAATCATGATTTGCATTATCGTTGGTGTTTCCGACAGAATGACAATGTCATCAGCGTATAGGAGCAGCTTTATCTTAATTCCACTCGGGCAAGAAAGTTGGCAAGACATCCAGGAACCACGGCGCCCATTTTAATGTAATTAATGTTACAATAATTATAATTGTTAATATAAATAATTGATTAATAAGTGTTCAATATTGAATTGTTAATCATTTAGTAATAAAACCTTAAAATGGAGGTCATCCTCCTATTAATAATAAATTTAAAAATAATGAAAATTTTAATGTTTTATTAAAAAAAATAATATAAATAATTGATTAATATGAAATAATTTAAATATATTAAATAAAAAAATTAAAGGAAAAATAAGTTTTTTTAATTCAAAAAGATTCATTCTTATTAATATTCATCCTAAATGAATGAACAGAAGAAAATATTATTAATTTTCGTAAAGAAGTTTGATTTATTCCTCCTAAAGAACCAATATCAATTGATAATAAAATATATCAAAATAATATAAATTTAATAATTAAATATGAAATTAATATTAAAGAACTAATTTTTTGTCATGTTGTTAAAATAAATGCATTTATTCAATTTAAGTCTTCTATTACATTAGGAAATCAAAAATGAAAAGGAGCTGCTCTTCTTTTTATTAATAATAAAGAAAAAAATATTATATATACAAAACTATTAAAACTGCCTTGATTATTAAAATTATGTTGGTATAAAAATAAAATTGTAGAAAATAATAAAATAAGAGAAGCTAATGCTTGAGTAAGAAAATATTTTAATGAAGATTCATTAGATATTAAATTATTATCTCTTATAAGGGGAATAAAAGAAAATAAATTAATTTATAATCCTACCAAAGCTCTTAATCATGAATTTGCTGAAATTGTTATTATTGCTCTTGTTATTAAAATAAAAAAAAAATAAAATGTTTGCTGAATTATTAAACATTAAAAAGAAAAGGATTAAAACCTTTATAAATGGGGTATGAGCCCAATAGCTTAATTAGCTTATCTTTTTATATTTCAACTAACTGGGCAGTGCTCGCCTTGCTTCGCCCGCATTTTAGTTGACCATCATTTACTTGTTGAAATATAATGGCCAACTGAATACAATGCCGAAAATGTGTAAACTCAATTATAACTTCCCCCGTGGGAATCCCACCAGGGCATTCGCAAACCCGCTTCCAACACACAATTTATTTTAAATTCATTAAAATATTCTAAAATATGGACAAACCCAACGATTAACAACATCTCATCTAACAAAATGGAACAACATTGCAGTAGTTCTATGTCCACACATGCATATTAATGTACATATGTACCTACGCGTATATTCCCAAGTCTCTTAATTGCATGAGTTTTTTACAGCACATGGATATCTTAATTAAAAATGTACAATACCCTAGATTTGGCACTGATAATGTTTTTTTTTTCAATTTTAACTCTAGAAGAGATCGCACACTGTAGATCAAAACATAATCATGGGATAGCGCGCCCATATACTCACACACACATATTATTGCAACGATAGCCACTGCTGCATGACTGCTGGCAGTGGTCTCCACTGAAGGATGATTTTATTATTTTGTTTTTAGCATTGTTTAGCTTCAGGACAACGCAGAAGGATGTTTTATACCTTAAATGACTTAACGGCGAATTTACTAAATTCATCTATTTCTTATTTTTTTAATCAGGTGGGCCTGTACTGAGCTACGGCTGTGGAATCAATATTTACAGATGGAAAATTCGATCTCCACCCCTTTATGGCACTTGGACCTTGAATTTCGGAAAATCCCTTCTTATTTCGCATCGAGGCAAATAAGGAATAACTGTGCAAAATTTCAAGTACTTATGTCTTGTGGGCGCCGTGGCGTAAGTGGTTAGTGCGTCGGATCACTACGCATGAGGTTACAAGTTCGAATCCCAGAAAATACCAAAAAAGTTTTTTCACGGTCCCACCTCTCGCGAGCGTCTGACAAACATCCGAGAGTATTGTTGTCACGAAGAAGCTTCTCAAAACGCCGTTCGGATTCGGCATTAAACTGTAGGTCCTTCTATTCGTGCGAAAAATATAACGCACACAATATGAGTGTTTGCAAGAAGCTAGGCCCTGGCACTTTAAAGAGCTGTTGCGCCAAATATTTGTATTTGTATTTTTTTATGTCTAGTAGTTTTCGAGAAACGGTGTTCAGATGGAAAATTGATTTTGCTTTTATAGTATTTAAGATGTATGATGCACAAAACCACTTTTATAAATAGTTTAATTCTATTAAATATAATGAATATAATTTTAGTTATATATTTTACCCTATCAAGGTAATCCTTTTTATCAGCGGTTTTTTTTATATATTATTTATTTAATTAATTTTTTAAAAATGTAATATAAAAAAATATTTTATATAATTAAGAGTAGTATAAAATGTAATTATTATATTAATTAAGTTATAATTTATTAAGATAAAATATTTATAAATTATAAATGTTTTATAAATTTCAAATTATATTTAAAAATATATTAAATAATATATTTTTTAAATACAATTTAAAATATATTAAATACTTATAATATATGCAAATATTTAATATAAATATTAAATATTTATAATTTATTTATTTATAATATATGTATATATATATGTATATATTATTTAATAGGCGAACCCCACAGGCGGATCAGTAGAAATGCGGTGAAGTGGGAGGGTTGTGACCCCTTATTTTCGGATCATAGCCTCGCTGATAAAAGGAAGAAGAAGATATATATTATTTAATAATTTATAAATAAAAATTGGATATAATTATTTTTACAAATAATATTTTAAATAATACACTATTTATTTAATTAAACTATATTATATATAAATATATTAATTAATTATTAATTTAAAACATAAAATATTGTTTATACATATTAAGTTTTTCTTAAGAAATTATAATTAATTTATATAAATATTGAATATTTATTTATATAGACTATATTGTCAGTGCATATGCTCCCCAAAATGGGTGCAATCAAAGAGATAAAGATGCTTTTTAGCTAAATTTCCACAATCTCCTTAAGAACATCCCAAAGGAAGAGTTTCTGTTTGTTGGAGGAGATTTGAATGGACATGTCGGGAAATTAAACGAAAACTATGAAGACTGCCATGGAGGACTAGGATATGGCACCAGGAACCTTCCTGGTGAAGACATCCTAAGCATGTGCAAATCACATGGTCTTATCGTGTTAAATACCATGTTCATCAAACAAAGCCGACACCTAATCACTTACAGCAGTGGTGGAGATGAAACTCAGATTGACTACCATTTGGTAGCCAGTTTCATGAAGTCTCGGGTAAAAGATTGTAAAGTGAGCCTGGGAGAGGCAAACGTTCGGCAACACCGTCTCCTGCTAACAGAAATTTTTATGAAAACACCGAAGAAAAGCAAACAAACAAGGGTCTCTGAGAAAATCAAGTGGTACAATCTGGACAAAGAAAAAGGCGAGGCTTTTGTTTTCGTAATGAAAAATTACCTCTCTCACACCATCAACGGAGCTGAGAATGAAGAGTGCAGAGCACAAAATATGTGGGATTCCCTACAGCGAACTTGCTTAAAGAAGGCCAAATCACTGCTAGGAGCTTCAAAAGGCCACCATCAACACGCCAAAGAAACATGTTGGTGGAGTGATGAAGCTCAGAAATTGATAAATGAGAAGAAAGCGGCTTTCAAAGCTTGGTCAAAGTGCCCCTCTAATAATAATGACGAAAAAGTTCGCCTTGAAATGGAATACAGATACTGCAAGAAAAAAGCGAAGAAGAAGTGCGCTCAGCTTCAAGCAGAGAGTACGGAGGGCCTGTATCGGGAGCTGGAGAAAATATCTTCCCCGGTTGCTGATGCAAATCAGGCTATCCAGGAGCTGCGACGACACAATATGAGCAAGAGCGCCACTATCTTCAAAATAGCCGCCCAAAGAAGGAGGAATGCTCAGGAGATTCGTTCGCCAAAGTTCATTAGCAATGCTCATGGCCAGCTTCTTGTGGATGACGACAAAATTCTGCAGAGGTAGCGGCAATGTTGTGAAGAGCTTTTAAACGAACAGTTTCCCCGGCTATACTTTCCAAGAGCCACCCCTAACTGTAAAGAAATACCCGACATTACAGTCGAAGAAGTTATTGAGGCGGTCAAATACTCCAAAAAACGAAAACCGGTTGGGCCAGATGAGATGGCCTCTGAGTTCTGGAAAAAGATGGGAGACGTCGGGTTCAGATGGCTCAGAATTCTCATCTCCAAATTCGTGAGAGGTGATCCAATGCCGAATCAATGGAGGGAAAGTTACCTTCTCCCTGTATACAAAGGGAAGGGTGATACGCGAAACTGTGATAACTACCGTTCAATCAAGCTGATGTCACACACCATGAAGATCGTTGAGCGGGTATTAGGTGTCCGACTGCGAAAAATAATACGGCTATCTGATGATCAGTGCGGGTTTGTCTCGGGTAAATCAATCACAGATGCAATCCAAAGTATAAGGATCATAATGGAAAAACATCGTGATTCCTTAAGGGATTTGCATATTGTATTGGTTGACTTTGAAAAGGCATTCGACAGACAACCACGAGATTTGATATGGGTGGCGCTAAGACATCGAGGGGTTCCAGAAACCTATGTACAGATGATCATGGACATGTACGAAGGAGCAAAGACAAGAGTAAGATGCCCCGCTGGAGTAACCGAAGAGTTCCCAATCAAAATTGGGGTACACCAGGGAAGCGTTTTAAGTCCTTTGCTCTTTATTACAGTCCTTGATTATCTGCTTGAAGGTAAAGTGATGGACCCCAAGGTACATCAGTTATTCTTTGCTGACGATGGAGCCATCATAAGTGAGGATCCTACATCCCTGCAAAGAGCACTTGATGTGTGGATGGGCGCTCTGGAGGGAATTGTGTATCGCATTAGTTAAAAAAAGACAGAGTACTTGTGCTGCCCGTTCTCTGATCCACTTAAACATATTCCAGACATTTACTTGAATGGAACAGTGCTTCCCAAGTGCGAAAACTTCAAATATCTGGGATCTATGATCAATAGCAAAGCATCTTGTGATGACGACATTAATCATCGCGTAAGCGTAGGGTGGATGAAGTGGCGAGAAAATTCCGCTATCTTCTGTGACAGAAAAATGCCCCCTAAGTTGAAAGGAAGGCTCTACACCGCAGTTGTACGTCCAGCGCTCACATACGGTTCACAATGTTGGACGATGTACAAAAAGTATTACAGTAAATTAACGGCAGCTGAGATGAAGATGCTCGCATGACAGCAGGAGTGACAAAGCTTGATCGAATAAGAAGTTCGAAGATCCGTGGAAGCTTTCACATCAAGGAAACCATCGTACAAAAAATAGAGCCCGACCGGCTCAGTTGGTATTGCCACGTTCAAAGAAGAGATCATTTGAACCCTGTTAAAAAGGCAATATCTATGCGCGTTCCAAAGACATCGCGATGTAGGAAAGGCAGGCCTATAAACGCCTGGATCAGACAAATGCGACGACATCGGCATTTCATTGGCCTCAGTAACCGAGTGATCCAAAATCGGCAGGCCTGCCGATATTTTCTGAGGTCAAATAGGCGAACCCCACAGGCGGATCAGTAGAAATGCGGTGAAGTGGGAGGGTTGTGATCCCTTGTTTTCGGATCATAACCTCGCTGATAAAAGGAAGAAGAAAAAGATTATATGTATATATATATTAATATACAGGGTGATTTGCATAAGATGCGACAAAAGCCTAGGACGGATAGGTTGAGTCGAGACAAGGAAAAAATCGTATTGGAGGGGGGGTCTATCTCCCCCCGTTTAAGCGGGAGGGCAATTTTGTAAAAAGTTGACTTTGAATGAAAAAAATTATTAAAAATTAACGGAAACACGTACAATAATGTGCTATAGCTTTTTTGAAAGCTAATGTTCCATTCTTTTAAGGAGTCTTAAGGAATCGTTTTTGAAAAATTTAATTTCAAATTCAAAATTTTTCAAAAATATTTTGATTTTTTGCAAAGTTTTGCGTTATTAACTGCCACTGATATTTTTATTTTTCGATGCTCTTACCAATTCTTAATTAAATACCGAAAACCCGATGTAAAAATCTTATTCAGTTTCTGAGATATTAAAAAAATGTAAAGGTACTTTTTTTCCAGAAAACCCCTTTTTGTATTTTTCTATGATTGGACTTCATTGAATGAGCAGATTATCCCTTTTTCAATGAAAACGAGATTTACATTTTTTTTAATATCTCAAAAACTAAGAAAGGTTTTTACATCGAGTTTTCGGTATTTAATTAAAAATTGATAAGAGAATATTAATATTAGCTTACAAAAAAGCTATAGCACATTATTGTACGTGTTTCCGTTAATTTTAAATAATTTTTTTTTCATTCAAAGTCAACTTTTTACAAAATAGCCCCTCCCGCTTAAACGAGGGGAGATAGACCCCCCCCCTCCCATACAATTTTTTTCTTGTCTCGACCCAACCTATCCGTCTTAGGCTTTTGTCGCATCTTATGCAAATCACCCTGTTTAATATATATACAGTAGTGTCCGCTTATAACGAACTCGTAGGGACCGACCAAATTAGTTCGGTATAACCGAAGTTCGTTATAAGTGATATGCTAAAAAAACATCAATTTTCGTCCAGAAAACCAAAAAAGAGGAAAAATAGGAAAACTAATAAATAAAAATACTAAAAACAATATTTCAGTACACAAGCATTATGCTTTTATTTACATTCTATTTTAAAAAGTCATGAATTTTAGATTGTTTTGTTTGAGTAAAGTTTAAATTGTTTAAAAACAGTTCGACGTCTGCAAGTCCATTAAAATCCTTTGGGGAGTGTTTTTTGACTGAAGGAAAGTACGAAGGCCCCCGGCAAAGCATAACGCGTCCGATGTGAATACTGGAGCTGCTACAAATTCCACATTCTCACTCTCTCCGTCGTCTTCATTCTCGTCAACATCTGCACTACCACTTACAGAAGCCACAATTGCATCATCATCCAGAAGTTCTACACTTATAAGGTTGTCATCAAAGTGCACATATTCCTCAAAAGCGTCGCTATCGATAGCAGTTGTTAATGCATTTTGAGATTCTATGTGATTTAGTCTGAGCCAGTCAACAAAGGGTATATTGTCCTCCAAATCGAAATTGTCTACACTTCTGATGAATCCGCCATGTCGAAAACAATTTAAAATAGTTTTTTGCGCAACTTCTTGCCATGCCATATGAATTAAATTTATATCATCCAATAGATTAGCTGTAAAGTTTTCTTCTTTCTTATCAATTGAATTTATCATCTTCATGAGAAGCAAATGCCGATAATTGCTTTTTAAACTATGAATGACACCTTAGTCCTTAGGTTGCAGCCTTGAGCTTGTGTTAGGAGGCATAAACACTAACTTAATTGACTCCAAATCCTTAACGTCTGGATGAGCCGGAAGTCATCCTAGCCCTCTGATTGGATTTGTAGTTTACCGGCAATTGTTTGACGTTTTTGAAGCACCTGGGCTTTTTTGGTTTTCCTATCACCAGCAGTCTTCTTTTTTCTGTCCCCAAAAAATTTGCCACCACCAACACGGTTTTACGTTGTTTCGATAGTTTCCCACCAACGCACGTCTCTCCTTTGAAGTGCAACGTTCTATTAGGTGTCAGATTATAAAATAAGCCAGTCTCGTCGCCGTTAAATATGTCCTCATCCTTAAAGTTTTCCTTAATACTTGGCCATTTGTTTTGCAACCAATCATCAACAATACCCATGTCAACTGCTGCCGCTTCCCCAACAATTTTTCCGGTGCTAATACCATGTCGTTTTTTTAAATCTATTCAACCAACTTTTGCTAAGATTGCATTCCTGATTCGTAAACTTTCGACCAAGCTCTTCGGCTTTTTCTTGTAACATAGCACTACTCACAGTAACATTGTTAGCCCTTTGTTGGCAAAACCACTTTAACAATCCACTATCCACTCTTTTGTTTGTAGGTTTTTTACCTTTTTTTACCTTCGAATTTGTTTGGTTGAAGTGGTCCATGATCTCCTCCCTTTTCTTCCAAATTGTGCCAACAGTCGACTTACTTAGTCGCATTTCCATGCATATATCGGTTTGCCTTGCACCTTGTTGTAAACGCTTTATTATATCGTGTTTGTCTTTTAATGAGAAACATTTTTTCTTTTTATTTGATACTGTATCTCCCATTTTATTTAATTGATTTTCAAACGCGTGGTACCCTTCCTCTATGCACTTTGGAACTCAATTAATTTGTGCTGCCTTTCAAATTTATCGTTTGATGCAAACATTATGTAACTCGGGGAAGTACCGAAAAAATTATGTTCAAGAACAACATTTTGTTGTTTGAGAATGTTGCTATATACATAAGTATAGCTGTACAGTTCTCGGGGAAGCCCCGAAAAATTGGAGAAATCTAAATGACAATGTAAAGTGAGACAGTATTGGTTCGTTATAACCGGTCATTTTCTTCATTTAACGCGCAAAAAGGGTTCGTTATATGCGAAAGTTCGCTTTAAGCGGGTTCGCTATATGCGAAATTATAATCCATAGTTCTTATGGGACATTGATTGGGACTGGGTAAAATGGTTCATTATAACCGAAAGTTCGCTTTAACCGGGTTCGCTTTAAGCGGTCACTACTGTGTAATATATATATTAATATATATATATATATAAAAAATATATGTAAATTAAAAAAAAACATAAAACTGGTTTAAGTTAATAAAAATTAAAATAAATTACGTATAAGTTTCATATTAAATCTATAACTTAATTTAAATATTCAAAAGCTTTTTTATTTATTAAGTTTTTTATTTATAAAATTAATTTTATAAATAAAAAAATTATTAATACAATATTAGTTTGATTTTTTTTTATGTATATAGATATATATATATATATATATATTAATATAAGGGGATGTATGTATATATGTTTGTGTTTTTTATTGAGGAATTACTAAATTTAAATATTGAGGAATAATCCTTTTTATCAGGAAATTCATTAAGTTTTTTTATAATTTTAATTATTTTATAAAATAGATGTTTTTATTAAAATTTAACTTAATTTTGTTATTTAAATATTTATATTTAAATAAATAATTTATATTTATAGATAAATATGTACATATATATTTATAATCTACAAAGTTTTATTTTGGCTTATAAATTTATTATTAATTTGTATTATATCTAAATTTTTGTGTGAATTTATACTTATTAAAAAAATATTTTTTTTTTATTTATTATTTGCAGTAATTAATATTATAAATTATAGAAATATGAATTGATATTGACTTAATTTGTGCCAGCAGCTGCGGTTATACAAACAATATAATTAAATTGTATTAATTAAAGTTAAACGATTTAACAAAAATATAAAATAATTTATTAAGTGAAATTTTAATTCATTATTATTTTTTAAAATAAGATTATTTTAGGCTATAAAATTTGAGTTAAAAACTAGGATTAGTTACCCCATTATTTAAAATATAATTTATTTTATTTCAGTAGTATTAGATACATTCTTGAAACTTAAAAAAAATTGGCGGTATTTTAGTCTATTCAGAGGAACTTGTTTTATAATCGATAATCCCCGATGTACCGTACTTAAAATTGTTTTTCAATTTACATATCGGTTTTATTAGAATACTTTATTATTTTATTTTTATTTTAATTTTCTATAATTTACATATAATAAAATGAATATCAAATCAAGGTGAAGTTTATGTTAAGTATAAATGTATAAATAAGTATAAATGAGTTACAATAAAATTTATCTTTATGGATTTAAATATGAAAAATTTAATTAAATTGGATTTGATAGCAAATTTACAATAATTTGGTTTTAGCTCTAAAATATGTACATATCGCCCGTCGCACTTATTATTAAAATAAGATAAGTCGTAACATAGTAGATGTACTGGAAAGTGAATCTAGAATAAATGTAAAGCTTATTTAGAAAAGTATTTCATTTACATTGAAAAGATTGTTGTGCAAATCAATATAAATTGATTAATAACACTGCGTGACAAATTTACAACTTTTTGTGTAACGTAAATTAAGGTATTCCTTTATTAATTCGGAATTCTATTAAAGGATATAGCAATGCAAATTTTGTAACACGTACCGTTTCTGTGTTATGGATGCTAGGTAGGTAGGTAGGAGTGGTTGTGTCAGCAAACCATGCCGACACTTAATTAGCGCAGAAGCGCCGTTTTATTGCCACAACCCAAGTGACCCAACGGATGTAACAAGGACGTTAACTACTAGGGAAACGAAGAAGAAAAATCGGGTAAGGATTATTCAAATCCACCCCGTTACATTGAGGAAGCTGATAACATCCCCAATGCTAATTTCCGCTAGCTCTATAAGGTTGTCGAAAAAGAGTTTACCTAAGGTGCGCTGTCTGGCCTTGCCTAAAGCCGGACACTTGCAGAGGAAGTGTAAGATTGTTTCTATCTCGTCAGCAGTATTGCAGCTGCGACAGTGTGCATTAAATGCAATGCCTATTCTGGCCACATAAACCACGATGGGCCAGTGGCCAGTACTAACTGACAGAATTCTTGCGACATCTGTACGGTTTCTGTTTAGTAGATCTTGCGTTCTTTTCCGGGAGTATTTGGGCCATATCTGTCTGGAGATGACACAGTTCCGCACCCCCTGCAATCTACTATCCGCCTTTAGCAGATAGTGCGCGAAGATGCCTCCCTTAAGGACCCCCACGGGACGTTCACCTCCTTTGCTAGAGAAGCATCAAGGGCAGATCCTTGCCGCGCGAGTTCATCAGCTCGCTCATTCCCCTCAATGTTACTGTGACCCGGAACACAAGGGAGACAGATCCTTAGCCGGTGACCAAGCGAGGCGAGTTCTTTTTTGCACTGTTCTACTACCCTTGAGGATGTAGTGGTAGATACTATAGTCTTGATAGCCGCCTGGCTGTCAATGAGGATGGCAATGGTATTTAGGGGTGTAGAGGTTTGCTTAAGTATGCGGCAGGCCTCACGTACAGCAAAAACTTCCGCCTGGCAAACACTGCACGAATCAGGAAGCCGGTACGACCTGGAAATATTGAGGGAATCAGAGAATATCGCCTCCCCTACCCCGCAGTCCATTATTCGTCGGTGAAAATTGTTGATTCGAACTCATTTATCAGTACGCCAGTTTCCCATTCCGCCCTGGTTGGGAATCTGTCCGTGACGTCATTTCTTTCTAAAGTTCACTGTGGAAGTTATATAGTCGGTCAGATTAGCTACCAGATCCTGCGGTAGCAAATTCAGGATACTGCTGTGACCATACGGATTGGTGCACCAGCATCCCGTTTCCCTTAGCCTGACCGCACTACATGATGATAACTGCATAATGTGAAGATCGAGTGGTATAAGGTGCAGAATAACGTTCAAGGCATATCGGTTGGACATGTCCTCATGGCACCCGTTGCGCCTATATCCATAGTTCTTTGTACCCTGTTGATAAGTTTGATGTTATAAGCTTTCCTTAGCGCAGGCCACCAGACTAGCGATCCATAGGAAAAAACGGGACGCACCACGGCAGTGTACATCCATTAGACCATCTTCGATCGAGGTCCCCACTTCTTGCCAAAGGTCTTGCTGCAGGCATAGAAAGCCGCACAGGCCTTCTTTACCCGTTGCTCAATATTAAGCTTCCAGCTTAGTTTTAGATCAAGTACCACATTTAGGCACTTGGCACTGGAGGATAGGGAGAGTAGATGCTTGTTTAGCCGTGGAAGCGTAAACGTCGGTATTTTGGTTTTAGTGGTAAAGAGCATCAGTTCAGTTTTGCTTGGGTTGACGCTGAGTCCGCATCCAATGGCCCATGAGCTAATCTTGCCCAAGGCACCTTCTATAATCTCACTGATTACGGATGGCAACATCCCCGATACCAGTATTACCACGTCATCCGCATACGCGACAACCTTAACTCCATCCCTGTCAAGTCTACACAAAATGTTATTGATGACCATAAGCCATAGAAGAGGAGACAAGACCCCACCTTGAGGTGTTCCTCTAACAACAGATATGGTGGAGCTGCTGTTGCCGAAATTCGATTGAATGATTCTGGTTTTTAGCATGGTCAATATCCATTTGCTAATAAACTCTTCCACACCCAGTTGGATTAGAGCTTTCTGAATCGATTCCGTACTGACGTTATTGAAGGCACCTTCAATGTCTAAGAGGGTATATTGTTTTAAGTGGATTGTCTTTTCTATCGTTCGCAAACTTCGTGGAGCGCCGTCTCTGTCGATCGCCCTTTAGTGTACGCATGTTGAAATTTGGATAGAAGGGATTTATCTAGAGTATTTCGAATATGTGTATCTAAGATGCGTTCCAACGTCTTTAAAAGAAAAGAGGATAAGCTAATGGCTCTAAAATCCTTTGCGGATCCATGACCCCGCTTCCCAGCTTTCGGGATAAACACAACACGAACATGTCTCCAGCTCAGGGGAACGTGGTTTAGGAGAATACAGCTTCTGTCGATCGGAACTAGCCACGGGATCACCTGGTCCAATGTTTTTTGCAGCATAATAGGGAGAATGCCGTCAAGGCCGACTGATTTATAGGGAGAGAAACTGTTAATAGCCCAGGAGGTGTTAACTGCTGTAATTGTTGTCTTAATGTCATTCCAGGAAGAAGATTGCGCGACCTGAGCCACTGGTGGGAGGGCAACCTCATTACTACATCCTGGAAAGTGTGTTTGCATTCAAAGTTCCAGTGACTCGCTAAAGGAGTCCGTCCAAGTCCCATTCGGCCGTTTAATAAAGGACGGGCTAGAATGCTCCTTGCATAGAATCTTACTCAGCCCGGCAGAGTCTTTTATGGTCTCAATGGACTGACAGTAGTCTTTCCAAGCAAGAGACTTGGTACTTTCATTCCTTCAGGCAATCCTTATATAGTTGCCAGAACTTGTGTTTAAAGCAGACATTGAAGATCTCTCTAGTTATCTTTCTCAGATTAGATAGATCTTCGTTCCACCGAGGGGGGAATTTTTTCTTGCTTTATTTAATAGGACACGAAACCTTAAAAGCCCATGGCTGTTTCGAAGGTCCTGATTTTGGCGTCTAATTCCTCGACTGATTCAATTCCCAATTCAGGTATTCTATGAAGCTTTGATCTAATAACCTGACCAAACTTCTTCCAGTCAATTCTCTTAGGGTTTCTAAATGGCTTGGGAGCCTCAACCTCGAGGCACACATTGTAGAGAATCCATCTGTGGTCGGAGAAGGACATTCGATCGGATACTCGCCAGTTAACTACCCTAAGGTTATTATTGTTGGTTTTAAGAGTGATGTCTAAAACTTCCTCCAACCCTCTGAAATTTTCCGTACTCGGAAAAACAAAAGTTTTAGTGTTGCGCACGTTACAAACAGAGAGGTAGGACATCACTAGAAAATCAAACAAGGACTCACCGCGTTCGTTGATCTCAGAGCTGCCCCATAATGTATGCCTGGCATTTGCGTCGCAGCCCAGAAGCTGTTGTCATTAATGTTAAATGGCGTACCTCTTCTGGTGGTGATGGCCTATCACGATCCATGTAAACTGAGGATATAAAAAGAGTGTTATTTGCAACCTCCAATTTAACTACCGTTAAATCGGCAGAGCTAAAATCAGGACGTAGAAATGCATTCAAATGTTTTTTTAGCTAGAATGCAAGTCCTAGGTTTGTTACTATCCTGGTTGGTGGTCTTGTAGAAGATGTTGTAACTCTTGCCCTTGAGCCCTTTTATGGATGAACCCTTCACCCAGGGTTCCTGTACAATGCCGATATCTATATCCTCCTCGCCGAGGAAGACAAGCAAATTATCTGACGCACTCTTCGAGTGGTGCAGATTAATCTGTATGATGTTCAGCATTGGTGGTAGGTGGAATAATGACATCCCCCATGTCCTCCGACATCCTGTCGGAACCATCGATTTCACCTAAATCTTCATCAAGACGAGAGGGGCGGAAAATTTTAAGCTTAGCATGCCATATGCCGAAACGCAGCTTGTGATCAGATTTCTCGAGAGCCACCAGGCTAGCCTCGTTGATCAGCAGCAGGAAAGAGGAACTATTTTTCTGAGGTTCCTCCGCCTTGATGACTGCCCAGTCATCCATCGGAACCGCCGGATTGTGCAGTTTCAGTCATTGGAGAAGCCTTCCAACGTCAATCTGCATAGGGCAGCCAGATGCGGGCCCTTGGTCTCCTGTGGATATCATTAGCGGGGATAAGCTTGAGCTTCAAGCCCTCCCAGGCGTCACTTACCTTAGTGACACACTCGCTAAGGAAATCCTTGGAGAACTGGTCCTCGCAGCTGATGACCCGATAACCCCTGACCAACTCGGCGGAATCGAAGCACGGCAGAGGTCCCCCAGGATTTCCCAACAGGTAGTCCATGGCCATACCCGATAGTCTGGCCTTTATGCTACCCCACGCTTCACTGACCGTCTTGCCATCTGAGGAGCGCTCGTCCACGCGGGCGACCTGCAGATGGTCTCTTACTACTTCGGAAAAGTGTCGCGTTGTCTGAGTAGGACAGGCCGAGGATGTACCTGGTAGATTTTGTATAGTAGTCGGCGTCTTAACAACCTTGGACTTTTTTGCCTCGCGATTGGTCTCATCCGAAAACCTGTTTCGCTTGCTTGCCTTGGTGTCATACTTCTTCTGTTGTGGATGTTGTTGTTGCTTCTCCAGATGTGCGATGTACTCATCGACCACAGCTTGATATTTGGCCTTACCCGCAGCGTCCCTCTCATGAACGGTACCAGCTGCTTCGTTTTTGGCAACCTTGTCAAAAACGAATCGAGCCATCTTGTACCTGCTCTTCATGATGGCGTCCGGGGTTTTGGTTTTCTTCGACGAACCAGCGCCACTAACCATAGTACCTTTGGTTGCCATTTTGGTGTTTGCTGTTGTTGCTGTCTGATGAGCCGCCCTCTGTACGCCAGAGTGAGTACTTTTTTGCCTAGAACTTGCTGTGGGTGAAGGGAAGACTGAAGACGCCTGACTGGAGGCTAAAAGCTCGTCTTCCGATGAGGAGCCAATGTCGGGCATCCCCAAAACACCTTGCTTGTTTTGATTGTTGGTTTTTTGATTTTTTTTATCCATTTTTTATAGTTTTTTGGTCCCACGAGTATGTTCGGAAAGAAGAGTCAGTCCTGGCAGAGTCGACATACCAGGATAAGGCGATTATACTACCGACCTCGCCTGGGCATCAATAGAGACCGTTCGAGACCAGCACTGTTTTATCACCAGCTGGCCATGCAGCCCTCGGCACGAGTGCCTACACACCTTGGCTTAAGTGAGATTTGTATGGGTTTACTCCCCTTCGTCTTATTGAACCACAGCGCACAATTGAGTACATGCTTGTAAATTCTTAGCTGACACTAGACACCTGAAGGGTGAATAGCAATTTCCGGAGGACCGAAGACGAGGATTTTTGCCCACCTGTGTTATGGATACGAGAGATAATGTCAAAAATACATACGAAATAAGAAGTGACAAAGCGTTTATTGGCATTGAAACTTTAAAATTTAAAAAGGAAAACTCATTTAATTCATGGAAATTAATATTTTAAAACATAACAAAATATTTGTAACTCTTATTTATTATAAAATAGTGTTCTATGATTTAGCTTTTACGTTTGTGAGTTGTTGAATCTTCTCATATTTAAGATCAACAGTAATCCCCTAACATGGCTGCATCCCACCGACCAATTACAACAGCGGATTCGTTCTGTGTGAGGAAGGTAGCTTAATGTTGGTTCCTTTTTTTTGACAAAGATATTGTAGTTTCTGGTGATAACAAATTCCATTCATGTAGATTAGAACCGAGAATTTCAGACTTTCTGATAGATAAATTTAAGTCACGGAACAAATCATTGAACTCCTGCTGCTTAATCATGTCTGGTTCTTTCAATGAACTTCTAGGGGGTACATATTCAGATATTTCCTTCTCTAGCCCATAATGTTCTTCACTGTCATCATCACTACTTATAGCAAACACATGGTGCTGGTGTTCTTGGCATGGGCACTGGAAATTCTTTACTATGAGGCATTGGTATGGACACAGAAGCTACTTGAGGATATTCTATTTGGTTTTTATTTATTTTTAAAAGGGATGACTTTAGTCAAACAAAAATAGCAGCCATCGTAATGATTAACTTGTTCACGCCAAATCATTGGTATAGCAAACGTCATCGGCTTCTTTTTACCACTAAACCATTCGATAAGAGTAACGTAACATGAGATACAAAGCAATTTCGGAATCCATTCTTTGTCTTGTTTTGCAGAACGAATAAAATAAAGTAGATAAGCCTGTTTTACTTTTTAAGTTACAGCCCTACCTTCGGCCTTTAAAATGTATTGGCCCTACACACAACAGAATTTATTGGGGCAATTTTCACACGCACGATAACCGCTTTTTTTAATTTTTAATTTAAAGAGTGATTGTATTTTTACTTAAAACTATCTCAACAAAGCTTAAATCAATTTTTAAAATTATTCCAATTGCCAACCGACCGAGCAAGATAAATAAATTTAATTATTTTTGCACTTAACAACAGATGAATGTAGCTTACATAAATGCGTCAATAACACGAGAGGTTGACGTGATGGAACAATTTCGCTTTCCGTTATTATCTTATACAATCATCACTCATGTTACCAAAACCTTGTCACGCAATGTAATTATTTATTATTTTTATTATTTTAAATTTATTAATTATTAAAAATAATTATTAAATTAAATTAGTTAAGTATATTTTAAAGAAAAAATAATTAGAATAATATTGTATTGGTATTTTGAAATAAAATTGAAATATAATGAAAAAATTTTATTTTAAAAGAAAATTAAATTTATTGCATCTTGTGTATCAGAGTTTATTAAATAAATAATAAATATAATATTTTTCTCGATTTCTAAAGATACAATAAATTATAAAATTTAATGTAATAAATGTATCTTAAATAATTTATTAGAAATGAAATGTTATTCGATTTCAAATATATCTAGTTTTTTAAGAAATTAATTCAATTCGATTTTTTATAACTTATATATTTATTTATTTAAATTAAAAAAATTTCAAAAAATTATATTTTATGGGATAAGCTATAAAATCATTTTTTACAAATAATAAATATTAAATTAAATATTATATGTTTAGAAGTATCAATATTTATTAAGTTTGTCATAAATTAGTTTTTTTTATAAATTATTTATTATATTTTAAATTTTTATTAAAAAAGTTATTTTAATATAAAAAAAAATTAATAATGATATAATTAGTATATTATTTTTGTTTAATAGTATATTTATTTGATAAGTTTATGTAAAGAATTCGGCAAAAATAGTATTCGCCTGTTTAACAAAAACATTTCTTTTAGAAATTAATTTAAAGTCTGACCTGCCCACTGATTTTTTTAAAAGGCCGCAGTATTTTGACTGTGCAAAGGTAGCATAATCATTAGTCTTTTAATTGAAGGATGGAATGAATGGTTGGACGAAATATTAACTGTTTCATTTAAAATTATAATGAAATTTTATTTTTTAGTCAAAAAGCTAAAATTAATTTTAAAGACGAGAAGACCCTATAAATCTTTATACAGGTATATAATTTTAATTTTGAAGATTTATTTAATTATTATGGTATTTATATATTTTGTTGGTGTGATATTAAAATTTAATTAACTCTTAAAATAAAAATCATTAATATATGAATAATTGATCCGTTTTTAATGATTAGAAAATTAAGTTACTTTAGGGATTACAGCGTAATTTTTTTGGAGAGTTCATATTGATCAAAAAGACTGCGACCTCGATGTTGGATTAAGATATCATTTAGATTAAGATATCGTTTAAATTTAAAGTCTGTTTGACTTTCTAAATCTTACATGATCTGAGTTTATACCGGTGTAAGCCAGGTTGGTTTCTATCTTTAATTAATTTATATATTTTAGTACGAAAGCATTTGATATATAAATGATAATTTTTTTTATAAATTAGAATATAATTAACATTCATATAAAACTATTTTGGCAGATTAATGTACAATAATAAATTTAGAATTTATATTATAAATTTAGAAATAATAGTACTTGTTTTATGTAGAAATTATTTTATTTTTAATTATAAGCTTAATATTAGGTAATTATTTTGTTTTAGTTAAAGTTGCATTTTTAACTTGATTGGAGCGTAAAGTTTTAGGTTATATTCAAATTCGTAAAGGTCCGAATAAAGTTGGTATAATACGAATTCCCCAACATTTTTGTGTTGCAATTAAATTATTTACTAAGGAACAAGCTTAGCCTTTATTATCTAACTATATTTTATATTATTTTTCTACTATTTTTTTTTTATTTTTATCTTTTTTATTATGAATATATTTACCTTTTTTAATTAAATTATTTTCTTTTTATTTAGTTTTATTATTTTTTATAGTTTAGTTATTAGTTTAGCTTATTAGGCGAACCCCACAGGCGGATCAGTAGAAATGCGGTGAAGTGGGAGGGCCGTGATCCCTTGTTTTCGGATCATAGCCTCGCTGATAAAAGGAAGAAGAAGATTAGTTTAGCTTATTAGTTTAGGTGTTTATATTGTTATAATTGCTGGTTGATCATTTAATTCTAATTATGCCTTATTAGGGGGATTACGATCAGTTGCTCAAACAATTTCTTAAGAAGTAAGATTAGCTTTGACTTTGTTATCTTTTGTTTTTTGAATTAATACTTATACTATATTAAATTTTTATTATTATCAAATATATTTGTGGTTTATTTTTTTATTATATCCTTTAGTTTTTGTTTGATTAATTATTTCTTTAGCGGAGACTAATAAAAAACCGTTTGATTTTGCTGAAGGGGAATCTGAATTAGGTTCTGGATTTAATGTCGAATATAGAAGAGGAAGATATGCTTTAATTTTGTTATCTGAATATGCAAGAATTTTATTTATAAGAATATTATTTTCATTAATTTTTTTAGGATGTGATGTCTTTAATTTTTTTATTTTATTTTAAATTAATATTTATTTCTCTTGTTTTTGTTTGAGTTTGTGGAACATTTAGCTTGAAAGGTATTTTTACCTTTTTCTTTAAATTATTTATTATTTTTTATTGGGCTGAACAATTATTTATTAATTTTGGTTTAATTAATTAATTTTAGTAAAGTTAATAAAAAATGTATGTTTCTATTTTATGTTTTAAAAACATATGCTTATTCAAGCTCATTAATT
Source organism: Brachypalpus laphriformis (assembly GCA_945910035.1). NCBI lineage: Eukaryota > Metazoa > Arthropoda > Insecta > Diptera > Syrphidae > Brachypalpus > Brachypalpus laphriformis. The sequence goes on from OX246757.1 coordinate 18,414,783, forward strand.
TAACAGATTATCTCATCATGTAGAAATTAGAGGGTTGATTAAATAATATAAAAACTTAAAATAGTTAAAATTTGTCCAATAATAATATAGGGATTATCAACTGTGTCCAGCTCCAATTCGGGTTAAAAGAATAACAAAAACTTTTATTGTTCTAAATAAAATTTGATTAATTGGATTTATCCAATTTCAATTCATCGAAATTTTCTTAAATTATAAAATGGTATATATATTAAAATGGCAATTGATACAACTAAATCAATTACTCCTCCTAATTCATTAGGAATTGATCGTAAAATGGCATATGCAAATATAAAATATTATTCAGGTTGAATATGAATTGGTGTAACTAGTTGATTTCCTGGAATAAAATTATCAGGATCTCCTAGTAAATAAGGATTTCATAATGTTAATATAGTTAGTATTAATAATATAATAATAAATCATGCAATATCCTTGTATCTGAAATAGGGATGAAATGGAATTTTATCTAGATTTGAATTTAATCCTATTGGATTATTATAACCTGTTTGATGTAGAAATAATAAATGAATTTTTACTGCAGCTAGTACAATGAATGGTAGAATGAAATAAAATGTAATGAATCGAGTTAATGTTGCGTTGTCAACTGCGAATCCTCCTCAAATTCATTGAACTAAATCTGTCCCTAGATAAGAAACTGCTGATAATAGATTTCTAATTACTGTAGCTTCTCAAAAAGATATTTGTCCTCATGAAAGTACATATCCTATAAAAGATATTCCTATTACTAGAAATAAAATAATTGTACCTGATAATCAGGTAAGGGTAAATAAATATGATTCATAGTATATTCCTCGTCCTACATGTAAATAAATACAAATAAAGAAAAATGATGCACCATTAGCATGTAATGTTCGTAATAATCTTCCATAATTTACGTTACGACAAATATGATCGATTCTACTAAATGCTATTTCAATATCTGCTGTATAATGTATAGCTAAAAATAAGCCAGTTAAAATTTGAATGATTGAACATAAGCCAAATAAAGATCCAAAATTTCATCATGTAGAAATATTAATTGGTGATGGTAAATAGACAAATGCATTATTAGCAATTTTAATAATTGGGTGATTAATTCGTTTATTCATTAGTTAGTTTATTTGCCGAATTGGACCATAAAATAATTTAGTAATTTTTACAACTGCAATTAATGTAATAAGTAAATAATTCTCCTTCTTCCTTTTATCAGCGAGGTTATGATCCGAAAGCAAGGAATCATAACCCCCCCACTTCACCGCATTTCTACTGATCCGCCTGTGGAGTTCGCCCATAAGTAAATATTTAATTAATAAAATAGTAATTATATTTGTTGGGTAATTATATAGTTCATTTAAATTTAATAAATTTTCTTCGATATATGAATTAATATTTATAATTGAGTTTATTTCAATATTTTTTGAATTAATTATTGTATTAAAATTATTTTATCGATAAATAAAATAATTAATATAAATATTATAAAATTAATATTTTGAATTTTTGTCTTTTTTATTGAAATTGAAAATAATTCATTTGAGGCTAATGTTGTTACATAAATAAATCAAGCTAATTTTCCTCCAATAAAAATTAAAAATTGTTGAAAAGCACCGACGATGATAGAAAATCAAACCAGCGAGATCAACTTCTGAACATGAAGTGAAGGTAAACTTTTATTTTTAACAGTAAGATGACAAGGAAGAGAGAGAGAGTGCAAACAAGATCAACATACTCTATTACATATTAATGAATACATATGTGTATTATTATTACACTCAACACTCCCACTTTCATTAATATAGAAATCAAAACATAAAGAGTAATTCAAAGTACAATATCTAGTTCAATTCAATTTCGAAAGTTAATTCAATTCGTTATAAATTTATATCAAAGACAAAAAAAGGTTACATGATAGATCAAAAAAAAGTTGAAAAATGATTTGTAATCGACACAACACCAATACATGTTCGCATTGCTTCAAATGAGTCCTTTGATAGCGGCTTTGTGAAAATATCGGCCAATTGATTGCCGGATTCAACGTACTCGACGTCAAACATCCCCTCAAGAAACTTCTCTCGTACAAAATGATACCGGACATCAATGTGCTTCGTACGTTGGTGAAATTCGGGATTCTTAATAAGACGTATAGCACTCTGATTATCCAAGAAAAGATTTGGTTTAGGAATCCAGACATACAGTTCTTGTAGTAACTGCTTTATCCACACTAATTCCTTGACAGCTTCAGATGCAGCTATGTATTCGGACTCAGTTGTAGAGAGTGCTACACAGCGTTGTAGCTTGGAACCCCATGAAACAGGACTTCCACCAAACAAAAAGAGGTGACCACTCGTTGATCGCCTTGTATTCTTATCGCCGGCATAATCAGCATCACTGAAACAATCACATGTAAATTTAGCATGTGATTTAAAAGCAATACCATATTTCGTCGTGCCCTTGACATATCGAAGGATACGCTTCAGTGCCTTTAAATGACCCTCGTTGGGGTTCCCCATATGGCGGCTAACTAGACCCAATGCGAAAGAGATATCCGGCCTCGTTCCTAGCGCAAGGTACATAAGACTGCCTACTGCTTCGCGGTATGGGAAGTTGCTTCCAACGTCACCTCCGGCGTTAAATACTTCGTACACTGATGTTTCTGCAGGTGTGGATGTAGAATATGCTTGTTCCATCCCGAACTTGGAGATTAATTTGTTAGCAAAAACGGATTGACTGATGTAAATTGTCCCATCAGGTTCTTGAAGAATTTCCATCCCAAGGAAGTATTTGGCTTCGAAAACTTTTACTTCAAATTTTTGTTTAAGGTGCTCGATAAGGACAGAAATACATGATTCGCTTTTTGCTGCAATAATCCCATCGTCGATATAAATAGCAAGCATAACATTTTTCCCTATAAAAACGCATGGATCTGCTTGTGATGGCTTCAAGTTAAAAGACCGCAAAAACGATGTAAACTTTTCATTCCAGCAGCGTGACGCTTGTTTAAGACCATATAAGCTTTTATTAAGCCTGCACACGCGTCCACTTTTATCGTCGAAGCCCTTTGGTTGCCTCATGAAAATTTCTTCGCGAAGATTGCCGTTCAAAAAGGCTGTTTTTATGTCGAATTGTTTTATCTTGTACGAATTTATGGCTGCTAATCGTAGTATTAGACGAATAGATACAAATTTTGCTACAGGGCTGAAAGTTTCTTCGTAATCTATCCCCTTTTCTTGTGAAAATCCTTTGATCACGAGTCTGGCTTTATACCGTTCAGGTTCATTACTACTTGCATTCTTTATTTTAAAGACCCATTTATTGTCTATTATTTTGCGGTCTTTTGGTGGTTCAATTAGATCCCACGTATTGTTGTTCCGAAGAGCCTCAATTTCTGCCTTCATAGCCTGCTCCCACTTGTTAGCATCACTGGATTGCAAGGCTTCTTCGACTGATGTAGGCTCACTATATTCAGCAACAAATGCACAGCCTTCCACAATTGCCATCGCTTCTTTCGATGTTTTCGCAGCACTCCGTAGGCGGTTTTTAAGAGGCTCATCTTCATTGCTGTCGTGGTCTTTACTAATTTGGGCACTGGCAACACCCTGTGAATCCTTTTTGCTGTCAGCAACATTTGTTGATAATGGGAGCTCTTTGGGATCCTCAATCTCAATATCTGGAACTGCAATCATTGCTTCATTATTCAAATCCGGGTTATCACTAACCGCCCCGACTTCTTTAAAGATTACATCACGACTTATTTCAACTTGGTTGCTACCAGGTATCCATACCCGATAGCCTTTGACTCCTTCTGAGTATCCAACAAAAAGACCTTTTTTTGACTTCGCATCCCATTTCTGTCGCTTTTGCTTTGGCACGTGAACGAAGCATTCGGATCCAAAAACTTTCCAGTTAAACCAATCGAAGGAAAAATCTTCTCTGCTCCATAACTCAAAAGCTGTTTTCTTTTCTACTTCTAACATTGTTCGATTGATTATAAATGCGGCTAAATTAATAGCTTCTGCCCATAGCTTCAGAGGCAAATTTCTGGCATGTATCATGATCCTAGCTGCCTCAACCAATGTTCTCATCTCACGTTCAGCTTTGCCATTCTGTTGCGGACAATATGGGACGGTAGTCTGATGTCGAATATGATACCTTTGCATGAGCATTTTAACCTCTTTATTTAGAAATTCAGTGCCTTTAACTTTATACCCAGTTTCTGTTTTTACTTTAAAGATGAAATGTTTGAGCAACTCTGGAACTTCAGATTTATTTTTAAGAAAATACACAGTGCGATATCGCGAGAAATCATCTTTTAATAGCAAAAAATACCTGGAACCTGCTATGGATGATTCTTGCATTGGACCAGACAAATCCATATGTATCAACTCACCTGGGTTGTTCACTTTGGATTCACTAGAATGAAATGACTGCTTATGCTGTTTACCAAAGGTACAGGCTTCGCAAAAAAAACTTTTATTATCATTATAAGAGACTTTCTTTTCATTCAATAGCTCACGTACACGCACTACATTTTGATGGGCAAGTTTTTCATGCCAAATGTCAATTGAATTTTGTTTTGTTGCTACATGAGCTGCCATCGGTTTTTGCATTTGAAACATCATTTCAAAAAACGAATTTTTCCTAACTCCCACTGCCACAGTAACCCCCCCATCCAATAGTTCACATTTTTCACTATTTGATATTAGTTCCAATCCCTTATCTAATGCTGAATTTGATGAGAACAGATTTATATGTATTTCAGGAACATATAGCACATCTTTTAGATATTTAGGCAACCAAGCACTATTATTATAGAATAGTATGTTTATATTTCCACGACCGACGGCTTTTATGAAATCACCATTTCCAATTCTAATATTTTGTGGTTGTTCAAATTCTTCGAAGGTGTAAAACAGATTTCGGTTATGTGTCATGTGGTCACTAGCTCCCGAATCTAAAAACCAGCTGTCGGCACTTGCGGTTTTTAATTCATACCGATTCGAGTCCGGTAGGAAGAGAGTACATGTAAAGGCATCACTATGAGCGAAGTTAGCGTTTGCAAAGTGTGTTTTGGCCGTTTTCCTTTTTGGACAATCTCTTTTCCAATGCCCTGCTTGCTTGCAAAGAAAACATTTTCCGTTGACTTTTGTTTGGTTTCCGTTGATATTATGTGACGTTTGCTGATAGTGATGCTGTCCTTGTTTGGCTATTTGACGTTGATGATACTGCCCTCTTTTAGCTAAAAAAGCATTTTGAGCTTCAATGGGTTGTAAACTTATACGGGATTCTTCCATTATCAGCCGACTGGTGAGCATTTCCATGGTTTTATCAGCAATCGCCGTTGACTCCCACGCAGTATAAAAATGGCGATAACTGTCCGGTAGAGTCATGAGTATTTTGGTCATTACCATTGTATCGGATACAGTTTCACCCAAATCCTTAAGTTGCTGAACCAAGGACTCTAATTTCGAAATATGAGTTGCCATATCGTCATTGGGGTCTTTGCAGAAACTGTAAAATTTTTGTTGCAACATGTGTATGCTAGTTTGTGACTTTTGCTCGTAAACTGATTCAAGTTTCCTCCACATGGCACGGGATGTTGTACAGTTCATTATATGAACTAACGGCTGTTGCCCAACAGTGGTTGCAATGACTTTTTGCGCTTTCCTATCCATTTTAAGCCACGCATTTAGCTTTGATTCCGACCCTTCGCCCACCGGTCTAACTGCTTCACCGTTCACCACCTCATATAAATCACTCGCGTTTAGGATGATTTTTATTTGAAATTTCCACATCATCCATTGTTCCTGACCTAGTAGTTTATCAATCTTCAATACTTCACTTTCCATCACGTATCCACGCAAAACCGCACTTTTAATCGCCAACCGGAATTTTTCTTTTACTATTATTACCGCGATCCGAAACCACCTTTTTACGATTTCCGCTAAAGAAAACTCCGCGTAATTATTAATATTCTTGTGCACGTAAGTACGTATGCGTATTACTAAACAATAGGCAACGCGACTGGGCCCATAACCTGTTGAAAAGCACCGACGATGATAGAAAATCAAACCAGCGAGATCAGCTTCTGAACATGAAGTGAAGGTAAACTTTTATTTTTAACAGTAAGATGACAAGGAAGAGAGAGAGAGTGCAAACAAGATCAACATACTCTATTACATATTAATGAATACATATGTGTATTATTATTACACTCAACAAAAATAGAATATATGAAAATCAAAATCTTTTTGTTAGTAATCCTAAAATACCGCAAATTATTATAGTTTGAATTAGTAAAACTATTCCTATTCTAAGTTGATGACTTAATAGTAAAAAAATAAAACTAAAAATGAAAGTTAATAAATATGAAATAAGTCGTATAATATCAAGAAATTGTTTAATAACAATTTTAATTTTTGAGATAAATGATAAAGAAAATTCTTTTTTCTTGAAGTTTAAAAAGAATTATTTCTTATTTTTGATTTACAAGACCAATATTTTTATTAAACTATTAAAACTAATGATAATATTTATTAATTGAGGATCGCCTTTTTTTTAATGATATGTAATAGGAATTTTAGTTTTTATTTCAAATCGAAAACATTTACTATCTATACTTTTAAGTTTAGAATATATTGTTTTATCATTATTTTATTTATGATTTATTTATTTAAATATATTAAATTAAGAAAATTATTTTAGTATAATTCTTATAGCTTTTAGAGTCTGTGAAGGTGTTTTAGAACTATCTATTTTAGTTACAATGATTCGTACTTATGGAAATGATTATTTTCAATCTTTTAATATTTTACAATGTTAAAATTATTATTTATTTTATTATTATTATTTCCATTATGTCTTATAAAAAATATATCTTGAATGGTTCAAAATATATTACTTATAAATATATTCATTTCAGTTATTTAAAATTATTATATAAATTATTGAGTAAGAATTTCTTATTTTTTACGAACAGATTTACTTGCTTATGGTATAATTTTATTGAGATTTTGAATTGGTTCTTTAATATTAATGGCTAGAAGTTAACTTTATGAATTTAATAATTATAAAAATTTATTTTTACTAAACGTTTATTTTTATTATTATTATTATTGATATTATTATTCTTAACTTTTAGAAGAATAGATTTATTTATTGTATATTTTATTAATTTTTTGAAAGAAGATTAATCCCTACATTATTTTTAATTTTAGGTTGAGGATATCAACCTGAACATTTACAAGCGGGAATATATTTATTATTTTATACTTTATTAGTTTCTCTTCCTATACTAATTGCTATTTTCTATTTATATAAAAATTTAAATACAATACATTTTTAAATAATTAATAATTTTAATTTTAATTATATAATTTTATGTTTTTCTTTAAGTCTATCTTTTTTAGTAAAGATACCTATAATTGTACGAGTAGGTCACACATATTTTAGCACCAATTTGCTTTTGCTGTAACTTGTTTACTTATTTGTGGATTTTGACAATTCAGGTGTTTAGCTAAAATGCATAGCCTTGTGCATAGTACAAATGTATTTCGGTTTTAGTATAGCCTATCCAAGATGATGCAAGCAAGTTGTAGGTCACACACATTTTAGCACCAATTTGCTTTTGCTATAACTTGTTAACTTATTTGTGGATTTAGACAATTCGGATGTTCAGCTAAAGTGCATGGCCTTGTGCATAGCACGAATGCATTCTGATTTTAGTACAACCTATCGAAGATGGTGCAAACAAGATGTAGGTCACACATACGAGTATTTTAGCACCAATTTGCCTTTGCTGTAACTTATTTACTTATTTGTGGATTTTGACTATTTCCATTGAGTCCTAGAATTCGCACTCAATGCTTGTAGGGATTTCCATAAGATAACCCACTGCCGACGAAAGAGTAAGAGTTCCTCACCGGTGGATACTAATCTCGAGTATCGTGGGCCAACCCTCCAGCGTGGTTACCCCACACGAACGTTTTCATCGTCTGTCCAAAGACTATATAATATCGGACGTGCTGCTGACCACAGCCAATCCGACCGTAAAACTTGGGCTCATCCTCTTCTAGGAAGAACCATTGCCGGTCAACTCATTGTAAACCTCACGTTGCAGGATCCGTTCCGTACCCCTAGGAGTAATTCTGACACATTTGCTGTCAAGTATCTGACTTAAGCAGGTGCTGCCAAGTAGCTACCTTCAGCAGCTGCTGCCAAGCAGACGGCCCTAAAAAGCCTGTCGCTGCCAAGCTGACGGGCCTAAAAAGCCTGTAGCTGTCAAGCAGATGACCATGAAAAGCCTGTCGCCACCCCGTACTTACAGTACAGTACCTAAGAATTGAAGGCCTTAGTACGTAGCTCTATATTGTTAAGTACCACCGAATTGCGAAGAACATTATATATCAAGGCCGTCCTATAAGTATCCCCATATTGTTAAGTATTGGAACATTGTTAAGGCTAGTCTTAGCTATATAATTAGTCAATAAAAATCCTAATATTACCTCTTTCCGAAAGTTTCGGGTGTTTCTTTGATTGACCCTGGACGCGAAACCTCAGCCTTTGAGAAAACACCCTCTCACCATTCAGGTGTTCACCTAAAGTGGACTATCTAAGATGGTGTAAACAAGATGTAGGTCACACCTATCTTAGCACCAATTTGCTTTTACTGTACCTTGTTTACTTATGAATGGATTTTGACCATTCAGGTGTCAAGCTAAAGTGCATGGACTTCTGGATAGCAATAATGCATTTTGGTTTTAGTACAACCTATCCAAGATGGTGTAAACAAGATGTAGGTCACACCTATCTTAGCACCAATTTGCTTTTGCTGTAACTTGTTTACTTATGAATGGATTTTGACCATTCAGGTGTCAAGCTAAAGTGCATGGACTTTTGCATAGCACAAGTGCATTTTGGTTTTAGTACAACCTATCCAAGATGGTGTAAACAAGATGTAAGTCACACCTAACTTACCACCCATTTGCTTTTGCTGTAAGTTGTTTGCTTACGGATGGATTTTGACCATTCAGGAGTTCGGCTTCGTCTTTGTGCATAGCACAAATGCATTTTGGTTTCAGCACAACTTATCCTAGGTTGCGTAGGCACGATCTAGGTTACACCTATTTGAACAGCAATTTGCTTTTGATGTTACTTGTTTGCTTATGGATAGACTTTGACCATTAAGGTGTCCAGGTAACAAAGAGAGCTATTTCAACATTTTATAGCTATTTTATAGTTTTTGCATTTAAGGTGCAGTGGATGCTTAGAAAAAGTTTGTTAACATCTTCTGTGGAGAGCCAAGTGGCGTGCGCTATAACCGAATTTTACGAATATCTGATCTGTACGGAAATATTTGTCAACATATGGATCAACTTTTCCCAAACAATACTTCATCGTCATATCTATATTCGTTTGGTCTGCCTAAAACCCATTTCCGGAGATTACTATATATTCTTAAACAAACTTACATAAATACCGAGGTTGCTTTAGTTGCCTCTGTGTGTACACTGCACAACGTGTTTACCGACAACAACGATAAATGAGATGACGAACATCATCTTGGAAAAGCGGGGTAGGCTGTTACAGCTGCGGCCGATAGTTCAATTCCTAAGACTTCAGCCCAATGTCCTCTTCCTACGCTACTTCACTACCGCAGTAGGTAATACATCTTCGCATTTCTGCTAGAGGAAAAATGGGTCAGATACAGGCAACATTTCTATAGATCTGAATATGTGATGCAAATTGTCAAATTAATGATGAAATTAGCATGTTCCGGAATAGATACTGGAATTCATTGTAATAAACCTTCTTCAAAGCTTCTTAACCATTTTGGAAGGTAGCTTAAATTATTAAGAAATAAAATAATAATAATAATTATTTGGCGCAACAGCTCTTTAAGGGTCAGGGCCTAGCATCTCGCAAAAACTCATGTTGAGTGCGTTATATTTCTCACACGAATGGAAGGGACCTACAGTTTAGTGCCGTATCCGAAGGACAATTTGGTTTGAGACATTCGTGAGAGGTGGGACAGTGAAAAAGCTTTTTGGTGTTTTCTGGGATTCGAACTTGGAACACACTAACCATTTACGCCACAGCGCCCGCTATTAAGAAAAAGAATTGTGATATTTCTCCTCTTAAATTTCTCGGTTCATCTTATGTCACACAAGAAGAAAAAACACATATTCTTGCAAAAACATTTGCAGATAATCATTTAATATCTGCGAATCTTACTGATCTTGAAACATCGTATGAAATCGAAGTTTCGATTGCTGAATTGGCCGTTATCATCAATCATGCTGATGAATGTTGCTTAACAAGCGCTGCTACTGTTGAAGACATTATAAATGAAACCTTACCGAGAAAAACTGTAGGTCTGGACAATATATCCAATAGACTCCTGAAAGCTTTACCACCTAATGGTTTTAGATACCTTGTATTTATATTCAATTCCTGTCTTATAAATTGCTAATTTCCGAAAGTGTGGAAAACAGCTAAATTTATTCCAATTGCAAAACGAACGACAATCCCATAAGTTATTGGCCAATATGCTTGTTGAGCAGCATTGGTAAAATGCTCGGGAAAATTATTAAAAGAAAGCTTCTGACTTACATATATTGAAACAAATGAAATTTATACTAAAGAACAATTTGGTTTTAAGTGCAAACACTCAACCAGCCATCAAGTCCTACGTATTAAAAATCACATGCAGGCTTAGTTCTTTTGGATATCGAAAAGGCGTTCGGTACTGTATGATATGACGCACTAATGCACAAGAGGTACGAATTCGGATTTCCTATTGCGTTAATTAAAATTCTTCAAACCTTTTTACAGCATAAATTCTTTGCAGTTCATATTAGAAATATACACTCTTCTTTGCAGAATGTTCCGTTTAGGGTACCTCAGATCTCAGTTTTATATCCCGTTCTACTTAGCATATACATGTTCGATATCCCTAATCTTTTTCCAAACAAGCATTTGGCCATTTTGCCATTTATTCGTCCAGTAAACTACCCTGTGATATACCAAAGTGGTTGCAAAACTCTTTGCATAAAATTGAGTAGTTTTTCCGTAGATGGAAAATTGAAGTTAACCCAAATATATTTCAACCAGTATTTTCTACTCGCTGCAGAAAACAAACATTTTATCCCACAAGAGAACTTAAACTATACTCTGTGGAGATTGATTGGAGCTTCTAGATACCAAATTAACCTTTGAAAAACATTTGTCCAAAACAATACGCAAAATAGGACAAATCAAGCAAAGTTAAAAAGGTGATGTTGTCGTTGTCCATAGCGGTTCTAATATCATCGGTCACTTTCAATAGCGCTGTTATGCAGCTGTGTTTTGGCCTAAAACCGGATTGACTTTGGCAAAGAAAGTTAGAACTGTGCAGATGGTCTGATAACTGCTTATGGATTAATTTCTCAAAAACTTTAGATAGGAATGGAAGTATAGAAATAGGCCTATATTCGGCCGGAGAATGCCTGGATCCTTGTGTTTTTAAGATTGGAATTATTTTCGCTGCCTTCCAAATAGCAGGATATGTGGAAGTTAAAATGATAGTGTTAAATACGTGAGTTAGCTCGGGGAGAACGTGCGGTAGTATGGCTTTCACAAATGTTGGATGAATCCCATCAACGCCTACTGATTTGGATTTAATTTTAAGAACCGCATCAAGTACATCGGTCTGGACAACATTGCGAAATTGAAAACCGTTTTGAGATTCAGATTCATTGCTATAAATGTGCTCAAGATTTGTATGCAAAGTGGTAGGGCCTGCGGCTTGCGAATTCAAAAGTTCATTATTCAGCTGGTCGGAATCAACATCTTCAAGGTCATGTTTTTTACTGCGACCTACACCTATATCTCTAAGATTTTTCCACAGTTTTTTGGTACCTAAATTACTATTAAGCCGCGTAGAGAAGTATGCCCTTTTAGCTTGCCTTATTTTGGAGGCAGCTTCGTTTCGCAAGGTGTTATAAATTTCTGGTAATCTGAACCGCTTCCACCTCTTATATTCAGTATCGCGTTTGTTCATTAATTGGATGATATTAATAGTGCACCACTCATTTGCACGATGATTAGTATGTTTGATTTTCAGAGGAACATGCGTGTTGAACAAATATAGGATCTTATTTTGAAGAAAATCAACTTGCGAGTCGGGGGACAACAAGAAGTATATTTGTTGCCAGCTCACCTGCAAGATGTCCAATTCAAGGAGATCAGCATTGATGTGATTGTAGTCTCTGTATGTATATGTTTGTGGAGGACAAGAAGCCATGTTAAATGTGGCAAAAATCATGTCGTGCCGTGAAAACACTGGGGCAGATAACTGATTAGAGAAGAGAACATTTTGACAATCACTTACAAAGAATAATTCCAACAGTGTACTAGTGGTATTGGAGAAATGTGACGGGATATTTGAGTTGACTGGGTGCAAACTAAAGGTTTTCATGTTTTCTATAAATGGCATAGAAACGACATCATTTAAAACATTACAATTAAAATCTCCACAAACAATTACATTAGTGAATGAAAAAGATGTGTAAAATTTTTATTTTTTTTTTTTCCGAGGGCAGGTGAAAATCTTCAACAAGACACTATGAGGATCGACAGCGCGTGCTCATAGTAGTGTTGGATTCTTACCCACTAAAAAACTTCCCTTCAAAACAGACTTGTTTTTATTTTTACTACAACTAAGTATTCGACTTATCAAGTAGTTTTCGTTTCGCGAAATAATGATGCTTTGCAGGTACCTTCCCATTAGAAGTTCCTGCCCGCTCCGCAGTTTAGACGCGGTTACTTAACGCGCTATGTCTAAAGGTTTGATTTTTTGTAGACGGCGAAGTAAATTTCTTTCATCCAAAACTTGGAGGACTGTTATATTAGCGTGACTTTCTAGTCGACTTTTATGCTTTCTCGCGTAGTTTTTGATTTCGTCTTCGATTGTTTTAATGCCAAGATCTCTGTGGATATCGCTATTTCAGATATACCATGGCGCATTAACTATACCCCTTAGCACTTTGTTCTCAAAAGTTTGTAAAATTTTAATGTTACTTATTTTGGTACAACCCCAGAGTTGTATACCATATGTCAATACAGGCTTTAGCACCTGCTTATATAAAAGCAGTTTGTTATATATATTAAGCTTGGAATATTTTCCAAGTAACCAATACATTTCTCTATATTTATTATCTAATTCTTTGCGTTTTTTCTTTCCGTGCGTTTTCCATTTCAGCTTTGTATCAAGTGTCATTCCAAGATACTTAGCCTCGTTTGCAAACGGAATTTGAACCGAGTTTGAAAAGATCGGCAAATTATTTATTTTCTTATAAGTAAAATTTACATGCACAAATTTGGTCTCGTTGAGTGCGATTCACCAAATCTTTGTCCATTCATTTACTCTATCCAAAGTTTCTTGCAGTTTTTCTGTAGAATCTTCGACCGTTTTACCTACTGTCAAGATAGCAGTGTCGTCGGCAAATGTAGCTAGCTCAGTGCCTTCTACTTGCGGTATATCACGAGTGTATAATAGATATAAGACTGGACCAAGAACGCGTCCTTGGGGCACCCCAGCCATTATTTCCTTAAAATCAGAATATTCGTTTCCACATTTGACGCGGAATAGCCTATTCGTAAGGTAGTTTTTCAAAATATTATATAGGTGCTCTGGCAGAACTTGTCGTAATTTAAACTTTAAGCCTTCGTGCCAGACCTTGTCAAAGGCTTGAGAAACGTCAAGGAATACGCTTGAACAAATCTTTTTTCTTCAAGTGATTTTTCGATTACATGTGTTATTCGATGTACTTGTTCAACTGTAGAATGCTTACTTCTGAATCCGAATTGATGATCAGGGATAAGATGCCCTTCTTCTATTACCGGCTGTATTCGCCTAACCAATATTCTCTCGAACACTTTGGATATACTTGGAAGAAGCGAAATCGGTCTATAAGACGTTTTTTCATTCGGCGGTTTTCCAGGCTTAAGGACCATTATAACTTCGGCGACTTTCCATTGACTGGGAACATATTCTAGTCTAATCGCGGCGTTTATAATGAACAGAAGCTTAATTAGAGCTTTTCTTGGTAGTGCTTTAAGAACCTCTCCCGTAATTAGGTCGTATCCAGGGGCTTTCTTAGGTTTAAATTTCTTTATTTCTTCCTTAAGTTCGGTAAGTGTTGCATTTCTTATTACGCTATTGTCTATATACGACGTATTTATATTTTCAATAAGAGCTTGTCCATCCAACGGTTTGAAAGTTTCTTCCAGGTGGGCGGCAAAAACTTGCGCTTTCTCTTTATCATGCGTGGCCCATTCGTCTTGATGTTTCCTAATTGGCGCGGCTTGAATTTGAGGTTTCTTAATACCTTTTATAGCCTTCCAAAGCGAATAGTTAGAATCTTTTTCTGCCGTTAAGCTTTCTAGGTAAGTTTGTATTTCATTATTCTTAAGGTCTTTAATAGATCTTTTTTGTGAGTTACACAAACGGTTAAGATGTGCTTTATGTTGCGGAGCCCGAGTTTGTTGCCATCTTTTACGCGCTTTTCTCTTCTCCTTAATCATCTCTTTTATTTCCTGCGGATAATTTTGAATGTAACTGGCCGGGGTTCTCTTTGTTTTGGGAGTATTCTTCCACGCGGCATCCTGTAAGATTTCGACGAAGCGATCTACTTCAACTTCAAGGTCATAGGGCGTTTTAAGTGATACGCTCAGCTCAATATTTGCTTCAATATCTTTTTTAAAGCCATCCCAATTAGTTTTCGCGCCAGTTAATCTAGCCGGTCCTACTTTTTTAATCAAAGCTTCGCTTATCGTCATCATGATTGGAGAATGATCAGAGGAGAGATCAAAGCTTTCTTCAACTTTTATACAGTTGCCAGATATTCCTTTAACAACAAAGAAACCAATCAGATCTGGTATCTTATTTCTATCAGTTGGCCAATATGTTGGTTTACCTGTCGAGTAAAAATCACAACTGAATTGCATACCCGCATTATAAAGCTTTCTACCTCTCTGAGAGGCGTACCTTGAGCCCCAGAAGGGGTGTTTCGCGTTGAAGTCACCACCAATAATAAAATTTGGTTTAAGGAAGTTGAAGATGTTTGTGAAATCACTTTGTTCAAGTTTACATCGCAGTGGACAATATATAGACGAAATGTTGAAAGCAAAATGTCTATTTCTAACGCTTACCGTGCTTACTTGCATTGCTTCTAATTCAATCTTTATTTCTGCTGAGTGTTCGATAGATTCTTTTATAAACAAAGATGATCCGCTTCTGGCTCTTTCCGATGGGTGAAAAGCGTGATACACGCTATATCCCCTTATCTTAATATTCGATTGCTTTGTCAGATGAGGTTCACAGACTAAGCATATATCAATATCTTTTTCTCGAGTAAATATTTCTAACTCGTCGAGTCTTTGTATGAGCCCGTTGGCGTTCCAAGTAAGAATTTTAAGCGTTTCTTTCATATTCTGGTTGAAGTGCGCGTGTTATGAATGTTGTTTTCTAGTGCAACTAGTCTCTCGAAAATTAGTTTATTTGTTTTGCATTGCTCTTCAAGTTTCGCAAGAATTAGGGAAAAAACATTGAATACATGATCTTCTGAACTACCTCATTCATTCATTCATTCATTTTCAATGGCCCGCTAATCCTTCATGAGGGTCGCGGGGGTAGGATGCTCAGGTGGACTTTCCATTGTTCTCGGTCCTCCGCCATTGACTCCAATTCATCAGGGGGAATCCCTAAGCGGCTCCAGGAGAGCTGTCGGGCTTGATCCAACCATCTATTTCTAGGCCTTCCGCGAAGTCGCCTACCTGATGGCACGGCAACCATGGCGCGTCTTGGAAGCCGGTCTGGGGGCATACGCACTACGTGACCAAACCATCGAAGCATAGATCGTTCCGGATGCAGGAGTTGTTTGGAAGTTGGGATTATCGTCCTCGTTCGCCGACTCATCAAGCATTGGTTTGGAGACCCTAATAAGTTGCTTCGTGGCGTGTTGCGATAATTTAATAGCGCCAAGTAATAGTCGGTACTATCAAGTTTGCACTTACGAAGCATATTTTTTGCCGTTTGGACGTATCTTTCGCTTAATCCGTTTGATTGGGCATATTTTGGTGTGGACGTGATATGGTTGAAATTCCAGTCCTTTGCGAAGTCTCGAAAATCCATTGATGAAAACTGTGGTCCATTATCGCTTTCAAGAATGTACGGGATACCATGAACTGAAAAATTACTTTTTAGGTGTGTGATGACCTCTTTTGATGTTCCTTGATTCAATTCTATGACATCGAAAAATCCACTGAAACTATCAACAATTAATAAATAATTCTTATTATGAGACGTAAATATATCAGTGTCAACTATCTCATATGGAAATTGAGGGATTGGCTTTTGTATTAGTGGTTGCTTTTGTGCTTTTCGCTGAGTGCTTTGGCATACGTGGCATCGTTCGACGAAATTGATAATGTCATTTGCCATGCCTATCCAAAACACGTTCTCTCTAGCCCTCGCCAATGTGCGCTGAATTCCTATATGGCCTTTGTGCACCTGCTCAAGAATTCGTTGCTTTTGCTTTTTGGGAACTATGATTTTGCTGCCTTTGTACATAATGCCATCATCGTGTGTGATTTCCTCACGAAACTTAAAGTAGGGCTTGATATCATCTGGTACTTTGCTTTCTTCATCAGGCCAACCCTTGTGTGCAACCTTCATCAACCTTGCCAGATGTTCGTCGATTTTTGTATCATTTTGCAAGTCTAATAGTGCTTTTGGGGAAACCGAGTGCATTTGCAGAACTTCGAACTCTTCGCTTTCGCCTTCCTCTTGCTCGCCGTTAATGCAGTCTTGACTGAGAGTATCAGCCAGTTTCATGTTAGTTCCTTTTTTGTAGACTATGGTGGGAGCATATTGGTGTGTTTCCATTAAAATTCGTTTTATTCGTGCAGGTGCTGAATACACTGTCTTTTTGTAAATGGATTGTAGAGGCTTATGATCGCTCTCTATTACGAGTTTTTTTCCGTATATATATGGGTGGAACTTTCTGCAAGCGAATCGAATAGCTAAGGCCTCCTTTTCTATTTGAGGGTAGTTAATCTCAGTTTTTGACAGTGATCTGCTACTATACCCCACTGGTTGGTCGTTTTGCAGTAATGTTGCTACGATTGCATATGAGCTCGCATCTGTTTGGATCTTGACATCACTATTTACATCATAGGGTTTAAGTACAGGAGCAGCTGTTAATAACTTTTTGACTTTATTCAATGCAGTCTGTTGCTCTATGTCCCACTGAAACTGTACATTTTTCCCTAGCAGTTTACGTAGTGGCTGCGTTATTTCTGAGGCATTTTTTATGAACTTTGATAAATATGTTACCATTCCAAGCAGTCGTTGCAGTTGCTTTTTATTTTCTGGTGTTTTTAGCTGTTCTATCGCTCGGACTTTTTCTGGATCAATATCTATTCCTTTAGCACTTACGTAATGACCCAAAAACTTAATTTTCTCTTTTTCAAATATACATTTTTCCGTATTTAGTTTCAGTCCTTTATCATTTTAGGCTTTGATGACTTCTTTCTGTCTTTCTTGTAATTTATCTAAAGTTTTCGCGTGAATCAGTATGTCATCCATTGACACTTCGACATTTTTAATATGTTTTAGGATATCCGTCATTATCTGTTGAAAAATTTCTGGTGCTGGTGCTAAGCCAAATGGTAAGACGAGAAAACTGTATGTACCCCACGGTGTGGCAAATGTCAGATACTTTGTTGTTCGTTTTGTTACCTTAATTTGCCAGAAACCTCGTTTACAATCAAGCAGAGTGAAATATTTTGAATTCTTTATACGTGTTGAGATTTCTTCTAGCGTATTCAATGGAAAGTGTCGGCGCATTATGTTTTTATTCAAATCTGTTGGATCAATACATATGCGCAGCTTTCCTTTCTGCTTAACGACAACCATTGGGGAGACACATGGCGTTGCTTCAGTAGTTGGTTTTATAACGCCTTTACTTACCATGTCGTCTAACTCAGCTTTTACGGCCTCTCTTATAGTATATGGTATTCTACGGGCTGGATGTATTTTTAAGTCGGGTTTTTCTTTCAAATCAATTTCATATTGAAAGTCTTTTAGACAACCGACACCATCCTTGTTGTCTTCTTTATTGGACTTTCGATTATTGTCCATCTTCTCACTTATCGCATGTATTCGAATGATTAATTTGGCCTCTTCGCAAGCTTTTTTG
Organism: Brachypalpus laphriformis; assembly: GCA_945910035.1. NCBI lineage: Eukaryota > Metazoa > Arthropoda > Insecta > Diptera > Syrphidae > Brachypalpus > Brachypalpus laphriformis. The sequence continues at coordinate 18,433,043 of OX246757.1, forward strand.
CCAAGATTTGGTTTGACCTTTGCGTCAACCACAAAAAATTTTATATTAAATATTTTGTTTCTTATAACGACATGCGTTGCCACTTCCGCAACTACTGGCATTTCATGTTTACTGAATGTTATCAGCTCTACGCTACCGGTAGTAGGTGTTATTTTCATTTTTGCCTCTTTGATTATGCTTTTAGGTAGAACATTACATTGGGCACCTGAGTCAAGTTTCATTTTTATCTTTTTGTTGTTAATTTTCACCATTTCGTACCAGTTTTTATCATCATCCTTGTTTCTTTCCGAGATTTCATTCAGTTCGTAGTCTTCGTCAGTTTCTTCTTCGTTTTCTATTGCATGCACTTTTTTATTACTTCTACACATTGATGGAAAGTGGTTTCTATTCTGACATTTCGCACACCTCTTACCAAATGCTGGGCATGATTTTTTGCCGTGATAAGTTCCACATCTCTTGCAGTCGAATGAGTCATCGGAGGGCGTTTTTTTCTTATACTTGTTGAATAACTTACCATTAGCTTTCGATTTGTACATAGCATCTATATTTTCTTCTCTATGCATCTCTCTTAATTGCTTTGAAGTGATCTCGCTTGCCCTGCATATGCTAATTGTTTTTTCTAAGCTTAAGTCTTCTTCTGAGAGCAATTTTTCCCTAAGATAGTCGTTGCGGATTCCTATTATTATTTTGTCCCTAAGCAAACTTTCTTGCAGGCTTTCGAATGCACACTTTTTAACTTGAGACTTTATTTTTGTAAGGAACTCGTCGAAGGGCTCGCCTTCATTTTCATGCAATTTGTTGAATAAATATCTTTCATAGGTGACGTTTGCTTTAGGTATAAAATAGCTACTAAATTTTTGTTTTATCGATTTTACCTGTACTTTTTCGTCCTCCGTGAGTTGAAATGTGTTGTATATTGCCACTGCTTCTGATCCAATAGTTGACATCAATGTTGCGATCTGTACTCCCTGCGGTCTGGTCTGCAGTTGCGTTGCTATTTCGAACCACTCGTACTGTTGAATCCAGTTTTCCCAGTTTGTTGCTGAGTCGCCTGTAGTGATTAATTCCTTTGGGGGTCGGATAAAACTTGCTCCAGGGTTTCCAAGGGAGTCAACCGATGCGATAGCGCGTGGTGGATTGTCGTTATTTGTCATTTTGTTTTTGTTTTCGCGTTTTGAATTAGACTTAAATTAAACTAGCTTTGAAAATCCTCTTTTTAATTTTAATTTCTTTGCCGCATTTTTTTTTTTTTTTTTTTTTTTCTAACCCCACATCTGACACCATGTGATATCTTTATTGAAGTGAAGTGCTTATGTTATATACATATAAGAAGAATATATATAATACGAAGAACATTACAATCGTGGCTTATGGCTTAGAGTTATGTTAAGTAATGCAAAATAATGAAGTAAGATACGTACTATAATGTATGATAATACTATGCTACAGTATTAGTAGCTGTGTGCTGTTTTAAGGCCACTTATTACAATCCCTACGAGTTATTCCAACAACACCGCGAAGGAACCTCATTTCGGCAGTTTGTATCCGCGATCTTATTCTTTCGGTCACTACCCAAATTTCATGACCATAGGTGAGAGTTGGAACATACACAGAGTTAAAAACCGATAGCTTAGCTTGAACACTAAGTTCGGCCTTCCTTATAACAGATTGGTCAAGCTCTCTCAAAATTGATCCAGCCTGACCAATTCTACAGGATAACTCGGCATTGCTCCTCCCATCACTTGTGAATAAAACCCCGAGGTACTTAAACTTCTCCACCTGCTTCAGTGGGCTTCCACTAACATGCAGAGTGCACTGAATGGGTTTTTTTGGAAACGACAATTACTTCCGATTTGTTCACGTTGACCTTCATTCCAGCATCATCACAAACGGCTACAAACCATTCGAGTGCGCGCTGAAGTTCGGTTTGAGAGGACCCAAGGATGACCAAATCATCCACAAAGAGCAGATGACTAATCCTTAGGTCTCCCACCTCGAAACATTCCCCGCCACGGCTGCGCTGTAACATCCAATCCATATATACAATGAAGAGGAGAGGTGACAAAACGCACCCCTGGCGGAGTCCAACGCCCACAGTGAAAGGTATTGATTTAACACCGTTTATCCGAACACAGCTTCTACAGTTGGTATATAAAGACTGAATCGCCCTTAACAGGGAACCATCAATTCCATATTCCTGCAGAACACTCCAGAGTTTGCCTCGAGGAACCCTATCATATGCTTTTTCCAAATCCACAAAACAAGTGTAGACAGGTTTGGCATATTCCCAGGCCTTCTCAAGAACCATTCTGAGAGTGAACAACTGGTCGGTTGTGCTTCTACCGGGACGAAAACCGCACTGCTCATCCCCCAAACTGTCCTCAACCACAGCTCTGGAACGCTTTTCTAGCACCTTAGCGACGACTTTTCCAGGGAGACTTAAAAGAGATATACCCCTATAGTTGGCGCAATCTCTTTTGTCCCCTTTTTTAAAAAGAGGAACTATCACCCCCATTTGCCAATCACCAGGTGTTTCACCGCATTCCCAGGCCACTTTAATGACACGCGAGAGCCATTGAACTCCCTCTTTACCTAAAGCATTTCTGGCCGAATTTCATCCACACCAGCAGATTTGCCAACTTTTAGCGCTTTGATCGCCAAAGTTACTTCCTCTACCGTAGGACTACTTTCCGCCCAACTCTCGACTCTCTGTCATCTTCGGTGCCCTGTTCGGGATTGAGCAATTCTGAAAAGTGCTCGCTCCATCTGCGTAAGATGTCCTCCTCATTGGAAAGAAGTCTACCGTCTTTGGATTTGACTCCTTCAACGATATTCAACTTTTTTCCTCTGAGTCGGCGGACGGTCTGCCAGAACATCTTATTTGCAGATCTGTGGTCACGTAACAATTTCTTGCCAAACTCCTTCCAAGACTGTTCTTTCGCTGTTTTCACAGCTAATTTGCAAGTTCTTCGCGCCTCAGTGTACCGATTTCGAGAATCGGAGTTCCCCAAGTGAATCCACACCTTAAACGCTCTCTTCTTCTCTCTGATGGCTTCTTGAACTCCGGGCGTTTTAAACCAAGCAGTTCTTTTCTCACCACCAGCCGCCACACCAAGCCGCTTCACTCCACAAACATCTCCCGCAGAGGCAATAACCGCTGTTGAAAACAGTTGCCATTCTTCCTCTACATTTGATGGAACAGTTGGAATTCGTTCAAACCTCTCAGATATTTGCCACGCAAATATCTCCCGTATCTCATCGTCCTGTAACCTCTCCCATCGTATGCGTGTAACTATCCTTGGTTTACGCTTTGGTAGGGGAGGCACTCCCTCGCTAAGATACAATTTGCACAGCACTAAGTGATGATCAGTTGACAGTTCGGCCCCTCTCAATACGCGAACACCACAAACCATTCTCTTCACACACGATGGTACCACAAAGAAATCGATCAGCGACTTCTGCTGAAGACTCTGACGGTACCACGTGTATTTGTGAATGTCTTTGTGCGGAAAGACAGTGTTCATGATGGATAAGCCATTTTCACAACAAAAATCCAGCAACCTCTCTCCGTTCGCGTTTTGATCAGGATCACCGTTCCTCCCAATCACACTCCCCCATGTCATAACATCTACACCCACATGAGCATTGAAGTCACCCATCAGGACAAAAGAATCCATATCTGCGACCTTTTCAAGGGCAACATCAACTTCATCTAAGAAAGCTGCATACTCTGACTGAAGGTTCGGTCTGCACCAATGGCAGAGTTGATCTTTCAAGCTTGAGCTTTAAGATCGCAACTCTCCCTCCTAATGGTATCCACTCCAATACTCTGTCTGTCAACCTGGGACTTGTGAGTATCCCCACTCCCGCCCGAGCAGACATTGAGGGTGCGACTCCTGACAGGAAGAGCTTCCACCCACCCGAAAGGTCCACAGTTTTAGAACCTCTCTGCTTTGTTGAAGAGACGCCAACTATATCTAGTCGACTTTTAACAGCCTCCCCAACAAGCTCAAGATCCTTCCCTGTGAGTGATGAGACGTTCCATGTGCCTATCCTAAGTCGATGCCGTTGTCGAATTTCAGAGAGTCCATCTGTGCCCCTATCGGTGCACAGCGCACTCACCCCTTGACTCCCGTAATGGTTCGCGAGACCATTGACAGGAAGCTCGTAGCCATTTCGGGTTTGACCCGGCCGGCTGCCGAGCGGGACAACTACCTCTATCACCATTTTTCAATGTCGCAACTTGAGTAGGAGTCTTTACATTAAAGTTTGGACGGTTTCTTGCTTTGATGTCCCCTGAGTTGTCGGTCGTGTACGTACCCTTAATTGTCTTCGCCGCTTGAGCATAAGACTGCACGCCAATATTCGGAGATTTTGCTTCTGTCACTTTATCTCTATTACTTTCGGATTTTTTATCATTAACCGATCTTAAGTCAATATTGACGAACTTTCTATCTTTCGCTGCTTTTTTCGTAGCTATTTTCAGTCTGTTCTTGATTGGTTTCATATTCGGGCGCATGGAATTTTTTTAGCGTATCGCGGCGTTTTTGAAGCTCTTTCGCCACTTCGCAACCTCGATAGTTCGCAGGATGTTTTCCTTTGCAGTTTGTACAGGTGGCTGGTGTTTGCTTATTTACGTGACACTCTTCCGAGAGATGTTTGCCTGCGCATTTAACGCATCGCGCCTCTTTCTGGCAGTAAGTCTGCGTATGATTGAAGCCTTGACAGCGCTTACACTGCGGGATCGATCTGGAGGTCTTACGCATGGGTTCGATTTTGACCACGATGTTTAGAATAGTCTTGATACCATATATAATATCTTTATTTTCGTCTTTATCAAAACTAAGCATGAAAAGTGGAAGTCAACGCTTTACCAATTTTTCATGATCTCCCTCCGACTGTTGTTTCTCCTTCTTGATAATATTGACGGCATCAAGAATTTTAAAGCCTTTGCCTTGAAGGTCGTGCATTACATCTTCTTGCTACAACACGCAGTGGTCTTTCTAACTTATTTTCATAAGTATATCACTGAATCTTTTCGGCATTCAATTTTTTAGATACTGATCGGTAACCGTCGGCATCAACGAGATTGATTTTCCACGTATTATTTCGCAGAGATCTCACCTTAAACTTCGATGCCAGAGTTCCTTTAAGGAGGCAATGCAACTTATTATAGTCCGTAATTCCAACGACGTTTATCGGTAGCGGAGGACGTAATTTTGGTTGTTGTTGCTTTTCTTGCATCTCCGTGCGCTTTTCATCCTTTTGTGGCTCGACTTCCGGTGAGGAACCAGCTTTGCGTTTTTGGCTAGGTCGTTTCTTTGCGACCCAATTCGTTTCGCGTGTTAGCTCTTCTTCATCCGTCTGGTATTCACGACTAGGTGAGCGATGTGGGCTAACTGTATTTTCTTTTTGTAGGTACGTGTTTTTTAGGGCATTATTTTCTTGCCTGAGTAAATCTACCTCTTTCTTGAGCTCACGATAGAGAAGCTCCATTTCGCACGCGCTTGCGCTTCCGGCGGACTTCTTTTTCCGGAGACGTTCGATCTTGTTGGTGGAGATCGAGATACCCTTGTACTTTTTGAGAAGGGATTTATAAGGTGCAATAAATGGCTCTCCCCAGAATCCGTAGAGCCGACCTCCGAAGAGGGTGGATTTTACAGTTTACCTGGACTGCCTCCTGGGGTATTCAAATCGTTTGTTTTGTTCATTGCATGTTTTTTGTATACGCCATACTCGGTATACGGACGGTGGATTTTAGTCGCCTCTTACGACAGACATGCCTACCTCGGGTATATTCTAACCCCTACCCGAAGGGGTATAGGGATGTGTAAATTGTCGAGTTTTTCACTGAGCGCATCGATCATGTTTTGCATTTGGAAGTTAACTTGCGCAATGATTTCACTCAACCGCTTATGAATTTCTTGCCTGATCGTCTTAAGAATTTTTTCTTTTATAGATCCGGCACTCGCGGGAGAGTTTTGATGGGTATTGTTTTTATTTGGCCTTAAGCGGCTTGCAGGGGGGCTATTTGGTGCCATTGTTCAGATGAATGAAAAAGAAATAGGATCAAGGTAATCGGGGCAAGTAGTTGTGTTAAAAAGCACGTAAAGATTTGAACTACTTAAGTAGACGGCACTTTGAAAAAGATTTAGTACGAGTTTTATTTAAATAATTTGGAAATATGAACAGACCACGAACTTTACTTGCTTATCTCGTCGACGCCATCTCTAAAGTGTTTCTTGGTATATCAGAAACAGCGAAATCCACAGAGATCTTGGCATTAAAACAATCGAAGACGAAATCAAAAACTACACGAGAAGGCATAAAAGTCGACTAGACTAGAGTCACGTTAATATTACAGTCCTCCAAGTTTTGGATGAAAAAAATTTACTACGCCGCCTACAAAGAACCAAACCTTTAGACTTAGCGCGTTAAGTAGCTGCGTCTAAACTGCGGAGCTAGCAGGGACTTCTAATGGGAAGGTACCTGCAAAACGTCCTTATTTCGTGAAATGAAAACTACTTGATACTGATAGTCGAATACTTAGTTGTAGTAAAAATAAAAAACAAGTCTGTTTTGAAGGGAGGTTTTTTAGTGGGTAAGAATCCCACACTACTATGAGCACGCGCTGTTCGATCCTCATAGTGTCTTGTTGAAGATGTTCACCTACCCTCGGAAAAAAAAAAAGTAAAACACAAAACCTTTTCAATATAATAGCCACTGCCACAGGACTCGACTGCTGGTTGTGATAAAAAAAACCCACTCAAATCCATTCAGTAGTAGACTTGGATTTAGCAAATTATTGCTATATATTATACATACATATGTATACACACACATAGAAAATAAATTTGCCTTACAGACTGATCATCTTCATTTATGCAGAACACTTGCTTACCATACACACATTATGACGTCATCCACTACTGCATGGCTGTTGGCTGTGGTCTCCACTGATGGAAAATTGTTGGCGATAATTTCATGAATTGTTTTGAGCATAGCTCAGCTTCAGGACAACGCAGGAAAATAATTTATAGCTCAAATAAATCTTTGAAGAATTTATTTTTCTCCCCGAAATGTTTCCTTTTTCTAAAAATATGTATCCGCAATGAATTTCGAACGAGGGAAAAAATGCCCCCGGAAAGAATTGGTATACTGCCCTATCGTGAATAAAATTTCCCCCGAAATATTTTCTATATTCGAAAAATTGGTATCGTGAATGCATTCTCGGAAAAATTCCCCCAAATAATCGCTATCGGGACAACGGTTCCCATGGATTTTTTTTTAAATTTTCCTCCGAGTTGTTTCCCTGTCATTAGCTGCGGAATTTCATTGAAAATATAATATAAGTACTTCTTTGCGTTCAATTGGAAATATTTAATTTTTTTTTTGTTTTAGGTGAAATGCATCGAATAAAAGACAATTAGAAGTCCTTACTGAATTTATGGAATGGCATCCGGACATCGCCAATGGATTTACAAAAAGAAATAAACAAGACGTATGCAAGTATTGGAAATCTGTGGAGAAAGAGCTAAATAGTGTTGGTCGTCCAAAGGAGACTACCTTGGAGTGGAAGAAAGTAAAACATTTCAATATTAATAAGTGTTTTTGTTTACTTTTGTTTTCTTAAATTAGGTCTGGGCCGATAAAAAGAAATGCGTACGAAAGAAATTGAAGGAAAACAACAAAAATAGAAATACAACAGGTGGAGGCCCTTTGAAAAATTTCAAATTTTCCACTCTAGAAGAAACAATAATAAAATATGTGCAATGAGTGATTCCGTCGAAGGTTTTCAGAATTCCAAGTGTTGTAGATTGCCTCCATGTTGTCAGACGTCGATATGGAAACTTTGGATATATCAAACAAAGAAAATGTAAATTTATCAACATACGATATTGTTGTGCCCAAAACACACATCCCATCGTAACACAGGGGCGCCCAAACCTTCTTGATACAGCGGCACCAAAATCAAAGACCACACATGCATTTCTGCATGACATAGTGGCACAGTGACATTGGTCACTCACATATCACATATCGCATTCAATATCAACATGGGCTCGCTTTACCCTCTGAAAGCGAAACATGTGTGCCGCAGAAGTTACTCGATACCCGATACACAATCGAGGTCACTTCAATACTCAGATTACCTTCCGTTTGTGTCACAGAATTATACCACCCAAGTGTTACGTAAGGAACAACGAAGAAAGGCAAAATATGTGTCTCCCATATCGCATTACGGACTTGACCCGATGCGTGTATTGGAAGTAGGCAATGCAAAAGCGCATAAAAGATATGAACTGTGACGCGAACAGGGAGTTGATTGCTGGTTGCAGAAGCGTACGTTACGCTAAAGGAATACACTCTGTCTTTATATTCCCATACATCGATATCGGTATTCGGTATTATTCTCAAGTTCGGTGTTGTTCTATCGGCAAATACAACAATATAGAGCAAATAGAGGAGAAAGAATTAACAGCCATTATGAGTGATTTAGAGAAACCGAGAATTAAGCTACAGGAAACACCTCAACGTAAAAACACCAACACACCAAAAAACTACGGATCGGAGCAAAGTAAGAGTACAACCAAAATTCTAGAAAAATAACTTAAAGTACAGTGCGAACTCTGACAAGGTGGCTGATGGAATAGATGCAATCAAAAACCATTAGATTCAAATGAAGGTAAGCATTAAAAAAATATACCGGTCTATAGAACGAATTTACGAACAACATAAGCTTGTGTTACAAGAAATTAAGCGGCATCATAAAGAAGTGGAACGTCTTAGAACATATGAAATTGAGTCAAAATAAAGCAAAAGGAACAAATCCTAGATAAAGAAAGGGAGAACATTGAGAAATTAGATTAAAATTAGTTGATTTTTGTTTTTCAAAATAAAAGAAGTATTTTATTTTTCTTCTTCTTCTTCCTTTTATCAGCGAGGCCATGATCCGAAAACAAGGGATCACAACCCTCCCACTTCACCGCATTTCTACTGATCCGCCTGTGGGGTTCGCCTATTTGACCTCAGAAAATATCGGCAGGCCTGCCGATTTTGGATCACTCGGTTACTGAGGCCAATGAAATGCCGATGTCGTCGCATTTGTCTGATCCAGGCGTTTATAGGCCTGCCTTTCCTACATCGCGATGTCTTTGGAACGTGCATTGATATTGCCTTTTTAACAGGGTTCAAATGATCTCTTCTTTGAACGTGGCAATACCAACTGAGCCGGTCACGCTCTATTTTTTGTACGATGGTTTCCTTGATGTGAAAGCTTCCACGGATCTTCGAACTTCTTATTCGATCAAGCTTTGTCACTCCTGCTGTCATGCGAAGCATCTTCATCTCAGCTGCCGTTAATTTACTCTCATACTTTTTGTACATCGTCCAACATTGTGAACCGTATGTGAGCGCTGGACGTACAACTGCGGTGTAGAGCCTTCCTTTCAACTTAGGGGGCATTTTTCTGTCACAGAAGATAGCGGAATTTTCTCGCCACTTCATCCACCCTACGCTTACACGATGATTGATGTCGTCATCACAAGTTGCTTTGCTATTGATCATAGATCCCAGATATTTGAACTTTTCGCACTTGGGAAGCACTGTTCCATTCAAATAAATGTCTGGAATAGGCCTGAGTGGATCAGAGAACGGGCAGCACAAGTACTCTGTCTTTTTTGAACTAATGCGATACCCATTTCCCTCCAAAACGTCCACCCACACATCAAGTGCTCGTTGCAGGGATGTAGGATCCTCACTTATGATGGCTCCATCGTCAGCAAAGAATAACTGATGTACCTTGGGGTCCATCACTTTACCTTCAAGCAGATAATCAAGGACTGTAATAAAGAGCAAAGGACTTAAAACGCTTCCCTGGTGTACCCCGACTTTGATTGGGAACTCTTCGGTTACTCCAGCGGGGCATCTTACTTTTGTCTTTGCTCCTTCGTACATGTCCATAATCATCTGTACATAGGTTTCTGGAACCCCTCGGTGTCTTAGCGCCACCCATATCAGATCTCGTGGTTGTCTGTCGAATGCCTTTTCAAAGTCAACCAATACAATATGCAAATCCCTTAAGGAATCACGATGTTTTTCCATTATGATCCTTATACTTTGGATTGCATCTGTGGTTGATTTACCCGAGACAAACCCGCACTGATCATCAGATAGCCGTATTATTTTTCGCAGTCGGCCACCTAATACCCGCTCAACTATCTTCATGGTGTGTGACATCAGCTTGATCGAACGGTAGTTATCACAGTTTCGCGTATCACCCTTCCCTTTGTATACAGGGAGAAGGTAACTTTCCCTCCATTCATTCGGCATTGGATCACCTCTCACGAATTTGGAGATGAGAATTCTGAGCCATCTGAACCCGATGTCTCCCATCTTTTTCCAGAACTCAGAGGGTATCTCGTCTGGCCCAACCGCTTTTCGTTTTTTGGAGTATTTGACCGCCTCACTAACTTCTTCGACTGTAATGTCGGGTATTTCTTCACAGTTAGGGGTGGCTCTTGGAAAGTATAGCCGGGGAAACTGTTCATTCAAAAGCTCTTCACAATACTGCCGCCACCTCTGCAGAATTTTGTCGTCATCCACAAGAAGCTGGCCATGAGCATTGCTAATGAACTTTGGCGAACGAATCTCCTGAGCATTCTTCCTTCTTTGGGCGGCTATTTTGAAGATAGTGGCACTCTTGTTCATATTGTGTCTTCGCAGCTCCTGGATAGCCTGGTTTGCATCAGCAACCGGGGAAAATATTTTATCCAGCTCCCGATACAGGCCCTCCGTACTCTCTGCTTGAAGCTGGGCGCACTTCTTCTTCGCTTTTTTCTTGCAGCATCTGTATTCCATTTCGAGGCGAGCTTTTTCGTCACTATTATTAGAGGGGCACTTTGACCAAGCTTTGAAAGCCGCTTTCTTCTCATTTATCACTTTCTTAGCTTCATCACTCCACCACCATGTTTCTTTGGCGTGTTGATGGTGGCCTTTTGAAGCTCCTAGCAGTGATTTGGCCTTCTTTAAGCAAGTTCGCTGTAGGGAATCCCACATATTTTGTGCTCTGCACTCTTCATCCTCAGCTCCGTTGATGGTGTGAGAGAGGTAATTTTTCATTACGAAAACAAAAGCCTCGCCTTTTTCTTTGTCCAGATTGTACCACTTGATTTTCTCAGAGACCCCTGTTTGTTTGCTTTTCTTTGGTGTTTTCATAAAAATTTCTGTTAGCAGGAGACGGTGTTGACGAGCGATTGCCTCTCCCAGGATCACTTTGCAATCTTTTACCCGAGGCTTCATGAAACTGGCTACCAAATGGTAGTCAATCTGAGTTTCATCTCCACCACTGCTGTAAGTGATCAGGTGTCGGCTTTGTTTGATGAACATGGTATTTAACACGATAAGACCATGTGATTTGCACATGCTTAGGATGTCTTCACCAGGAAGGTTCCTGGTGCCATATCCTAGTCCTCCATGGCAGTCTTCATAGTCTTCGTTTGATTTCCCGACATGTCCATTCAAATCTCCTCCAACAAACAGAAATTCTTCCTTTGGGATGTCCTTAAGGAGATTGTGGAAATCTAGCCAAAATGCATCTTTATCTCTCTGATTGTACCCATCGTGGGGAGCATATGCACTGACAATATTCCACACCTCTCCTTGTATTACTAGTTTGAGAGACATCAAACGGTCGCTGGACTTCGAAATGCTCAAGACGTTTCCAAGTAGCTCTGCCGCAAGGATGATACCGATTCCGTTCCTAGCCTTTTCCGTTCCGTAGTAGAACATCTTGTAATCTTTTGTCCTAACGTCCAAGAAACGCGCCCGATTCCCGGTGTTTTTCCATTTCGTCTCTTGGACACACAAAATGTCCACCCGCCTTCTATTCATCATCTCTTCCAGCTCGTAACTTCGACCGGTCATGCTTCCAACGTTCCAACTCGCGAACCTTAAATTGCATCCAAAGTGTTTCATTATGTTGCTAGCCCCTGGAATCCGTATAGCTCTGACCCGAACATTTCTGCTCGGTCCAGGATCAGTACCATGCACAGCAGTGGTAGTGCCTGGCGGGGTAGTGCCTTTCCTTTTTGCAAGTATTATCATAATGATACAGTTTTGCAATACAATTTTTGCACCATATTGCGATGGTGTTTGTTGTTTGACACGTGCATGCTCCTGTTTTAGTATTGTTTGATCTTTCTTTTATGACACCGGTGATCTCCAGTCGTGTCAACCCACGGACTCGCATGCACACTTGTGGGAGGGTTTTTATGGTAGTATATGTGTCGCTAGGCTCACTTGGGTGTTATATTGCCTAGATCTGATTTGTCCCCTTAGTCGCCTTTTACGACAAGCGCTAGTTGTTGGGGGGCGCTGCAGTGATATTCTTAACCCGTCCCTGCACGGGCGAAAAGAAGTATTTTATTTTTGTTTTATTGAATTATGTGTTTTGTTTTTCATTATTTTTCTTTTATTTAATTATGCATTATGTTATATATTTCTCTATTTGTTAGTAAAAAAATGTATGAATTTTAAAGCGAACTTGATATTTTCCTTCTTAGTTGCTGTGCGTCAGCAAGAAATTCTGAGCCGCTGGGCTCCTGTGATTGTTTTCACCCATTTCAATTCCTTCGTCAGAAAAAGGTAAGACAAATTCAGCAATACGCATATCATCGGTGTTGAAATTATGCAAAGCACAGCATATATTTATAATTTTTCCGAATGGTAGTGAAGTTCTCTTGCACCCAATAAACATCTCCGCCTGATTTTTAGAACTCCATTTGTTATTTCAATTATATTATGTGCACTGGAGTGGGCTTTGTTAAAATTAACTTTCGATGAGTTTTCCTCGTAAGTTCTAAAGGCAGTTAATAACCAGGGTTCCAAAGGATAGCCAGCATCAAAGCGGATTCTCATTTTGGAATCACAAAGCTAATAATGCAGAATGAACTGAAGATGAAAGAGGGACTCGTAGCAAAATATTATTAGCACCACTCTAATATTTTCATTAAAAAGTGCTGCCACCATCAACCCGTTTGACGTAAAACAACACGCATGTACCTTTTGAACGTACCCGCCAGCGACCACAGTCAACCCAACTGTTGTGCCTGGGACTAAAAAGAAAAACGGAGAAGAACCGGAGATATGGGAATCAACTGTTTTGCTTGAGACCAACAAGAAGAAACGGGGAAGAACCGGATAGATAAAAAGAAAACGAGAGGAATGAAGCAGTCAAGTTCAATTAAAGAGTTGGTACGGTGCGCTTAACTCTTAAAAGCCTAGTTTTTTCTTTTGGATTAAAAAAAATATGTGAAGTGTTATTTATAACTCTGAGCAACATTTGTTCCATGACTTTTCCTACAGCTGAGCCGTTAACATTTTACGGATAGATTTTTGGGTGGGTCCTTCGCGGAACCAATAGGAATTCATCAGAAAAGTAAAATGCTTGTTTATATGAAAAAAATTAAAACGCAATTGGAAAACAAGTTTAATTGTAAAGATTTGTATAATAGTTGCCAAAAAAGATGGTGTGATTGATAAAAAGTGGAATCGTCCGACTCAGTTGGACCACAGCATTCGATGATGCACCCATATTTGGTTCATTTTTCAGGGGGTGATCCTCGTTTCTAGAATAAATCTCGGAGTTTTAACAAAACCCTAAATCGTCGCACAATCAAAAATAATTTATGACCCCATGCCATGGGTGAGGCTTATCTGTCATATACTGCTTCAAGTAATGTTTGGTTTTCGTCGCACAAATTTGATCATCAATACAAGGACGACCTCTTTTTGGAACTTAAGTAAAATTACGGTTCAATGATCAAACAACCGCTGCAATTTGTTCTAGCGATCATGTTGGCATCATTATTCTTGATCCGTCCAAATACTCGTCGTTGCATTAATTTGCGCGACTGTAGAGCAGAGGATGTTCGTTACATTTCTGACGCCTGTTGCTCATTAAACGCGACTGCGTAGCATCTCGTTATTGTCACTGAGGTGCAAAAATTGTTGTCTTCAGTGGCTGCGAGATATCCTTTTGCACTGAACACAAATTGCTTTGCTGGACTATATTTGAAAGAACATCGTCCGTTAGAAAATATGAGACGAAGGTGTGTCCAATGCCATTATTTCGGGTGTGAGACAATCGTCGCCTCGAAATGTTACCCAAGCAGCATTTAACTGAAGATTATCTCGCTTCCACAGTGTTTTTTTTCGAATGAGTTGTATCTTTCTCAATTGTAATATTGGAGAAATCTACAGCATACTGAGACCATCGCGCTCCATTGCCTAAACAACCAAAACTCTTCACAAATGACTTCCGGCTCAGCTAACACTTCTATCTCTGCTTCTACGTGGCTTTCATCACCATCTTATCCCATAGACTGTATAATTGCCGAAACGCTAGCAGTCGGATCATCAATACTTTCGTGATCTGAAAAGTCACCGGCTTCACTATTAGACTAAGCAAAATTGTTCAAAAGCCTTTCCATAAGCTAGCCTCTTCTTCGTTTGCGAAATCCCGATATTCTAACGCATTCTGTAATAATAAAACCAAAAAATGAAAATAAAGGATGCATGCAAATGAAAAATCTCTCCAGCATATAAACACGCCTAAAAGCCTGCTGGTTCCGCAGGGGACGATTTGAAATTTTTGAAAAAATCATAAAATATTGTTGTATAAAGTTTTTCCAGTTCTTACGTCAAATATTCTAACACCAGCGTTTAAGAAATGTATTTTTCTATCTCCACTACACCAACATTTTTCCCAAACCATTCACTTGAACACTCGTAAATTTCTACAGTTGCTTTTTTTGGAAGTTTTCTCGCAAAACTCTTAGAACATAAGTTCAATAAGGCTAACCACTTACGAACAAAAGAGAAAAAAAGTGGTTGGGTCCTTGTGGAACCAACAGGCTTTTAAGGGTTATCAATGTCCAAAATAAAACATGAGAAAATAAATTAGTTTAAAATTCTGACAATATAATAAACTTACGAGTAAAACGTTGAGGCTATAAAAGTCTTTTCTATTATAATAAAGATGTTTATTTTCTTTCGGTACGATTATTCTCACATGGGTACCTATCTATACACCCTATTATTCCAGGTATGTTGAATTTTTCATAGAAATCTAATCACGTTGCTGATTTTTCTTCTGATGTCATGTTTTTATTGATCCAAGTTGAACAAAGCTCTGACTCCAACACGTCTAGCACTTCGGAAAGAATTTCTGATAAAGAAGCCTGTTACCCAATGTCGTGCTCTCGCTCTACACCTTTTTGATGCCCACATTCAGCAAAGAAGCGTAGACATGCGTTGAGTTTTATTATTGGTGCAACTGCAAAGGGCTTTTTGCGAGAATGTAATAAATTGGACAATATTTCTAACAGATATGCGAACATTGGCTTTTTGACTCTGAAATGCCTTGACACAGACCTGTTGAGTTTGAGAGTTTGCGGTTGTGTTTGAAATTGGCTCCAAGAATAACTTTAAAAAAGTGTACATTTTATTTTTATAAGCATGTATAAGTGAAGTGATTGTTCCCTAAACCTACCCGTTGAAGGGGATTTCGTAACTTGCTATTGGCATTAATTTTCTCAGGACATAACACGTAAATTTATTTTGTATTTTTTCAATACGCAAGCTATTATTTTTATAGAACGGTGACCGGACTACACAACAATATTCCAGAATAAGAAGCACTAACGAACAAAACATAGTCTTTAAAGCATAAGCATCGTTAAATGCAACAGAATCCAGTCTAAGAAAACCTAACATTGATTTACCTTTGCAGACAATGTAGTCAATATGAGCACTATAATCAAACTTATGGTCAAAGATTACACCACGATCTTTGACTTGATTTACCCTGAGCAAACATCTATTAAAAAAAGTGAATTTACAACTGATGACGTTACGTAATCTGGTCGCACTAAAGATTTTACATTTAGAAAAGTTCAATTCAAGATGATTATAATTATACCATGTAAGAAAACAATCAATATCGGACAATTAATCCTTATTTTGCCTAGATGCGAGATAAGAAGGGATTTTTCGAAATTCAAGATCTACTTGGCATAAAGGGGGTTGAGATCGAATTTTCCTCCACTAAAAGTTGATTATACAGTCCAAGCTCAGTAATGGCTCATCGGATTTAAAAAAATTAAGAAAAAGTGAATTTAGTTAATTTGCCGCTGATTCATTGAAGGTATAAAACATCCTTCTGCGTTATCCTGAAGCTGAGCAATGCTTAAAACAATTAATCAAATAAACACCCACAAATTTGCTTCATTCGTTGGATACCAGCACTCCAGCTGTCATGCTGCAGTGGCTGAGCGGGTTTGTGTATGCTCTGGTGGGGATTCCCGCGGGGGAAGTTATAGTCGAGTTGACACATTTTCGGTATTGCATTCAGTTCCCAATTATATTTCAACACGTAAATAACCGTCAACTTAAATGCGGGCGAAGCAAGGCGATCACTGGTCAGCTAGTAAAATAATAAAATGCACATTTGTAGATATATTGACAAAGGATGCCAGTTGCACATTACATATTTATCTCTGTCATCACTTTGTTATTTAGTCTTAAGTATTATTTAGTATTAAGAATTATATAAGGGGTTAATTTAACATAAAATTTAAAATATAAGAAACACTTGGAGGAGAAACTTGCGAACTCACAGATTGCTATAGATGCCACATGGTCTGCTTTTTATAAAAAAAAAAAACAGAACATTACCCAAAGCAATAAATTAAAAACTTTCGAAACGGCATCACGTTCGATAATGTGCTATGCATCACAGGTGTGGGGACAAACCGAATTCGACGAAGTTCAAAAACTGCTGCGTTTCATTTTAAAGAAATTGTTATCACTCCCAAGTAATACCCCGAACTATATGTTACATTTGGAAACAAGAATTAATAAAGCGCATATATATACACTGCAAATGCACTCTGATTACATAGCTAAGGCATTCAATTGCCCCATCAATCGCCTACCGAAGATACTGGCGGAAAAGACTATAGTGAAGTCAACGTATTCGGTTAAGGATTGGCTCAACCTATTAAGTTTGACTGGAGTCTCCCTGGATTTTTATTCGTCAAATAATGATTGAAAGTCATAACACGGCGATATAATTAAAGGGCTTGTGAAGATTTACTGGAATGAACATATCTGTGGCAAAAAGGCATAACAGCACAAGTCGACTTATGTCGAAATTGAGTTAATGATACCATTAGAATCTCCTGCGTTCTTTTCATCTCCTATATATTCTTCGTCATGGTATCTCAAACGGCCACAAAGTTATGGCACACGTAAAAACAAAATAAGTCATGCACATCGTAGAGAGAGAGATACTTTGTCTTTATTCTGTATTGATCACTCGATACAACAAAAGAATAAGTTGACTTGTGCTCTTATTCCCCAATGTGTTCTCTTACTTTTGCAAACGTATGTTTATTTGTGCTTCTTTTCCTATCCGACGGTTTATTAAATAGTCTAGACTACTTAAACTTGTGCCGTTAGTCCGAAACAAGGAGTTGACTCACATGCGCAAATAAGACGACTTGTGCTGTTTTTCCTAAAGTCGTTACTGAATTTCATTAAAAATAAGTATACATATGCTACTATTCACTGAGCAATTTACGAGACATGACGGGATTTATGTTGTTATCCTTTAGGCACCACTTTCGTATTTTTGTCATTATCAGTGAATATTTCGCAGGAGTTGCATGAAAATAGTGAATAGTGCAGTAAAGAAAAGTAAGTGAGTGCTAGTGTTTTACTCGTATTGATACAATAAACATACTTAGTGTAGATGATAGTAATAAAAATAATTAAAAAAAACATGGCATCTCGTGCAAGCAGAATTATCGAATTGGCGCTGATAAAAAATAGGGAAAACAATGGTGTTATTTTAGTTCCAGGATATGTTGAAGGTAAGTTGGCCAATTTTTGGCAGTTGATAAAAGTAGAGTTATACCTCTTTCCTTTTTAGAAAGTACAACAAATAGTCAATTTCCTTTTAGACTTAAGAACATGTTGTTTTTTTATAGCCGACAATAATAATATTGGGAGAGTTGATTCTTCTAAGTTGGATAATACCAATACGTCATTATTACCATTTTGGGAAGATTCAGATGACTCAGTAAAAGATCCGGAGTACCAGGTTGCTTTAGATGCTGAAGAAAGCCTGGAACGGTGGGGTGAAATAGTTGAACATTCTGTTTTAGGGATTGATCAGCCTGAAAATGCAGATCCTGATGAAAGCCTATCTACAGATCTGCTCCCAGAAGTTGACATGAATAGAGAACAACCGTGTACTTCGAATGATGTCACTAAAAATATTAGAAAATTCCGCCAAACTCAAAGAAACAAGGGCTTGTCTTATAAATCAAATCCTGGCAAAACTGTTGAAGTCAGAAAGATCAAATATTTATCTCTTTGTCGAAACAACTGCAAAGACAAGGTACCCGCTCAAGTTCAAGAAATTCTCTTTAAGCAGTATTAAGCTTTAGGGAGTTATAACTGCAGAATTTTGTTCATAAGTTCCATGATCACCATTAGTGAAAAGCAACGGCTGGAACTAAAAAAACAGGCACTAAGCAAAAAAATAGGCAAAGCACTATTGAATATTGCATTGAAATAACAGGAAAAAAGAATAATGTTTGCAAAAATTGTTTTTTAGATTGTTTCGGCGAAACTAATGGTTTCATTAGAAACATCATCTCGAAAAAAATAATCTCGCTTGGAGACCGAAGAGCCAATGTCTTTAGGAAAATACTCTCGAGTTTCTTGGGAATCCAATTTAAAAATTAAACGTCCTAAATTAGACACCTGTGGAAACTGTGATAAGTTATCTACCAAAATACCAGTTGCTCAAACCGCAGAAGAAAAAGAAAATCTAATTAAGCTTCAAGCAGTTCATCACAAAAAAGCGGAGGATGCTTATTCGTGCAAGAAAAAAGATAAGGAATCAGCCAGGGCAAGCTCAGCAACAGAAGTTTACGCATTTGATCTGCAACAATGCCTACCTACGCCGTTTTTAATGTCCAATATTTCTTTCTATAAACGCCAGCTTTGGACCTATAACTTGACCATCCATGATCTAGCTACAAACAAGCCCTTTTGTTACATGTGGCATGAAGGACTCGCCCAAAGGGGTGGAAATGAAATCGCATCTTGTTTGTTTGAGCATTTGTCACAGGTGTCGGGTGGTGTTAGCCACGTAATTTTTTTTAGTGACTTGCGCAGGGCAGAACAAAAACTCACATGTGAGTTTCACGTTTATGGCTGCTTTAGAAAGAAACCCCCAGCTCCATATAATAGAGCAAAAATTTGTTAAACCTGGCCACACACATATGGAATGCGATGTTGACCATTCAGTTATTGAAAGAAAGAAACAAAAAACAGCAGCTAAAATACATCATCCCAGAGATTGGTTAAACTTGGTGCCTTCTTTAAGAGATGTAAACCCTTTCAATGTGATTGAAATGAGAAAGTCAATATTTTATGACTTTGCAGGAGCTTCAAAATACAATTTTGTGTGGCGAAAAGCTAATACAGATGGAGAAAAGTACTTCTGGCGAGATTTCCGTTGGATCCGCTACACCAAAGACAATTTTGGAACTTTGTTTTACAAATATAGTTTAAATGAGGAAGAGCAATTCAAAACAATTAATATTCGAAAGCGTGGCAGAAATGCATTGAACGTGAATGAGCTTAAATAAAACTAAATGAACCACAGATATCGAAGGAAAAAGCAGAGGATCTACTTTTTTTTACTAGATTTCATTGAGCCCGAGTTCCACAATTTTTATAAGGATTTAATAAAAGCACCTACCATTAGCTATGAATTTCACTCTGATATTTTAAGTAGCGTTGAGGAAAATGAAGAATGAATGACATCAAGCATTTGCGTATTGAAACATATTATGACATTTGTTCACTTTTTTTTAACTAGCTCATATTATTTTTAAAGACCTTATAATCATTGACTTTAACTATGAAGAAGTTGAATTTATCTCGAGATTTGAATTCACTTTAAAACTGTAAGCTAATTACTTGCAAGACTTTATAAAAATAAAACATTATTATTTTAAATAACCAAAATTCAGACATTCAAATAATAAATTATATATTTTTTTTTGCTTAATAAATTATGTAATATCTTTTTTTTGTTTTGGAGAACGAAATCTCTGTGAAGTTTCTTTAGGAAAAAGTTTTAATCAATAAATAACATATTATTTTTAACCGGAATTTTACTAGTTTTTTTTAATTTTTGTATAGTAAATAAAATAGTATAAGCCAATTATGTGTATTTAATTAATTCATTCATTATTCAAATTGCATAAGCAGCCATTTGCAATATTATTTTTTTTGATTAACAACATAAGTGGACATGTGGAAGAAGTATTGTTTAGTGTAAAAAAAGTAAAACGACATAAGTCTACATGAAACAAGAAAAGAATAACAAATTATCTTTATAAAAAGGCATAAGTGCACTTGATCCAGAAATAGTGTAATATTTAAAAAAGGAAAAACAGCATAAGTAAGTTTTTTGTTAAAAAAGCAGTATATTTACTAAGTTATATAAAAAGAAACATAAATAAGCAAAAAAGCGAATAATTATTTTTGATTCCACATTTTTAGATTTGGCAAAACGTACTCAATTTTTTATCACATCAGTGCAAAAATTAAAATGCTTCTCCTGAAAAATGACAAAAAGTAACTTATGCTGTTATGCCTTTTCGCCACAGATATAATCTTTGCAGGTAGGTCTCGGTTTCATGATGAGTACTCGTACTGTAACCTGAAGTACACAAGGGAATCATTCTACTTCGAGGACAAATTTAAAGCAAAATGTATATCACTCATTTTTAAAGCAAGGGGTGGACTTAATACTAACGCTCGAGCATTCAAACGAAAAACAATCGGTATATGTACTATATGCAATTTGGACGAGGCAGAAAATACTTTTCACTTAATAGCAAGATGGCCACTATATAAATATATCAGAAAGCATTGTTTTTTAAAAGAACAACTAAATAAAGATGAACTTTACAACATCATTAATGGCTAAGTTTATGAGACGCTTTACTTTTATCTATCACATGTGTTAAATAACGGAGATTTAATAAGTAATGAATTAAATAAACATGATTAAATAAACCAAACTGTGTTGTCGTCTCGCCTATAATTTTCGTCACCTGGACCCGACCTCTCTGCCTCGTACACCTCATCTTCATTCTGATTGAGCTCGTCAAATCCATTGTATGATTGTTGTTCCTTTTGGAACAACTTTCTTAGTATGCGCATCTTTCTTAAGTAGCAGTCTCTCTTCCTTTTTTTCGATTCATCCACTTTTTTAAGTTTCCTTGCAGTGTAATCGCCTGGGATTTTATTTTTATCTGCAGCCGTTTTCGGCTTTAAATCCATCTTTTCTTTGAAATGCTTCTCGGTGTACGACATATTTCTGTTTGTTGATAATACACGGGACGCGCAGACTGTATTGCATGATGGAAGAGATGGACTTTCGGAAGCCTGTAGTTGACCTATAAGACAGGATGTACTTAAAGAAGACACTACTCGCATTTCTCTTTAATAACGCTTACCGCAAGAGCTACTATCAGATTCAATGGAGGCTATTGACATTGGCAACGCATCCATAGCCTTTCCCCGCAAATTAGTGGTGTATTCCCTTCTGATTTCTGGTCGTGGCCGAGATATTTCCTCCAAGGAAGCTTTGCCTATTTTTGTATGTGTCGAAATTCCACACGCCTCCAGGAAAGCAGATATTTCTTCTGCCGTCCAACTTCTTATTGTGCTTCAAAAACGAATTTATCTTAAGTTGTTGTTCTTTACGAATAATGAATTATTTAAAAGTACACAGTTTTTCTGTGTCGTTCTCCATTCGATTTAAGATGAGTTGCTACTTGACAGTTAACATGGAGTTACCATGCGATTGAATTTTTTTTAATAAATTGGAGGAGTATGCGCTGGTTTTCTTATTAGTAGGCAATTTTTGTTATAAATTCAATAGATACCATAATAGAATGATACTTTGTTGACAATATTTTAGTTTGGATTCTGTATTTTTCTGATACTCATTTAATCAAAATACCGTCTACGCAGTTATTGTTAATTTTAAATAATTCCGAGGTAAATGGGTTAAGTATTGGTTTTCTTTAAGGATCCTTCAATATGAACTGCAATTACCAAAAGAACGAAGATTTTATTTATACATTCACAAAAAAGGACAAGCAAAAGCGAAAATAATTCCTAAGCAACATCTTACTTACTAACTTAGATGGCGCCACAGTCTAGGGTGGACCTGGGCATCAACCAAAACACCTCTCTTACCGGTTCGCTCATTAGCCAGTTGCCTCCAGTTACGCGCACTAAGTTGGTTGAGGTCCCTTTCCAATTGTTCGCCCCACCTAAGGTGGGGCCTTCCCCAATCACTCAAAGAACCTTTCTCTCAAAGTAGCCAAAGGCATCCTCACCTGATTTCGATAGGGTCCATATCTCTGCGCCATATAGCAGGAATGGGATTATTAAATTCGTGTACAGGGCTACCTTTCTGCGCTGTTGTCACTGCTCAAGTTTATAGCAGAGGTAGACGATGTCCTTAACTACCACAAAGTTAAGGCTACCTATTGTGATATCCTGTCGATGGTCAGTGACCTTTTTTGTTGACAGCATGTTCTTTGTTTTGCTCTCGTTCACCGTTAAAATAATTTTGCCGCCTCTGCTTCAATACCCACGAACGCTCCATTGACATCCCGCTCTCTCCTCCAGATTATGTCAATGTCGTCCGCGTAGGCGCGTAATTGCACAGACTTTTGAAATATTGTGCCTCGTATGCTGGCTTGTGAGTTGTGCACAATAATTTCAAGTACGATTTTGAAGAAATCGCATGACAGAGCGCCACCTTGTCTAAACCTTTTTGACATCAAAGGGGTTTCGTTTTCGTGTTCTTGAGTTGTTTCCTAGATCCGTCATAGTATAAATATTTGGTCGATGGTGGACTTAAAAACCATCGCAGCCATATAATATCGCAAAAAACCGAAAGAGAAGTATTCTTATAGTTCCGCGAACTAAATTATTCATCACACATTCAAGTAAAAAAGGACTATAAAAAAAAAAAAAAAACACGAGCAAAGGGATACTGATTATTCCGCAACCACCCCTTAAATGAAAAAAAAAAAATTATCTCTTATTTCGAATATTCAACCCAGATATACATGCATTTTTTCACCTCGACTTAGCACCTAAAGTGGTCCCACGACTCTGCATATAAAATTATTGAATAATATTTGGATTGGGAAAAATGTTTCCAATTCTAATCTGGCAACATGGATGTTTGACAATCGCAGAGAATTATACAAACAAACCAAACTGTCCTAGTGAGGAACAATGCTGCCAGTGTTTTGTCACAAAAGTGTCCATGGTAATCGCAAAAAAATCCCCTTTTCCCTTCGTCCGGCGTGAAAAACTAACTAAAATTTCCCACACACAATTTATAAAAAGAAAAAAGAAAATTCATGAAAGAGTTTTATTGAAAAAAAGAATACAAAATGAAAAAAATATGTTTTATAAATAAAAATAAACGTCAGATATATAGATATATATATAGATATATAGATATTTATTTGGTATATCAATTTAAAATACAGAGCATTTAAACACCCGCCATGCGCTTCATATTTCGAATGCACATCAGCTCACCGTAAAATTACTTCAGCAATAACTAAAAAAATAAATAAATATTTGGAGTAACAGCTCTTTAAATGCCAGGATCTAGTTTCACGCAACCACTCATGTTGTGTGCGTTATATTTTTTTCACGAATGGAAGGGACGTACTGTTTATTGCCGTATCTGTAGGGCAATTTTGTTTGAGAAGCTATTTCGAGACAACCGAAAAAAAACGGTGAACAAACTTTTTGGTGTTTTCTGGTATTCGAACTTGGATCCTTACGCGCATACCTACTATTTACTTAAACAGCTCCCGACCCTTGAAGAGTCTCTGCCTGAGACATGGCTGCCTTGCATCCTCTTCGATCACGGGCATGCAGCTTCCAGTTGTGAAGGCAAAGTTTTCTGGGATTCGCGACAACTAGGTCTTTATACCGGAGGTTCGGTATTTTCCATCGTCTCGAACCTGGGGGCTTTTTGGACTACATCCACATCCTGTTTTTTTTTTTTGCCAAGGAAAAACGCTAATGCGCACGAGTAACAGTCCTACTACAAATCTTTGTGTGAACGAAAAAAAAAGACGTACTTCAACGATATTGCTAGGGATTTGGCTGGTGCAGCGAATAGTAAAACATTTTGGTCATTGGCGGAAAAGCTTAACGGAACTACATTCAAGGTTGGAAGTCAAATCGAAGCCGCCACTTTAATGAGACATTTCAAGACAATGCTTAATCCGCAAGGAACCGTACCTGCTTTTCACTATGCACTACCCTTTATATGCAATGAGAGCTTAGATAAGCCTTTTGATGAACACGAGTTTCGTGAAGTGTTAAGAAAAGCCAAACAGAATAAGGCACCGGGAGAAGATCGAATTCCATATGAATTCTTTCAATACGCTTCACCGCTCTTTTTGCAAAAACTGCTATCTTCCTTTAATGTAACTTACAATGAAGGAAGAGTACCGAGTGATTTCCGCAAGTCCATCATATTCTCGACATTTAAAAAGGCGATCCAAATGCACCAGAAAATTATAGAGGGATTTCGTTTATGAACACTGTCGGAAAATTTTTCACTGGCCTGCTGACGGCACGATTAACAAAATGGGTAAAAGATAATCAAAAATTAAGTCAGTTCCAAGCAGGTTTTAGAGAAGGTTACTCTACAGTCGATCAAATTTTTAGTCTAACGTCAATCAATATTTTCTAGACCAAGGAAAGAAGTTATATACGTTCTTTATTGACTTTAGAGCCGCGTTCGACACAATAAATCGTAACTTTCTCTTTTACAAATTATCGCAAATTAGACTGTCCTCTAAATTTATAAATATTTTAAATGGTCTGTACCATAATAATAAGGCGACGATATGGAACGGCGACGTCATGTCAGAATGGTTTGAGGTCAAAATCGGAGTCAAACAGGGATGTCTTATCAGCCCACTGCTATTCTCCCTTTTCCTGGACGATATTTCGAACCTGTTACCAGCAGGTATAAGGATAGACGAACTTAAAGTTACGACATTGCATTATGCAGATGATATAGTTGTACTTGCAGAATCGCCAAACTCATTACAACTCATGATCGACAAGATAGAGGAATATTGTAAACTCAATTGTTTGCTCATAAACACTGAAAAGTCTAAGGTGCTAGCTTTCCGCAAAGGCACAGGACGCTGCGCGAGAAATGAGTAATGGAAATGGTGGGGAAGATCTGGAAGTTGTTAGGTCGTATAAATATCTAGGTGTTACCATAAGCCACAACCTTTCGTTAAAACGGCACTTTCAACTTAAGCTCACAGATGCGAAGAGAGCAATCAACGCCACGTGGAAAAACTTGCTTTCTACCCCCAAAGTATGCGTAACAGCGAAAATGAAAGTATTCGAAGCCGTTATGCGATCAGTAATGTGTTATGGAGCCCAAGTATGGGGA
This sequence comes from Brachypalpus laphriformis, assembly GCA_945910035.1. Taxonomy (NCBI): domain Eukaryota; kingdom Metazoa; phylum Arthropoda; class Insecta; order Diptera; family Syrphidae; genus Brachypalpus; species Brachypalpus laphriformis. Next base: position 18,458,664 of record OX246757.1, read on the forward strand.
AGCAAATCATATGATGACGTCGAAAAACTTCTTAGGTTCTTCTTGAAAAAACGTTTGCGTTTACCTTTAAATACGCCAAACTATGTGTTACACGTAGAAACTGGAATATCACCACTCTTTATATTCACGTTAAAGACAAATATGAAGTATATTTTAAAGGTACTAGGCGGAAGCGATGATACACGGCTGACTAAGATTCTGGCGAAAAGATCCTTAAGATGTAAATCACAGTTCTTTAAAGATTGGGAAAATACTGCTAACAAGCATAACATCAGATTGAACTTAACGGAATCAAATCTCCCAGAATGGATACCTTCTATCTATCGATTTTTATCGGACGTCGAACAAGGTATGAAAAGAGAATATACTATAATGGTAACAAATTCAAGTTCACGACTTATATACAAAAGCCTAACTTACGAGCAGAACTATATATACTCGAACCTCAGTGTAGCACAAATTTCGATAATATTTAGAACAAGAGGAGAGCTACAAAAACTAAATTACATGCCACACCGCAACGACCTACCCTTAAGATGTGGCATATGCAATACAGGTGAAAAAGAAGATATTGCACATTTCATTGGTACTTGTCCAATACTAAAAGAAACCAGGCGAGCGCACTTTAGAGCGGACCTGTTAACACTGGATGAAATTAAGAGTTTATTGAATGGAAGCGATTGGATTGCCCTTGCAGCATACTGCCATGTAGCACTCAATTACAGAACTTCAATTATAAATGAAAACTTTTGAACTTTGATTTAATTATCTACGTAACTGTTATAAAAGTGCGAAATATATCCACTTTTGATTTTGTTTTCAAAACCTTGTATAGGTGTAGCTAAAGATTGTCAATCTACGGCAGACGGCTAAGCCATTGTTTAAATTGTACTTTTAAATTGAATAAAGTACCCTTATTATTATTAGTAACAGTCCCGCTCTGTTTCAAGTAGTGTGAGACTCCTAATCACTAACAAACTACCTTTAACCCCTTTTCAACCTTACAGCAACCACTCAGGAACCGCTTTAGGATTACTTCAACGTGGTAACGTTTCTCTTTCCCCTCTGTGGACCGACTTTTTCGCATCCACATCCTGGTACAACTTATAGAGTTTGCTGTTGTATCTTCTACTCCATTCTCCCTCCTCGCATTTGAGACTTAATATCCAAAAATGCTTTTGGTCCACTTAAACTCTGAAATAAAGCTTATGTATAAATAGAACAAGCTGAAAGCCCTGATGAATCTGAGGCAAAAAGGAAACACAAGCTTTTTGACAATTCAGGCTCTGTTTTGAACAATGCCTATTGTAGTTTAGCTTTAAAGCTCCATCGTCTGCTGCGGTATCTATGCAAGCGAACCCTCTATATGTTGTTTGTTTTGTCAAGCTTATATGCTGTGTAAAGCAACATGATTAGTGAAAGAGTTAATGGCTATGGAATTCAACCCTAGTGAGCAATTGCTTGTGTGTATTTATCTCTTTCACCCCAACTATGAAATAGTCGTTTTTCTTTTGAATTTATTTTCGGTGAATTGCTTCGTTTTCTGAGTTTATTCACTTCCGTGATTTGTGTGCGCAAGGGTCGTGGTGGCTTGGGGTAGTTTCGTTTAATTTTTTAATTACTAATTTGTGCTTGTATACTCGTACATATCTATTTGAGTTGAGAGAATTTTTATTACTAATATTTGGAGATAAATTGTATGCGAATTTATATTGTATTTTCTGACTGTTCTATTGCTACAATGCGTATGAGTGTGCGTGTTGTGTTTCCTGAATTGCGAGAATAAAAATAAATCGAATGTGTGCGAATAAATGAATAAAATGTCGATTGAGGTGTCTGTAGGGTGATTTAAGAACGGTTGAGTGAACGATGTGGGGTGTGAATGATATGTTGTGTTGAATGTTGTGTGGAGTAAATATGTACATACATGCGCTTTTGCATGCGTATACATATACAAATTTTAAATTGTTGCTTCATCTGCGTATATTTTTGCTTGAAGGGGAACAGATTTTCGTGATAGGTCGGTTTAGCTCTTCGGTTGTTGTTTTTAATATTGCGACGCGAATAAGTCTATCAGCTTCAGGGTGTAGACTCGTGATGCGGGCTAACATCAATTCTGATGGTGGAATTCGTTCGTCCTTAATGAGTACGAGATCCTTTAGCTGTGGCTGATGTGCTTTTCCTAGCCGATTCGGTCGTTGCTGCAGTCGCGACAGATATTCGAACTTCACTGTCTCCAAAGGTTTGGTACATCTACTGAATTCTTTGTGAATGATCAGTATAGCTGACTTCTATATCCATAACCCCCGGTTGTGGTATGATGTGAAATGCCGCTCCAATTAAGAAGTGTGCTGGTGTTAACGTCTTAAGGGTTCTCTATCAGTGTCTCGTTCCCAAATATTTTCTTCAAATAGAACTTTAATGATTTCACTCCAGTTTACCAAAATCCTCCTGAGGGGAAGTGGAGCAATTAAGTTACATCGAGTGCCCTTATTGGTTATAGATTCAACCATTTTCTTTTCGTTGAACTTGGTGGCCTCTCGCAGTTTTCGTGGCTTCGTGTTGGGACCTACAAAGTTTTCCTACAATCATTGAAGATTTCTTTGCAGATTCCTCTTCTGGCCAAAAATTTTCTGAGTGCTGCTAAAAATGCCTGCGTTGTCACGTCGCTTACCAACTCTATATGTAGGACTTTCGTGGCCAAACGAACAAAGATAGCAAAATAACCCTTGAATGCCTTATCATGCATTGACATCAATGGGCCCAGTATAATTAAATTAATTAGACATCAGTAAGTGCGTGTGGATGTTGTTTTCCTCCAAAACAGGGAGATACATTGTCTGCCTGCTTAAGTGCTTCGCTGAAACTGTGCAATTCTATATCCTTTAGTTTGCTTGTGACGCGAATCCAGCGTGGCTTCCGGATCTTTTTAACTAGAAGAAGTTCTGTGCTAAATGCTTCCTAATTGGATCATCTTACCTCAGTCCACGCCAACACAACGGCTGCATCACCACCTTTACCTTGATATTGTTAGGAGTAACCTAACCTAATGGATCAAACGACCTAGCTATCGTCGAAATTCATGGCGCCAATAAATGAGTTGGTGATAGGAGAGTTCTTGGTTAATACTCGTACATATCTGATCGTAAATTTTTTCGACATCTGCGGTGAAGGTAAGTCTGTGCAATCTCCATCTCATAATAATGTCAATGATAATGTTCTATATTTTAGGCCCAACCATCATTTAAGGAAGTGCCATCTATTGTCTTCACTGACGCATCGAAGACCACTTGCAGTTTCGTCGTGGAGCTGGAATACTTTACTACTGCATGGTATTGCACAAAATAATGATATGAGGACCTCATCCTTGTGAACATCGACTTCTGTCATGTGTCTAGTTGTAGGTATTCCTTCATGCAATTCGTATATTGTTTGTATAGTATAGGGTTATGTTGAAGCCGATCTTTTAATAGATAAAATATACGCAGGGCTCCTGTCTTGAGGGCCCAAGCACATGCTTACATGCCTCCTTAAATGGAAGCGACAATTCATATCGCCTGTCCGGTAGACGTTTGTTTGTCCTTGAGAGTGCTTCTCACACAGCATGTTCCCCCCATCGTCGGCTATATGAAATAGTGCCTAGTCGATTTCTGAAATTATTCGCAACTGGGTGTCTATAGAGCTTAATTGAAGGAAACTTACCACCTTTAGTGCTTCTACGGGAGCTCTCCCCAAAGGGTTCCAACTAAGCTGTATTTTTTTGTACGATTTTTGACACCATGTCATCACCTCTGATTATTTGTGGGAGAACGAATTCCGAAAGGACGTCCCTACCGAGCAGCAAATCTAACAAGTCAACATGGGATCAGCGACCTATAAGATCTATTGTGCCAGCCCGGTGTTTAGCTGAAAACTTGGTTAAGGCTCTTGGTAAACCTCAACGAAGCTTCAGGCTCAATGTTCCAGAAGTCAGAGGGTCTCAATAAAGCCCTTCCGAGATGGAGAAGTCTTTTTCTTGCGACCATAGGGCATTCACAAAGAATATGTTCTGCCGTCTCTTTTTGCTCTCCACATGGCCGGCATTCATCTGTAACTGCTACTCCTTTTTTTTTTTGATTGGGAGGGGTAATCTTCAAAAGACGAAACTCAGTACGTCCTGAGTAACAGTGTGGGACTCTTACCCAGTAAACCCGGCTCCCACGACCGCCGTGCAGATGTGTACCTGAGAAGGCAATAAACAATCAAGTAGCCTAATATTATTAAGTCTGCTTTCCTAAGCTCGAGTAGCTTTCTAGCCTTACAACGGTTGAGATTAATGAACTTCTTTGCCTGTCTTAGGCCCTTGAGTTTCGCCCAGTACTCTGCCTGAGGATCGTCTTCCCATTTCCTTATTTTGACGTTCGCGCTATTTCGTGTTACTCCAAAATAGGGACCGACCTGTGGGCGACTAGCGCCTCTTCTTGCTAAGCAGTCTGCCCGTTCGTTACCCTCGAAGCCTTTGTGTCCTGGTATCTAGGCCACAGTGACGGTGTTTTTCGATGCGAGATCTTCGAGTAGGTTTAGACAGTCCCATACAAGTTTTGATCCTACCGTGTACCATTTCAGTGGCATAAGTGCTGCCTGGCTGTCCGAGAGGATATAGATACGAGTACCCTCGACCCTTCTTCGCAGACATTCTCGTACACAGTGCTCGATTGCATGGACTTCAGCCTGAAATATTGTTGGTGATTTCCCAAGCGCTGCCGCACGTTGGAACCTCGGTCCATAAATCCGTGCGGCAGTGCTACCATTTTCCAATTTGGTACTATCTGTGTACAAAGTTTGAAAGTTTGTCAAGACTACAAGTCCTTCATTCTTCCATGCGTGGCGGTCACATATGACCACATTGAATTTCCCGGAGAACCGGTATTTCTTGACCATAGTATCTGGGATTTCAAGAATAATGTCATTTTGGATATATGTAATCTTGAATATTCAAATGGCCTGTGAAGTTGCCGATTTTAAGGTCCGAGATCTTGGGTAGCTTAAGAACACTCAGCATAACTTCTTTTTGTGCTGCAAGGTGCAACGGTGTGAGGCTAAGCATTGCTCCTATTGCTGCCGTGGGGCACGTTCTCATTGCACCTGTGATACTCAGACAGGCTAGACGATGGATTTTATTCAACTGTTCCTGAGTCTTGGCCTGTAAGTTTTTTGGCCACCAAACCAACGATGCATAGGCGACCATGGGTTTGATAATGGCTCTGTACCTCTAGTATATTATCTTGGGTCTTAGCCCGTGGCGTAAGTGGTTAGTGTGTGGGATCACTACGCGTGAGGTTCCGAGTTCGAATCCTACAAAGCACCAAAAAGTTTTTCACGGTCCCACCTCTCGCGAGCGTCTGACAAACATCCGAGAGTATTGTTGTCTCGAAAAAGCTTCTCAAATCGCCGTTCGGATACGGCACTAAAATGTAGGTCCCTTCCATTCGTGTGAAAAATATAACGCACACAACATGAGTGGTTGCGAGAAGCTAGGCCCTGGCACTTGAGAGTATGGTTTCTTTTCCTGGAAAATGGGTACTAGTATAGTTTCCCTTTGTCCTGCACCAATCGGAAGTTAAATTGAGGGTACCTTGCATTAGTTGAGAGATTATGTCCTCAAATTTGCCTCTGACGCTGATGACAGTGTCGTCTGCATATCCTTGTACCTTGTAACCGAATTTTTCAAGTAGCTCTAGAAGTTCGTCAATAACTAAGGTCCAGAGCAGGGGAGAGAGGACTCCTCCCTGCTGGCTACCTCTAGTAGCTGTTATAGTTTTATGCGAACCTCCGCACTCGATTCTTATTTTCCTGCTACATAGCATGGTTAGGATCCAGTTTATGATCAGAGGAGCGATATTCTTCCTGATCATAGCCTTTTCGATAGCCTCATAGGAAGTGTATCAGCTCAGGTTAAGCGATAGATGTGTTTGGTCTAGGTGTCAGTTCTTTGGCCAGAAGAAGCCCACTTAGGGATTTAAGAACTTAGGCGCGTGAGCTGCTCTCAAAAGTAGTGTGTTAAAAAGAGAATGTCAAAATAATTGTGATAAGCTCCACTGCTAACCAACCTCAGGTTGAGCAGTTATACAGCTGCTTCGGTGATAAATGTCACTTCAGATCCTTGATCGATCAAAGCTCGAAGATCGTCACGTTGCTGATTTGACCTTAGCAGCTGCTGTAGCTTAGAGAACCTGTGTCGTGCTGTGTGTGGAAATTGTTGATTTTTATTTATCTATTTTATTTTTTTTTTGGTTGCGCCAAGGGGTGTGGTAATCTTCTAAAGATAATAGTAGCCCGGGCTAATAGCATGCACGATTCGCAAACACGAACAACCGATGCCAGAAATGCTGTGCCTACATACTAATCCACACCCTGCGCACTTCTACCGCTCTCCCCGCGGGACTGCCGTTAGGTATTACTACGCGGGACTAAAATAGCATGTCATGCTATTCATCTCGCATGAGGCGTTGCTCCGTCTCATGCTTCTGCTGCTTTGCAGCAGCTCAATTTGCACATTCCACTTCTTGCTACTGTGTGTTCCTTTGTCATGTGTGTCTAAGCATGTCACTTGTGTTACATTGCATACGTTGGCGTTTTTGTGTAACATAGTCTACCTTCCATGGTTTGTAGGATCCTCATTTCGGCGGCGTTCCTCCGGACGTAGTTGTTGCTGGCGATGATTTTGTTTGTTGTGTTCCAAGCTTCATTCGTCGTTAGCGGGAATGTTATTAGTCCTCTCAGAGTCACTTGGCCGCCAGTTTCTCTGTCTGGTATGTTTTTGGCCGTCGTATACATCCGGTATTCCATCAAAACATGTTCCGCCTTCTGGATTTTGCCTTCGCAGTACATGCGGTATGGGTCATCCACGTGTTTGTATTTGTTGAACTATTCCCGAAAGCATCCGTGCCCTGATAGGAACCGTGTCATGTAGAAGTGTTTCTGCTGATCCATTCCCTTACGTTGGGGATCAGCGTATGGGTCCATCTTCCTTTGGGTGTGGTGTTCCATTCGTGTTCCCATTCTGGTATAGCATCGCTGGTTGCTGCGGACTTTTTAATTTCCAAATCGATTGACATTCGACCGGAGATTACGCTAATTGCCTCCGCGGATACCGTCCGCGGGGGACGCGTACATAAGCATCGACTTGCTTACCGTTGCTAGAAGGTTTCTAAATGGCTGCCTAGGTCCTCCAACGTTTGGCATTCATCTTGATTCTTGACAGTGCCGCTACTGCCCTGGAGGCTCTCTCGCCTGCGTACATTAGTTGCTCTTTGAAGTTTAGCCTGTGGACCAGCAGCACTAGCAGGTACTTGATGTATGGATGCGACCCGATGGTTTGCTCACCGACCTGTATAGTAAGGTGTTCTACCTTTGTTCTACTACTTATTAGCATAGCTTCTGTCTTATAATCTATCAGTTCCAGACCTGATGCCTGTAGCCCTGCCCTTACGTTTCTTATTGTTTGGTTGCAGTTTTCGGACACTTGTTCTAGCGTTTTTGCTACGACGATTACTGCAATTTAATCAGCGTAGTCGATGATTTCAACTCTGCTCGACCTTGGCGGCCTTAGTATGCCCTCATACATTGTATTCCAGAGGGCTGGGCCCAGAACTGACACATGGGGGACTCTTGGGCCCCTCGTCCGTGTCATAATGAAGGGTTCTCTCACTGAAGTAACTGCCTTTTGTTCTCAGCAGGTAGTTAGGTATATGCAGGTTGCTTAGCGCTCCCTTCTAGCCATACTTGACCTGCGATAGCTTCGCGCACAATAGCGCACTACGTTTATCGGCCCTATGTTGCTTCGTTTCTTTCTAAGGCCGTGCTACGGATTAGACAGCCCCGAGTGTCTTTCCGTGTATGGCTCTTGCCTTGTGCGCATTAATTTTTCTAGCACTTTCCCCAGTGTGTCACCGTGGCGTAAGTGGTTAGTGTGTCGGATCACTGCGCGTGAGGTACCAAGTTCGAATCCCTGAAAACGCAAAAAAAATATTCACGGGCCCGCCTCTCGCAAACGTCTGACGAACATCCGAGAGTATTGTTGTCTCGAAAAAGCATCTCAAAACAAATTACCCTTCGCATACGGCTATAAACTGTAGGCCTCTTCCATTCGTTTGGAAAATATAACCCACGCAACATAAGCGGTTGCGAGAAGCTAACCCCTTTCACTTAAAGAACCGTTGGGCCAAATATTTATTTTTTTATTTTTTTCACCAGTGGGTCAAGTATGAGGAATAACCGTTGCCTTTTCCACTGTAGTGGGAAATTGCCTTCCATTAGGCATGTCCTATAAAGGCACATGAAGATGTCTGGCTTTTATTTAATGGCTCCTTTTAGCACGAAGATCGGGATTCCATTCATCTCCGGCGTCTAGCTGCTCTTTATTGTTGCCGCGGCTTCTAGAGCTTCCTCTGTGGTGACTGCTGGTTTTGCCTCTGTTTCTTCCGCTGCTCCTTGTGGTAAGGTCTTTCCTCGGGAAAAGAGTGCAGACAATTGAGTGCATGATATTCGGGCAAGTCGGTGCAGCTGCCATGCCATTCTTTAATTTTTTCATGAATATTTGATACGCGCCTGCCCATGGATTTTGTTGTAACTACTCTCTGAGTGCCTGGAAGCATTCGGCTTTGCTCTTTTTTATCAGCTTACGGAGTTGTACTCTCTTCCTCTGGAACTGTTCTTTTGGTACCTCATAGTCCTGTGTGCCTCTACCTCAGGCTCTCTGCTGGGATCTCCGCATTCTATGACATTCTGCTCGCGTATTGGCGATGTCGTCATTCCACCAGTACACAGGTGTTCCTTTATTTCCGTTTGCCTTCCGTGGCATGGCTGCGTCGCATCCTCGGGATAAGGATCTTGTGACTTCCTTAGTCTGTTCTTCTGCTGTGCCTCTTGCTATGTCCAAGTTGCTTATCATGTACTCGAGCATTTCGGTGTCTATGTCTTTTGTTTTCCAGCCCACGTTTTGTATTTTTGGAGATTTGCGGTGCTGCAATCGGTGTTGTTCTTGTGTTTCGAATGTGATGGCCTGGTGGTCGCTGTTTTTGTATAGGTCTGAGACTTGCCATTTCGTTCTCCTTGCCATGGCTCTGCTGGCAAACGTCCGGTTGATGAGTTAGCGCGATCTGCCGTTGCCGAAAGCCTACTTGACGCCTCGCTTTACTAGCACTGATCGAGGCTAGCAAATGCTTCTAGCAGTGCTGCGCCTCTTCTACTTGTCATGGTGCTATTCCACTCGACTAACCATGCATTAAAGTCTCCGGCTACAATGCTTGGTGTTCTTCCTCTGACCTCGGCTACAAGGCTATCCAGGATCTGCTCGTATTCTTCCGTACTCAGTCTCGGTAGTGCATAGCAGCTGGGGATTCTTCGTATTTTGGCATATACGAAGTTTTGCCGGTGCCTAGAGTCCTTGCTTTCAAATGGGTAGCTTCCGCATGTCCATATCGCTGCCTTACTATTTCTGTCTTCCACCTATCTTTCATTATCGCGTTGGGTTTTATATTGCTCGCAGATGAGGATTACGTCTGCTTTTTCTTCTTTCGCCGTTTGTGTTAGTAGATCCTGGGCGGATTCGCAGTGGTTCAAATTTATTTGGATGCGCTTCATGATTTCCTTGTGATTTTACGTATTGCGCTTTTGTACGCTGCGCATCAGAAACTTCCAGTAGAGTGATAATTGTCGCTTTTGGATCCTGGGTTACATATAGAACACCTTGGTTTTGCCGTGCATTTTTTTGCTATGTGCCATTGTTGACGAGTGAACTTGTGGTTGGCTGCTCCCTATCAACCGGATGAAAAGTGGGTGCATTAGGGTTGATTGTGGGGGGCTTCGTATGACTTATTTACTTACTTAATTACTTTGGTGACACTACAGTTCGGGGTGAACCTCGGCCTCAACCAAAAAGCCTCTCTGGTCGAGGTCCCCTTGAACTTGTGCGCGCCACCTACGGCGAGGAGGTCCTCTACTGCGTCGTCCCTCCGGGTTAAATTCTAAGAATCTGCGGGCCGGATCGTTGATGTCCATTCGCTCTATATGTTCTAGCCATCTCAGACGTTCAATACGCAGCTTTTGACTAGGTCGATGTCGCTGTATAGCTGGTATAGTTCGTGATTGAATCTTCTCCTCCGAAACCCGTCAACGCAAACGGGACCGAAAATCTTACGAAGAATTTTGCTCTCGAAGCGACCAAGGATATCTTCATCCTCTTTTAATAAATTCCATGTTTCAGCGCCGTAGAGCAGGACTGGGATGATCAGAGTCTTAAACCGAGTCTCCTTAGTTGTTCGAGATAGGGATTTACTGTTGAGTTGTCTTATAAGCTCAAAAAAAAAAACAGCGATTGGCAACAGTTATTCTTCGATTGATTTCTGCGCTGATCTTGTTCTCAGAGTTGATAGCAGAGCCAAGGTAGACAAAGTCCCTTACTACCTCGAAGTTATAGCGGCCCACTGCGACGTTCTGTCCAATTCGTCAGTGTTGGCTGTCCATTCTTGTTGACAGCATATACTTGGTTTTGTCCTGGTTTATCGCTAAACCCATTTTGGGTGCTTCCGCATCAATGCTTGCAAACGCACCGGCGACAGTCCGCTGAGTTCTTCCAATAATATCAATATCGTCGGCGTATGCAAGCAGTTGCACAGACTTGTAATAGTTTGTGCTTCTGGTGTTGGCTTGTGAGTTCCGCACAAACCTTGTCTAAAACCTTTCTTGATATCAAAGGTCTCGGTGAGGTTATTACCGACCTTGATCGAGCAGCGAGTATTCTCCATCGTCAGCCTGCACAGACGTAGAAGCTTGGCAGGGATGTCAAAACTAGAAATGGATCAATAAAGCTCTTCTCCATAGATGGTCTCATAGGCGGCCTTGAAATCGATAAAGAGGTGGCGAGTATCGATTTGGAATTCTTGGGTTTTCTCCAGGATCTGCCGAAGTGTGAAGATTTGATCGATGGTGGACTTTCCTGACCTGAAACCGTGCTGATAGGATTCAATCAGGCTGTTGACAAAAGGTTTCAGGCGTTCACACAGTATCGCAGAAAACATATTGTATGTGATGTTGAGGAGACTGATGCCTCTATAGTTGGCGCAGTTGAGGGTGTCTCCTTTCTTGTGGATCGGGCAAACGATGCTGAGATTCCATTCATCAGGCTGAGCAAATTTTAGAGATGTGTAGGTGTGTGCACTCTACCAATTCATCACCACCTGCCTTGAAAAGTTCGGCCGGTAAGCCGTCAGGTCCAGCAGCCTTGTTGGATTTAAGCTTGGATATTGCTATCCTCACTTCGTTTTGGTCAGGTGGATGGAAATATTGACTATCATCATCTATGGTATGTTGAATGGTTCATTCTGCCTGACAGCAGGATGTTGGTCTTCGTCGCCGTTATACAGTCTGCAGAAGTAGTTTTTCCATATTCTCAGCACCGACTGTGAATCTACTTTGAGGTTTCCATTTTCATTTCTACAGGTTTCTGTACGGGTATTGCTTCTCCGACACGTTCTTTTTACTTTTCGGTAAAACTTCCGTACATTGTTCCTGGAGTATAAGCTTCGTATGACTGCTTGTGATTGTTTCTGTTCTGAGTAGGGTTGCATGTATGCGATGTTGCGCTAGTTTGATGTGTCGGGTACGTAAGAGTCACGGGTGTTGTAGTATGTGTGCGTGAGTCGCAAGTGCGTCTGATAACACGTGCGTTGTGTGTGTAGAGGTGGAGTAAAGAGTGGTGTTATTGCTGGAAGTAATATCACCGTGCGCAACTATAAATCTGTTGTATGGAATGGCTGTAGGTTAAACAATTTTCGCAAGCCCATATTTTGTTGGCGATATTACGTAGTTCAACAATGTCCATTCTGGTAAACAGCTTGCAATCTCTCAAGGTATGTCTGACTTTGTCGCACACGTTGCATCTGTATTCTTCCTTCCTCACATAATACGAACCTTTGTTTGTAGGACCTCTTGTACTGTAACTCCTGGAGGAACCTTGGCTGGACTTGGAGTTTTGCTGGTTGACTGCCTCTAGCATCCGGAATCACGCTTCGAGAAACTCAGAGAAATTTTTAAAAAGTGGTAGCTCCTTGCCAGCTCCTTATTCTTCTTCCTACAATTGTATAGTTATGGGTGGCAGCTTCTGCTTCACTCCTTAGGCCGTTTCGTTCTGCAAAACCTTTTGGTTGACAAAAAGCTTAAGCTGCGCTCTTACTGAAGTCCGCCTGCTGTCATAGCGCGAACTAAGGATAGTCCACGTTTTGTCCTAATTACGTTTATCGATGCTGAGACTATGGGGCAATTGTTCAGCATTACTTGATAAGCTCCACTTCAAATGGTGTAGTTTTTGCACTTCCGTCAGTAATTCATTTTTGTGGACAAACGACTCGAATCTATCATGAAAGGCTCGCTAATTCTCATAATTACCTGAAAATGTTAGCAGGTTAATCTTGGTTAAGTGCAGCTCATTTTGAGCGGTGAATGAGTGAACGGCGCATGAACGGCAGCCGCTGTTACCATCTCCAACACATCGAAGTTAACCTTTTTGTAGCCCAGGTACGTTTCCCTTTTTTTCATAAAAACCGTTTGATATTCTTTAATGAAACTTTTATCATCCACAGCTGCACCAGCCACCTTTTCGTTATTCAAGACCGCAAGACGTCCATTGAGCATGTTCTTGGTTCTTTTCCCTTTAGGCGCTTCTTGTATTTGACGAAATCAGCAGTAATAATGGCCAATGAATTTGTGAACAATTAAGATTCTTAAGAGTTAATTTGTACAGCTTTTACGTATAAATTATTCTCTTTTGAATTTTGTTTTGTTACATGTGGATAGTTTTCGCGACGCGGAAACCAATATACAAAATAACTCACAAATTTCTTATTTTTTAATTCATTTTGGATTTTAGTTTTATTGTGCTTAATTTAGTCAGTAGTTTTTTTTTATTTGGCTAGGAAGGACCAAGTACTTCACACACTAGTTTTCTGGATTTTCTGTACCTAAAAGAAAAATGAAACGGATTAAAATTCCCAGAACCAAGAATAATTACAGAACTAAGAAATTACTCACCGTTCTTGATCATTTCGTTTATTGCTCCGTAATGTTAGTGTAAGTTTTAATTCGTTTGACATTAATAGATCAAATACATTGAATAATTCTCTTATAAGCAATGTGGGTGACGTTTTTATAATATTCTTGCTGTTGTCAATTTGTACAGCTTTTACGTATAAATTATTCTCTTTTGAATTTTGTTTTGTTACATGTGGATAGTTTTCGCGACGCGGAAACCAATATACAAAATAACTCACAAATTTCTTATTTTTTAATTCATTTTGGATTTTAGTTTTATTGTGCTTAATTTAGTCAGTAGTTTTTTTTTATTTGGCTAGGAAGGACCAAGTACTTCACACACTAGTTTTCTGGATTTTCTGTACCTAAAAGAAAAATGAAACGGATTAAAATTCCCAGAACCAAGAATAATTACAGAACTAAGAAATTACTCACCGTTCTTGATCATTTCGTTTATTGCTCCGTAATGTTAGTGTAAGTTTTAATTCGTTTGACATTAATAGATCAAATACATTGAATATTTCTCTTATAAGCAATGTGGGTGACATTTTTATAATATTCTTGCTGTTGTCAATAGCTCACTTTTCGAGTGAGACGTTTGAGCATTAGTCCTCTTTTTTATTCTCCCTGCGGAAAAGTTGATAGTTTTCTTACTTAATCTTTCGCTTCGAAGCCAAGTTTTATCGCGTTTCATCCAGAAACAAATTATCTTTTGACCTCATTTATTACTTTTATTTGTTTCTAATTATTATTGAGTGGTGTGTGCACAGTCTCTATCCCTGTTCATCTCGACATACGGCCTTTAACGCTTCGTGACTTTACCGCCCGTTTTAATTCTACTGAGTGACTGAGTGCAATAAAAACACTCTATCTCCCTCCGACATCCGGAAAGTGAACTGTGTGCTCACCGACTTATTAATCTTTTATTTCTCCTGCACGTGTGAGTACAATTGAGTGATTGAACCAATACCTCCTTCCGCATTTGGAAAGCCTGCAGTTGATACATCAAGCTATGATTATTTTTATCACTTATTCAACACACCTTTTGATTGATTATTATAGTCGTCTTTTTGGGGAATGGATAATAAGGAGTGCTTAATTTGCACGAAGAACACCAACGACGGGAATCTTTCTTGTGCAGTATACCTTGATTCATTTCGCGCAAAATGCATCGGAATTAAAGACAAAGATGCTGGTAAGCTTATTGCAACTCCTGGTTGGTGCTGTTGAGTGATGGGCATTCGCATCACAGCCAATGATGAGACCAGTGTTTTGGCTCTCCGCTTTAGCAATCAAGCTCCCCAAGATGTCCGGGGGGAGTGGGCCCGCAAGATCGTGACCTAGATAAGCCGATACCAGCCAGTAATTTCTTGATCGTAATTCCAGGTTGGTAGCGACTATGTCTTGATTGCTGAAATTAGAGAGTAAAAGGATGTTTAGATGGATCTTCGCAAGGATACAGGATCTCGGTTTACCTTCCTTTCTTGCGTAGATTAATTTGTAGTTTGGAGTCTTGAGTCCACAAACCCGGTTTCCAACAACCCATGGTTCCTGGATCAAGACTAAGTCTTCCCCGTATTTGCTCAGCCGGAGAATAAGGGAGGCCGAAGCCGTGATGGAGGTATGCAGGTTAATCTGAAGGATTCGCAGCATTGGGGCTACTTCTCGCTTCAGATACCATTATCACGGTATTGTTGGCTTCCTCTGAATCTGATGACAGAAGGTCATCCTCGAGAGAGAGGCCACTAGGGTCACTGTCCAGGAGTGATGGTGAGGGAGAGGGAGGACCAAAAAAGTCAAATTTCAAGAGAGCGTCAACCATTTCAGTGTCTGTCGACGAGGAGTCAACCCCCGAAAAAGATTGATCGGCGCAAGGGAGCGAGGGAAGGGGCTCGGAAGGAGAGGTGTTCTTAGCTGGTGCAGAAGGGACTGCAACCTGCTTGGGAGGTACTTTCTCGAGCTCCTTCTCGTCACATTTATAGACTTTCAAGGTGATGGAGCTGAATCCATAATTTATTACCCCTTTAGAAGATGCCAAGGGGGCCAGAGACTCTTCATTGATAGCAATGATCACACTTCGATGTCTCCTCTCGGCTCGTCCACTTTGGCAATCTTCCAATTATGGGTAGGAAGGGAGCTGTTATTTGCCTTCAGAATATCCAGGATAATTTTAGGATCACAGGGTTCAGCCGGAATGGTAGCACGTGTTTTTGGTCGGTTTGGAATCTGGTCCTTTTCCACGACCTCCAACTGTGCACCTGGCCAAACCTGTCCTAATCTGGAGACAGCAAATCTATAGAGATCCTTCGATTTTTGGTCAGCGCAGGCAATAAGTTTGACATGCCCTTGATGCCAGCCACCATCCCTGCAGGAAACATCAGGGCCGGGATGGTCACGTAGGATTTGGAGACAATTGGTGGCGAGTTTAATCTCCACCTTCCTCCACTTATCCGCCGTAATGCTGCCATCCCGATCGCTATGGTCAACGACCGCGATCTCCAAGTGTGCCTTAAGCACTTGGTTGAAGGGCTTCTTCTTCTTCTTCTTCTTCCTTTTATCAGCGAGGCTATGATCCGAAAACAAGGGATCACAACCCTCCCACTTCACCGCATTTCTACTGATCCGCCTGTGGGGTTCGCCTATTTGACCTCAGAAAATATCGGCAGGCCTGCCGATTTTGGATCACTCGGTTACTGAGGCCAATGAAATGCCGATGTCGTCGCATTTGTCTGATCCAGGCGATTATAGGCCTGCCTTTCCTACATCGCGATGTCTTTGGAACGTGCATTGATATTGCCTTTTTAACAGGGTTGAAATGATCTCTTCTTTGAACGTGGCAATACCAACTGAGCCGGTCACGCTCTATTTTTTGTACGATGGTTTCCTTGATGTGAAAGCTTCCATGGATCTTCGAACTTCTTATTCGATCAAGCTTTGTCACTCCTGCTGTCATGCGAAGCATCTTCATCTCAGCTGCCGTTAATTTACTCTCATACTTTTTGTACATCGTCCAACATTGTGAACCGTATGTGAGCGCTGGACGTACAACTGCGGTGTAGAGCCTTCCTTTCAACTTAGGGGGCCTTTTTCTGTCACAAAAGATAGCGGAATTTTCTCGCCACTTCATCCACCCTACGCTTACACGATGATTGATGTCGTCATCACAAGTTGCTTTGCTATTGATCATAGATACCAGATATTTGAACTTTTCGCACTTGGGAAGCACTGCTCCATTCAAATAAATGTCTGGAATAGGCCTGAGTGGATCAGAGAACGGGCAGCACAAGTACTCTGTCTTTTTTGAACTAATGCGATACCCATTTCCCTCCAAAACGTCCACCCACACATCAAGTGCTCTTTGTAGGGATGTAGGATCCTCACTTATGATGGCTCCATCGTCAGCAAAGAATAACTGATGTACCTTGGGGTCCATCACTTTACCTTCAAGCAGATAATCAAGGACTGTAATAAAGAGCAAAGGACCTAAAACGCTTCCCTGGTGTACCCCGACTTTGATTGGGAACTCTTCGGTTACTCCAGCGGGGCATCTTACTTTTGTCTTTGCTCCTTCGTACATGTCCATAATCATCTGTACATAGGTTTCTGGAACCCCTCGATGTCTTAGCGCCACCCATATCAGATCTCATGGTTGTCTGTCGAATGCCTTTTCAAAGTCAACCAATACAATATGAAAATCCCTTAAGGAATCACGATGTTTTTCCATTATGATCCTTATACTTTGGATTGCATCTGTGGTTGATTTACCCGAGACAAACCCGCACTGATCATCAGATAGCCGTATTATTTTTCGCAGTCGGCCACCTAATACCCGCTCAACTATCTTCATGGTGTGTGACATCAGCTTGATCGAACGGTAGTTATCACAGTTTCGCGTATCACCCTTCCCTTTGTATACAGGGAGAAGGTAACTATCCCTCCATTCATTCGGCATTGGATCACCTCTCACGAATTTGGAGATGAGAATTCTGAGCCATCTGAACCCGATGTCTCCCCTCTTTTTCCAGAACTCAGAGGGTATCTCGTCTGGCCCAACCGCTTTTCGTTTTTTGGAGTATTTGACCGCCTCACTAACTTCTTCGACTGTAATGTCGGGTATTTCTTCACAGTTAGGGGTGGCTCTTGGAAAGTATAGCCGGGGAAACTGTTCATTCAAAAGCTCTTCACAATACTGCCGCCACCTCTGCAGAATTTTGTCGTCATCCACAAGAAGCTGGCCATGAACATTGCTAATGAACTTTGGCGAACGAATCTCCTGAGCATTCTTCCTTCTTTGGGCGGCTATTTTGAAGATAGTGGCACTCTTGTTCATATTGTGTCTTCGCAGCTCCTGGATAGCCTGGTTTGCATCAGCAACCGGGGAAAATATTTTCTCCAGCTCCTGATACAGGCCCTCCGCACTCTCTGCTTGAAGCTGAGCGCACTTCTTCTTCGCTTTTTTCTTGCAGCATCTGTATTCCATTTCGAGGCGAGCTTTTTCGTCACTATTATTAGAGGGGCACTTTGACCAAGCTTTGAAAGCCGCTTTCTTCTCATTTATCACTTTTTTAGCTTCATCACTCCACCACCATGTTTCTTTGGCGTGTTGATGGTGGCCTTTTGAAGCTCCTAGCAGTGATTTGGCCTTCTTTAAGCAAGTTCGCTGTAGGAAATCCCACATATTTTGTGCTCTGCACTCTTCATCCTCAGCTCCGTTGATGGTGTGAGAGAGGTAATTCTTCATTACGAAAACAAAAGCCTCGCCTTTTTCTTTGTCCAGATTGTACCACTTGATTTTCTCAGAGACCCTTGTTTGTTTGCTTTTCTTCGGTGTTTTCATAAAAATTTCTGTTAGCAGGAGACGGTGTTGCTGAGCGATCACCTCTCCCAGGTTCCCTGTACAATCTTTTATCCGAGGCTTCATGAAACTGGCTACCAAATGGTAGTCAATCTGAGTTTCATCTCCACCACTGCTGTAAGTGATCAGGTGTCGGCTTTGTTTGATGAACATGGTATTTAACACGATAAGACCGTGTGATTTGCACATGCTTAGGATGTCTTCACCAGGAAGGTTCCTGGTGCCATATCCTAGTCCTCCATGGCAGTCTTCATAGTTTTCGTTTGATTTCCCGACATGTCCATTCAAATCTCCTCCAACAAACAGAAATTCTTCCTTTGGGATGTTCTTAAGGAGATTGTGGAAATCTAGCCAAAATGCATCTTTATCTATCTGATTGCACCCATTGTGGGGAGCATACGCACTGACAATATTCCACACCTCTCCTTGTATTACTAGTTTGAGAGACATCAAACGGTCGCTGGACTTCGAAATGCTCAAGACGTTTCCAAGTAGCTCTGCCGCAAGGATGATACCGATTCCGTTCCTAGCCTTTTCCGTTCCGTAGTAGAACATCTTGTAATCTTTTGTTCTAACGTCCAAGAAACGCGCCCGATTCCCGGTGTTTTTCCATTTCGTCTCTTGGACACACAAGATGTCCACCCGCCTTCTATTCATCATCTCTTCCAGCTCGTAACTTCGACCGGTCATGCTTCCAACGTTCCAACTCGCAACCCTTAAATTGCGTCCAAACTGTTTCATTATGTTGCTAGCCCCTGGAATCCGTATAGCTCTGACCCGAACATTTCTGCTCGGTCCAGGATCAGTACCATGCACAGCAGTGGTAGTGCCTGGCGGGGTAGTGCCTTTCCTTTTTGCAAGTATTATCATAATGATACAGTTTTGCAATACAATTTTTGCACCATATTGCGATGGTGTTTGTTGTTTGACACGTGCATGCTCCTGTTTTAGTATTGTTTGATCTTTCTTTTATGACACCGGTGATCTCCAGTCGTGTCAACCCACAGACTCGCATGCACACTTGTGGGAGGGTTTTTATGGTAGTATATGTGTCGCTAGGCTCACTTGGGTGTTATATTGCCTAGATCTGATTTGTCCCCTTACCGTTTTTTAAAAGGACCGTCCTCTTTTTTTACTTTTTTTATATTTTTTGTATTTTTTTGGTTTTTATTATTGTTCATTAAATTGGACCCAAGAGTGGCGGAGAATGGGAGGTCGACCTGCACAGAGATCCGCATTGTGCAGGCAAGGCAGGCTAATCCGGAGGTCGCCAGGTATCCGGATACTCCGTTTGCGACTGGACTATTATTTAAAGTGGGCCCCCAGCCAGGCTGATCCTCGGCACGGGTCGTATTACACCTTGATCCGGCCCACCGGAGAGAAGAGAGGAAAGGAAAGGATATGAAGGGGGAAGGATTAGGACGACTACAACTTGGCTTCGTGTCTCATCTGCGGAACTACCCGAGAATCCTTGACCATTACTAGGTCCCTACACCACGGCGAGGTGTGTAGTCATGTAGGATGCTATTGAAAGGTGTGGCCTTCTGACGAATTGATAAGGTTTTGCTTAAGTCTTAAGTTTGTAGATGTATAAAACAAATTATGTGAAAGGTGTGGTCGTACCTTAGATGTCCTATGAGTATATTGTTCTTAGTTGTTGCTGGAAAATACAATTCAAAAATTGAGTGATTGTGGGGTGTACACGCATTTTAATCTCGCTCCCCTCGTTTTTATTCTTTTCTTGTTTTTTTTTTAACTCAAAAGTAAACAATAATCATATTCAGTCTATTCTATTAACATCCGCCTTTTGGAATAAACCAAATCCAGTGAGAAGTTTTGCAACTATTACTAATTATGCCTTGTAATTGTGGCCAGAAAGTTGATAGAATTGGCGCAAAAATTCTATGAGTTGGATGCAAGACGTACTACTACCTACAGTGCGTTAATTTGCATGCAAGTGATAGTGTATACATGAAAAAGAACAGCATTCCCTTTCGGTGTCTCTCCTGCGATAAAGACAGACGCAAATCGTTGCGCTCACCTCCACCTTCTCTTCAAAAAGAGAAACAAGTGCAAGAAGAGCTTCATGTAACGGTCGACGATGTCCAACTGCCTTCTTCTATCAACCTGTCACTACATTCGGCTAATGTAAACATGGACGATCCAGCTACTATCACACTTGAAGTACTTTACCGCGAAATCACGGCACTGAAGGAAATGACTGCAAATGCATTTTCTGAAATCCGTCATCTACAGGTAGAAAACAAGGTACTACACTCCAAGGTAAACAATCTTCAACATTCCTTGAAATTCTATCAGCAAAAAGCGTTCCAAAAGTGTGTTGACGTTATTGGAGTTCCCAATGTTGACAACAACAATGCACTGGACTCAGCTGTCAAGCTAATGTCAGAAGGCTTAGGTGAAAGCATTAATCCAGATGACATTAAAATCTTGTTACGTCAAGACCATAACAACAAAGACTAACCCAGCATCTACATCAGCTAAATCATTAAAGGTGTTACGCATTAAATTTTCATCCCTGGACGTGAAGCAGAAAATTATAAATAAAAAGAAGAAAACCAAATTAACTACTGGAGTTTTTGGTCACCAGCCTGCAAATAAACCAATTTTTATCAACGAGAGCCTGACCAACTATAACAGAGCGGTTTATAATAGGGTTTATAATATTGAAAATAGAGAAACAATTTTCTTATTTATGAATTAGCAAGGGAGTAATTTTGATGAAAAAAAAAGAAGGAGATAACACCTTAAAAATTTGTTCTTTTGTTGACTTAGAAAACTTATCTTAATTTATACATACTATTCAGTTCTTGTTATGTTAAATTCAGCTCTTAATTTAACTCAAGATCAGCAAAATAATTTTGCAACTATTACTCCTTTTTGTAAATTTGATGAAGAGTTTTTTAAAAGTGTTTTTCATTCCATTAATGCAAAGAAACAGATTTCTCTAATTCACCAAAATATTAGAACTCAGGCTATCTTTTTTACTAGGAAAAGAAAAGCCTGTTTCTTACCAAGCAACAGACTCACTTTAAATAACAGAGAAATGGATTGGATGACCAGTGCTAAATACCTTGGGGTATACTTAGATAAGACTTTGACTTACAGTTTACATATACAGGAAATTATAAGAAAGGTGAAAATCACAATTAAAATAATGTATCCCTTTATAAATCGAAAATCAAAACTAGGCAATGAAAACAAGCTCATAATATTTAAAGTTATTTTCCAGGCTATCATGTTCTATGGCTCACCCATATGGGGTAAAAGCGCCATGAGCCACATTCGTAAATTGCAAATAATGCAGAACAAAGTGCTTAAAATGATATTAAATCTACCTTGGTACTTTTCAACTGCTCAATTGCATGAACTATCTAATATTGAAAAAATACCCGATAGAGTAGCAAGATTGAATGAACGCTATTATTGGTCTTGTAGCTCATCTGATAACCCCTTGATATCAGGTCTGTTATAATAATTAATTTATTTATTTATTTGTCTATTTATTTATTTATTTAGTTATTTATTTAGTTATTTATTTATTTATCAATTTATTATTATTTTTTTTTTTTTATTATTATATATTTATTTATTTATTTATTTATTTATTTATTTATTTATTTATTTATTTATCTTCATATACATTTATTTATTCTTTATTTTTTATTTACTGTTTATTTAATTAATATTTATTCATTTATTTGTTTATTTATACATTTATCTCTATATAAATTGTACATATATATTTATTTATTTATTTATTGGTTTACTTGTACCTTAGTATATATATTAATTTATTGTTATTTGTTTGACCTGAAATCAAGGCTTCGTCACGTTTATGTCCCACCACAACTTCTCTCCTTCCAGGACGAATAAAACCCCCACGTTTTAATGAAAGTTTTTTTTTATTCTCATATCTTTTTCCTTCAATACTAATTTAGATCTGTGATACTTTCTTTTGCTAACTTATATAATATTTTCAGTAGTAAGGTAGAATGATACCATATCTCTGTAAATTGTGCAATTGATGTTTTTTAAAAAGAGAATGTTTAATTTGGCTGAAATAAAAAAAAACAATAAAACCAAAATATTAGAAGCATCCGTAAAAATTTTGATACTTTTCTTGCCCATTTAGAGACATTTGTTAATAAGCCAGATTTTTTTTTCTGAAATATGGATATTCGAGCACGAAAGAGATTTTTTCAGGATACCCGGGTTTAATTTTTATGCGAAATGTAATGATTCATATGCATCTGGTGGTGTAGCTGTCTTTGTTAATGAAGGTCTAAGTTATGAGGTCTGCAGTTTTAATATGGTCTCTGCTGATATGGTTAAAGTTACATGTGTTCTTGATTTTCAAAAATTTACGTTCGTGTGTTTTTATCGACTGCATAACATAAGTAAGAATGTTTTTATTGAGGAATTGAGCTCACTTTTGAGTTGCGAAAAGTCTAAGAATCTATTCATTCTAGGCGATATAAATTTAGATATTTTAAGTGATTCCGCCATTGTGTCCAACTATATCTCCATTCTCTCGGCAAATGGGCTTGAAACTTGTTTTCTTGAACCTACTAGGCTAACTCATTCTACTCGCACTTGTATTGATCATATTTTTGGTAGGCTTGCTCTCAATTCAAAACTATCCCTCGTGAGTTCTGTGTGTGATCATAAAATTTCTGATCATTGCATGATTAGCTTATTCTTTTTAGATGACAAAATCAAATTTTCCAATAATTATAAACCCTTCGAAAGATCTGAATCAATTAACTTTGAAGCTCTGAACGCAGTTCTACTGCATGAATCCTGGACAGATGTCTACGCTGAAAATAATCCATCCACTGCGTTTAACTTGTTCTCTAGTATCTTAAAAGGTCACGTCTCAACATGTCCTTCTACTCGCTATAGTTGTAGGAGATTAAAAAGACTAAAACCTTGGATGTCTAAAGCATTGCTTACTAAAATTAAAAATAAGGATAAACTTCGCATTAAATGTAAAAAGCATCCTAACAACGCTCATTTTCGTGATCTTTATGCTCAAATGTGTAAGGAAGTTGCTACTGATGTACCGGTTATTAAAGAAAATTACTACATCAATAAATTCCAACAAGCCAAAAACGACTTAAAAAAATAATGGGTAATCGTGAATGAACTTCTTAACAGATAAGTTCTGCCTAAACATCCTTCTTGTATATCTTATTTAGATAATGAAATCCGAAATCCCGCTGAGACGGCTAATGTTTTACAAGCGTTGCATCAAATACACTTCTAGATGCGGGTCTTAACAATACTTCCATCCATTGTGAGGCGGATTGCTTCTGCAAGGAAACAAGCGTAGGAACATTAAAAATCGCTGAGGTTATACCTATTCTGAAGAAACTGGATAGAAAAAATTTAAATAATTATAGACCTATATCACTCTTCCGGTCTTTTCTAACATTTTTGAAAAAGCTATTAAAACTAGAGTTGTCACCTCCTTAGAAAAAAAATCATTTTTTAGCGCAAATCAGTTTGGCTTTAGATCAGGCAAATCAACTGAAGGTGCCCTCTTACAGTTTTGTAGCGTTAATTACGACAGTTTGAATGCAAGAAAATTTACTGCTGTTCTATTCATTGATATTACTAAAGCTTTTGACACTGTAGATCATGAAATATAACTTACAAAACTAAATAAAGCTGGTTTCAGAGGGTTCATCCTAAATTAGTTTTCTTTATATCTCAACAACCGATTACAGGTGGTTAAGATTGGAGATAACTTTAGTCGAAGCTCAGATATTAGCATTGGGGTACCACAAGGTTCAGTTATTGGTCCCATACTTTTCTTGATATATATCAATTCTATTTTCAGTCTGGCCTTAAAAGGAAGTCAGACAGGGTTTGTCGATGATATAGCTTGCTCTTACTCTACCTTTTCTGCTTTAGACCTATTTGCCAATATCTCTCACGATTTAGAATATCTACGACATTGGTTCAAAATGCACAAACTAGTCATAAGTGATAAGACCAAACTGATGTATTTTAACCTGTCCAGAAATCTCATTTTATTTCCGGTTTTAAAATACCATGGTATTAATTGCCACCACATGCTATTAAGCCCGGTTACCTGTGGTAAAAATAATTGTTCTAGTCCGTATAATAAGGATGTAAGTTGCTCTTCCAAATGCTTTATTATTGAAAAAGTTCTAGTTTTTAAGTACTTATGTCTTGAAATAGATAGCGGACTGAATTGGGGTGCGCAAACTGCTTCAGTTAAAAAGTTTATGCTTAAAACAACGTCCATAATGTACCATTTAAGATTATTCTGTTCACGTAAGCTTCTACAAACAATTTATTATGCTCTAGTACAGTGTAAGTTACAATACGGTTTGGTTTGCTGGGGCGGTACTCATGGTAATAAAATCCAACCTCTGATTATTGCCCAGAAGCATATTATTAGAATAATCTGGCGAAAGGGACGTCTGGAGAATAGCTTTCTGCTTTTTTACAACGCAAAGATACTTCCACTTAAGCACCTTTATTTTTATAAAGTTTTAAAAATATTTTTTCTAAGAAGTGGTTACGCGCTTAATCGATCTTCAACTGACCACAGACTTCGTAGCTCCGATCAGTATCTGGCAACTATTCCACCGCATAACACCATTCATTTTCTTAACTTTTTCACCTCTGTAGCTCCAAGACTTTACATGAAATTGCCTCTTTCATTGAGATACGCAAGAAATTGTCTATATTTTAACCGAGAAACAAAAAAATGGCTTTTTAACTTCAATCTAAATGAAATAAATCACTTACTCAGTGTGCTATCTTAAGATCTTTATTATTATTATTTTTTTTACTATTACTTTAATTGTTGTTTTTGTCATAACTTCACCTAATTGCTGATATTTCTGAATTTGTTTCTTCCATATCTAGATCACCTCACTATCACCTTTCTATTTAATGTTGCCTCTTATTTTTTTCTGTTACGGTACACTTGGCACTAGCTTTTTGAGCTACAGAGTGTATCTACATATTCTTCATTTACTAGTGAAAACCACTTTTAATACTTACTCTATTTGCTTACTGATCTTTTCATGAATTATTGTTAGAATTTTGTAAATACTCATATATCCAAGTAATCCATGTATAATGTAAATATCTTTGAATTGAAGAATAAAATGTAAAATGAAAATGAATACATTATACTTGAATTTCATACAGAAAAAGTCTTGTATATGGCCAAGCAGAGCGGCTGAGAGTCCGAAGTTGTATTCAAAAGAAGTCCCAGAGCACATCGTCTAGTTGTGTTGGAACACTTGATGTCCTATGAGCATGTTGTTCCTATTTGGTGCATAAAAATACTTTGTGTTTCGAATTCATACGTCCTAGGACATCGTCTATGTCCAAACAGAGCCGTGGACAGTGCCGGGTTGTATTCAAATTTAGTCCCAAGTCTCATCGTCTGGGTGTGGTGGAACACTTGGCTCTACGCTGAAAGGCGTGGTCGTACTTTAGATGCAATATGAGCATGTTGTTCCTCTTTGGTGCAGAAAAATACTCTGCATTTCGAATTCATACGGTCTCGTCTATGTTCAAACAGAGCCGCGGGCACTGCCGGGTTGTAATCAAATTTAGTCCCAGGTGTCATCCTCTGGGTGTGGTGGAACACTTGGTTCTACGCTGAAAGGTTTTTTTTTTTTTTTGGTTGCGCCTGGAGGTGCAGGAAACTTCAAAAACTTCAAAAGATACCAATGGTCCGTACAATTGGTTATGCCCGATTCATATATCTGACAATGCCATCAGTGCTAGTCAGTATATGCCTACGGGCTAAACCTCACCCCCTCAGAGAGGCACTATGAGAACCGGCTGCGCGTACTCATAGTAGTAGGAAATTCGTCCCTCTCATTTTTTCATTTTTGTGATGACTACGACTAAGTTGCCTTAACGAGTAGTTTACACTTCTGTAGTGTTGATCGCGTTAGTAGGGAGGTTTCCAGTGAAGGCACCTACTAATACCGTCATTACATGCGATTTCTCCTTACGGCGCTAGGTCGAAAGGTCTTGTTCTTTGTAGTCGGCGCTCAAGGTTTGTCACGTCCATAGTACGGATTATTTTATTATTGCAGTGAACATGAAGACGGGTACGAAGTTTGCGAGCAAAGTTTGTTACTTCGTCCCTCACGGTAGCAATTCCTAGATCTCTGTGAATATCACTATTTCTTATATACCAAGGAGCATTCACGATTGCTCTTAGTATTTTGTTTTGAAAGGCTTGCAGTAGAGCCATATTGCTTGGTTTGGTACAACCCCAAAGTTGTATACCATATGTCCAAGACGGTCTTAGCACTTGCTTATACAGAAGCAGTTTGTTGTATACGCTTAACTTCGAGTATCTTCCGAGTAGCCAATACATTTTTCTAAATCTGATTTCGAGCTCTTCGCGCTTCTTTTAAACGTGTGGTTTCCACTCAAGTTTTGCGTCTAGGGTCATTCCTAGATATTTGGCTTCATTTGCGTATGGTATTTGCACCGAGTTAATGGATATAGGTAAGTTGTTTACCTTTCTTAACGTAAAATTGACATGCGTTGATTTTGTCTCATTGAGGACTATTCGCCAGGTTTTTGTCCATTCGCATACATTGTTCAAAGCTCGTTGGAGTTTTCCCGTTGATGATTCAACTGACTCATCCGTTACGAGGATAGCCGTGTCGTCTGCGAACGTTGCTACAACGGTCCCTTCATCTTGTGGTATATCTCTTGTGTAGAGCAGGAACAGGATTGGACCGAGAACACTTCCTTGCGGAACACGGGAGTAGATTTCTTTGAAATCCGAATATTCACTCCCGTGTCTAACACGGAAAAGTCTGTTTTCAAGATAAGATTCCAATATTCTGTACAACTTTTTCGGTAGGATAACCCTTAGCTTATACCTTAGGCCTTCGTGCCATACCTTGTCGAAGGCTTGCGATACGTCGAGAAAAGCGCTAGAGCATATTTTTTTCCCTTCTATAGCTTTTTCAATTTCGCTCGTTATTCGATACACCTGATCGATTGTGGAATGTTTCACCCGAAAGTCGAATTGATGATCCGGGATCAAGTGTCTTTCTTCAAATACTGGTTGCAATCGTTTCAGCAGAAGTTTCTCGAAGACCTTAGATATT
Organism: Brachypalpus laphriformis; assembly: GCA_945910035.1. Classification (NCBI taxonomy): domain Eukaryota; kingdom Metazoa; phylum Arthropoda; class Insecta; order Diptera; family Syrphidae; genus Brachypalpus; species Brachypalpus laphriformis. Next base: position 18,485,742 of record OX246757.1, read on the forward strand.
ATTGGCAGAAGTGAAATGGGTCTATATGATTTCTTGTCATTTGCACATTTTCCCGGTTTCGGAACCATAATAACTTCGGCGACTTTCCATTGCCTTGGAACATATAATAGTCCTAAGGAAGCATTTATAATGTAGAGCAACTTAACCAGCACTTTTTTCGGTAGCTCTTTCAAAATTTCGCCAGTCATTAAATCATATCCCGGAGCCTTGTTATTTTTCAATTTTTTTATTGTCATTCGAGGTTCGGACAAGGATACGGCTTTTACTTTAAAGTTGTCGGGTGCCGTATTATCATTCGGATGTTCGATCAACGATTGTCCATCTAACGGCTTGAACGTTTCCTCTAAGTGATCGGCAAATAATTCTGCTTTCTCTTTGTCTTCTTTTGCCCATTCCCCGTTAACTTTCCTAATTGGCGGCGAGTGCATTACAGGTTTCCTTATGGACTTCAAGGCATTCCATAGAGAGTAGTTTGAATACTTATCAGCGCTCAGGCCCTCGAGGTAAGTAGAAGTCTCGTGATTTTTTAGGTCCTGCAGCACATTTTTTAGCTTGCTACAAAGGTGGTTCAGATAAGTTTTATCCGGTGGCGCACGGGATTGTTGCCATCTCTTGCCCGCTCTCCTCTTTTCTCGTATGAGGTCTTCGATTTCAGGCTGGTATTTGACTTTATTGCTCCGTGCTCCTGTCTTCCGCAAAGGAGTGTTTTTCCACGCTGAGCTCTGAATGGCTTCGACGAGTTTGTCGATTTCTTCTTCTACTTCGAACGGTGTCTTTAGCGGTACATTTAAAGCAACATTTTCCTTGCAGTCTCTTCTGAAAGCGCTGAAAGGTGTTGTCGTACTTTAGATGCAATATGAGCATATTGTTCCTCTTTGGTGCAGCGAAATACTTTGTACTTCGAATTCATACGGGCTAGGGTCTCGTCTATGTTCAAACAGAGGCGCGGGCAGTGCCGGGCTATATTCAAATTTAGTCCCAAGTCTCATCGTCTGGCTGTGGTGGAACACTCGGTTCTACGCTGACGGGTGCGTTCTTACTTTAGATGCATTATGACCATATTGTCCCTCTTTGGTGCAGATAAATACTTTTGTACTTCGAACTCATGCAGGCTCGAGTCTCGTCTATGTCCAAATAGAGCCGTGGGTAGTGCCGAGTTGTATTCAAATTTTGTCCCAGGTCTCATCGTATGGTTGTGGTGGAACACTTTCTTCTACGCTGAAAGGTGTGGTCGTACTTTAGATATGGTATGAGCATATTGTTCCCCTTTGTGCAGAGAAATACTCTGTATTTCGGATTCATACGGGCTAGGTTCTCGTCTATGTCCACACAAAACCGTGGACAGTGCCGAGTTGTATTCAAATTTAGTTCCAGGTCTCATCCTCTGGCTGCGGTGGAACACTTGGTTCTACGCTGAAAGGTGCGGTTGTACAGGGTGTCCGCCGGGAAGGTATACTACTTTGTTTGTTTATAATTTTTGATTAAATGAAAGAGAATGGATCTTATATTGATAAATGTTTTATCTAATGTCGGCAATTATGTATGGAATACAATATCAGGTAAATGTCCGCCTCTGCTAGTCTCACAAATGCGAGCCCTTTTGAGCACATTTTTCATTATATTCTCACACATTTCACGCGGTATTTCATTAATTTCATCACGAATATTTTGTTTGCGTTGCTCAAGCGTTTCTGATTTGTTTGCAAAAACCTTGCTTTTCAGATATCCCCACAAAAAGAAGTCAGGAGCAGTCAAATCAGGCGACCGTGGAGGCCAATCAACATCACCATTTTTTGAAATAACTTGTTGTGGAAAGAGGTCTTGCAGTAATTCCATTGTAATCCTGGCTGTATGCGATGTGGCACCGTCTTGTTGATACCACATGTTAATCAAGCCCAAAGCATGCAGCTGTGGCGTTAATAAGTTTTCGATCATATTACGATATCGCTCCCCATTCACAGTTACCGTTACGCCGTTTTCATTTTCAAAGAAGTAAGGTCCAATGATTCCTCCTGACCAAATTGCACACCAGACTGTTACTTTTAATGGATGCAAAGGTGACTGATGAATAATTTGAGGGTTTTCCATTGCCCAGAACCGACTATTCTGTTTATTCACATATCCATTCAAATGAAAATGTGCCTCGTCACTCATTATGATTTTTTCATGAAAATCGGGGTTGTCATGGGCTAGCTGTAACATCGTATTGGCATATGTACGGCGGCGAAAATGGTCTTCTTGAAGAAGCGGCGGCGTAAATGTACTTCGGTTCTTTGAAGACCAAGCTCCTGAGCACGGCGTCGAATTGAGGTTGATGGATTGTTTTGAACACTTCCTTGAACAGCAGTAATGTTTTCAGCCGATCTTGCAGTACGTTGTGGCTCATGCTTGGGCCTATCACCTACAGACCCTCTTTCTTCGAAATCATTCACTACACGATAAATAGTGCGTTTTGTTGGCACGTTGTTTCTCCCAAAAATTTCACGTAACTTTCTCATCGTCACAGTAATCGATGATTGATTTTGATAAAATGTTTTAACGATTAAAACACGTTGGTTTATCGAATATTTTTCCATAATAAATTTGCCACGTGTCTACTTCAGGACTGCCAAATATGAACTGTCAAGACTAATGTTTACCAAAATGGCGGCAAAACAAAGTAGTATACGTTCCCGGCGGACACCCTGTACTATAGAGGCCCTATGAGTATATTCTTCCTCTCTGTGCAGAGAAATACTTTGTACGTCGAATTCATACAGTCTCGGGTCTCGTCTCTGTCCAAATTGATCCGCGGACAGTGCCGAATTGTATTCAAATTTAGTCCCAGGTCACATCGTCTGGCTGTGGTGGAACACTTGGCTCTACGCTGAAAGGTGCGGTCGTACTTTAGATGCAATATTAGCCTATTGTTCCTCTTTGGTGCAGAAAAATGCTTTGTACTTCGAATCCATATGGGCTAGGGTCTCGTCTATATCCAAACAGAGCCGTGGGTAGTGCCGAATTGTATTCAATTTTAGTCCCAGGTCTCATCGTATGGCTGTGGTGGAATACCTGGTTTTACGCTGAAAGATGTGGTCGTACTTTAGATGTCCTATGAGCATATTGTTCCTCTTTAGTGCAGAGAAATACTTTGTACTTCGAATCCAAACGGGCTAAGGTCTCGTCTATGTCCAAACAGAGCCGTGGATAGTGTCGAGTTGTATTCAATTTTAGTCATAGGTCTCATCGTCTGTCTATGGTTTAACACTTGGTTCTATGCTGAAAGGTGTGGTCGTACTTTAGATCTCCTCTGAGCATATTGTTCCTCTTTGGTGCAGAAAAATACTTTCTGCTTCGAATCCATATGGGCTAGGGTCTCGTCTATGTCCAAACAGAGCCGTGGGCAGTGCCGAGCTGTATTCAAATTTAGTCCAAGGTCTCATCGTATGGCTGTAGTGGAACACTTGGTCCTACGCTGAAAGGTGTGCTCGTACTTTAGATATAATATGGGCATATTGTTCCTCTTTGGTGCAGAGAAACACTTTGTACTTCGAATCCATATAGGCTAGATTCTCGTCTATGTCCAAACATTAGACTTCTCTTTTCGTTAGGCAAATATGCGTCTATTTTTCAAGCGGAAACTTATGCAATCCTAATGGCCATGAACTATGTTGTGAAAACAGGTGGAAGGGACGTAGCATTTGTGTCTGTAGTGACAGTCAGGCTGCCTTTAAGGCCTTGCTTAACCCTTTAACCACTTCCAAAATAGTTCGTGAAAGCAAAAACTCTTTGAACTCGGTCGCAAGGCTGAATTCGCTGTCTCTTATCTGGGTCCTAGGTCACACTGGGATCTTGGGGAACGAGATCTCCGATGAGATTGCTAGACAAGGCTCAGAGGAGGGTTTCTCAGGTCCCGAACCCGCGTTGGGTCTCCCTGCGTCCTCAGTTAGGTTTTCCATTGACGATTGGGTCTCTCACGAACACAATTGTGTGTGGCATGACTCTCCGGGATGCAGGTTGACTAAGCGCATGATCCCGGATGTCTGTAAGAAATCAGCGGCATTCTTGCTGTCTCTCAGCAGAAAAGACTGTAGACAACTTATTGGCGTCTTGACAGGCTACTTTGCTTTTGCCAAGCACCTTAACGTGTTGGGCTTAAGTGACACAACAATCTGCGATGCTTGTGGAGAGAGCGACGACACCGCGAAACATTATCTCTGTGAGTGTCCGGCCTTTGCTCGTATCAGGTGGCAGATTCTCGGTGCGGATGTGGTGAGTGCTGGTACTGTAAGCTCCTCATCACTGAAGTGCTTGCTTGGCTTTCTCAGAAAGGCAAGGAAATTCCAATAAAATGGGTAAATCAGGGTTTGCTCTCTAGTAGTACAATGGACCAGTTGCGTCTGAGTGCTCCAATTGAGCGTTTCCTATCCCGACAAAAAAAAAAGAGGTTTGTTCTTTCGATTACATCCAGGTTTAATTTATATTTGCAAGTAGCAATTGGTATACCTAGATTATCCTTATCTGAAAGGATGGGTACAGTTGTTCCTATTCTGGCGAGTTCATCGGAATATCCCTATGCCCCGGCACCCAACAGTGGTGAATATTAAACTGTTCCGACACCTCCTTAAGAGACGAATGACAGTCTAAGGCTACTACTGAATTTATAAACATCGATTCGAAGGATTTGGTTGCAGCTTGGCTATCTGAAAAGATTCGGATGTCCTTGGCGGATATCACGTTTTTCTTTCGCCATACTTCTCAAATGGGTGTATATTTTTTTTGTACACTTTTACCCTTCGGGAATGTACTGATTCCTCAATTAATTCAGTATCCATATAAATCTCCTCATCGGAATCCGAAAGCATTTTTAATTAAAAATCTCTACACGGCTTTAAAATAAATTAAAATTCAAGTGCGAATATAAAACGTCAAACCAAAGTAGCTTCAATGAACATATAGTAGATTCTTTGAAAGACTGAAGTTAAATTAAAAGTTGGCTACTAAAACATTATTGGTACACTTTAGACTTAAGTTTGTATTAATATATAAGTCGACACCTTATTTAAGTCACGCCTAGTGATTCATTTTTAGTAAGGCCCAATGAATTTTTCAGCAGTAAGGTAGCAATAAACCAAATCTCTAAAAATTGTGCAATTTAGTCTATAAGAAATATATTATTCTAGCTACAGTAAAGATATCTATCCATCTAATTAAAATTAGGGTAATACAACAATCTTATGCAAAATTTTCCAGCTAAGAAAACAGCACAGTCAAGACAGCAGCATCAGCGAGCAACTAACTCTTCTATGGGCTAAGAAGATCAGCTTGAGGACAGCATAGAGGTTGCAATGTACTAGAGATTGGCCTTCGGACTCTGTCAATTTAAAGCCAGAGTAAAAGCTTAACTCTCGTTGACACAACAAATAAAAGTAAAAGTCGAAAAGATTATTAAGAATGTTGAATAAGAATAATACTACCCGCTGTTTAATAACCTATACATCTGTATGTTTCGAATATGCAATATTACGTTCTTTAGCTGGCTCATCTAATTTATTTATTGGTTGCATATTCTATTCTTCATTCAAATGAAGATAGGTTCTTGGTCTTAGATAATTGAGGAGGTTAAGGGCATATGTTGAAAAAAATTCGAAAGCCTCAAATTCCTAACGGTAATGCATTGAATGTAAACTAGATGGAGTGGTGAAATTACAACTTACTTCACATTTTTATGCAACAGTTTTCCAAGAGTAGATATCATATTTGGACTTACAAACTTTTTTGAAGATATGACCTACATACACCACTGTGACTTAAGCCACCTCAATTATAGCAGAGACTACGTGTATGTAATTTAAACCGAAGATTGCTTATAAAACTGTTAAGAATGCCACTACACTTTTAAACACATTTTTCATATTTTTGTTTTTTTAATTATAAACAATTAAAGATTTTCAGAATAGATATTATTAATTTTTTAAATTTATTAAAATTTCTTTTGTTCATGTAGGGTCCACCAACTGTGTATTATATTTTCATACGAGTATATACTTATGGCTTAATAGATTGTATAAGGTGGGTATTAATAATAAATACCATTAAATTCGCATTTAGAATACGAAACGGTGGTATTTTTCATTGGTGGTAGTCTTGGTGATGGTGGTGGCATGCTGTACATAATCGTCTCATGGAACCGATCAGTAACGCTAATATTGATCATTCGAAGACGAAACGCTGCTGTTGCTGTTGACTTGCGGGGTACAGACTCTTTTCTATTTTCGGTAGTCTTGGCATTTACTTGGGGAATATTCCGCTGTTATCGTCATCATTATCGTCTCCGGGTTGCTGCATAGGTATCTAATTGCTTATATTTTCGTACGACATTGAATTGTTTTACTACACGCTGGGTGGAGTATATCATGCAGTTGAACAGTCTCCAATATCTTCGTCGAATGTTGATTTCACGGTTTGGTTCACTGAAGGTGGTAAGCTTTTCATCGTCAACATCTTTACGTTTCATTTTATTTATTGTAATGTGATGCTGAGAAGAGATTGTTTGGTTTTGTAGATAGGTTGGCGTTTTCGACGTAGTGGAGCTGATTTGTATGTTCTGCAACTGCGTTCAGATCTAATTCTACTGCCAATGTATTCACTGGAGTCAATTGCATTGATTTCTTAATGTTGATTACGTCTACTATTGGTGGGAGTTTCGCATTGTTTTTCTCCAGGCCGATGTTGAATGTTTGTACGTGATACTCCGCAGATTGGACTAGGACGTCGCACTTTCCCATGCTCTCCATGCGATGAGTGTAAAAGTGATCAGGTGAAGTACTATCCTGATCTGAGCTTTTACTTCATCCTAAGCCACTGGTACTTTCAACTTCGCTTTCATTGCAGCCATTGCTCCGTTCCAAACTCTGATTGGAGTCTGAACCACGCATGTGTATTGAATAGGTTTTACTCCATCGCTTTGGTTCTGGAATTACGACCAGAGGATTCTCGTCCTTCTCAATAAACACGACATCTTCGTCATTGTTTTCATCATTGTTCACGTCATCATTTAAATAGTGCTTCTTACTCATCCACGGATGCTGTAGCACTTCACCGATAGAGAATCGATTTGAGTTCTCTACTTGCATACACGATGTAACCAGGTCTCGGAATTCCAACGTCGTTCGCAGCCATCGTGGATTCTCCGTCATCCACACATAACCATTGAGTATTCGTTCTCGGATCACGGCCGCATTTGTGGTTCGAGCATTCTTGCCATGACGAAATGGTGCATGACCAATAACCATTGTGTAGAGCGTTGCTCCCAGCGACCAAATGTCGAATGCCTTTGAATATATTGCACTGTCTTGGGAGCGTAGCGCCTCCGGTGGGGCATAGTCGAGCGTATATTTTGGCGTATCTTTCCAAACAACACCGCGGCTATTGTAGTTTGCAGCACCGAAATCAATAAGTTTCACGCGTCGCAACTTGTCGTCAACATATAGAATATTCTCTGGCTTTAGGTCGCCATGTATGAAATTCTTTGAGTGAATATGTCGTACAGTGTCTGCAATTTGTGCAAACAAATAATATGCTCTGCTTTCAGATAGTCCGTCCTCACTATTAATATGATGAGACAGTTCACACCCGCTGAGAAACTCAGTGATAATGACAATATTTCCATCTTTGCGATATGTGCCGATGTATTCGACGATGCCCTCGTGGTCACGACATGATATCAAGGCATCCACCTCAGCTGGCCGATATTTGGCCGCGGGAATAACCTTTGCCGAATAGATTTGCTTGCTCCTTGGATACGAGGCGTAGTAACAGGTACCAAAACTTCCACTAGCATAGCTATTGTCGTCCAACTCGAAGTCAGTTAATTGCGGTGGATTCTTAAGCGGTGGATTGCAGAACTCTTCTTCAATGCATTGCCCGTTGCTGATTGGTTTCTTATGCAAGTGCTGGGGTGCTACGTAGGAATATCCTCTGAACAGTCTATGGGTATTGGGAGGAACTGGCGCCGGTGAGTCAACAACAGAAAGTTTAGTGAACTCTTTACTGAAATTTCGTGTATCATCTTCGCTGGAAATTTTTGGCTTAAATGGTGCTTTTATTCGTTTCCTCTTCAAGTCCTTCCAGTTGATGCCATAGAAGAACGGATGTCTTTTGATTTCATCGGCGTTCTTATTATTACCACCCAATCTCTTCTTTGGATCCTTGTGAAGCATTTTAAGAATAAAATCTTTAGCGGTGTCACTCAGTATTGAAGGAAGTGGTGGATCAGTTTTTAGGATTCTTCGTAAAATATCATTTCGTGTATTACGTTGCTCTACCGCCGTAAATGGCAATTCGCCTGTTAACAGTTCGTAGGTAATTACACCTACAGACCACCAATCGACAGCAAGATCATACCCAGCTGGACAGGGACGAATTATTTCTGGCGACATATACTCCAAGGTACCACAAAAACTGTGCGCTCGCTGATTCGAATCTGGTTTGAAGATTTTTGATAAACCAAAATCAGCTAGCACAATGTGACCATTGCCATCTAAGAGGATATTCTCGGGTTTAATGTCTCTGTAGATGATTCCCAGTTTGTGTAAGTGCTCCAAGGCTAAGATCACCTCGGCAATGTAAATGCGAACATGGACCTCAGGGAAATTTTCCAAATTGCACAAAGGTGTAAAGAGTTCACCACCGTTGACATAGTCTAAGATCAAATATAGTTTGGAGTCAGTTTGAAAGGCATAATGCATTCCGACAAGAAATGGACTTTGTTGTATTGCTTCTAGCACTTGTCGTTCAGCCGTTGTGTATTCGGCTAATTTCTTCTTCTTCACGACTGTTGCTTTCCTCAGCACTTTCATCGCGTATAGTTTCCTGTCGTCGTGGCCACCTTTCTTACGAACCAAGAATACTTTTGCGTAAGCTCCTGAACCGATGACACGGATTAATTGAAAGTGGGGAAGGTTCACTTTCTCCTCTTCAGCTGCTGTGCATTTCGTGTGCACCGTACTGACTTCCTCGATCTCACGCTGCAACTGCTCGTTGTTGACATTGGCGGCGGCTTCGGTGACTGTAACGCATTCAAAGTCTGACCTACTCTCCGTACGATCGTCCACAACTTGATGATGATGCGGTGGTTGGCGATGGTGCTGTTGCTGTTGATGATTGCTGCCATTACTCACTGTACCATCATCGGTCCCGACCGGACTGCCACTGCTGCTCGTCATCTGACCAAGATGGTGCTGCTGCTGTTGGGCCTTTTTCATATTTTTCATCTGCATCACAGCCTCCCCTTCACTTTCACTGTCGTTCACTTCGACAACCTCATCGCTGACTGTTGTAGCAGCATTAGAGCGTTGCATTGTACGAGTAGTATGTGGCATCATCGTCATCGATGTCGTCGTTGTTGTAGCCGCCGTCGCCGATGCTGACGTTGGAAAGTGTTTCTTCTGATTATGGTAAGTTATAATTTGATTTTGGTGATGGCAATGATAATGGGTGTCATCATAGTGCTTGGAGGTGTTATTGTTGTTGTTCTTCAAGTGGCATTTATTGTTGGCAGTTGTTGGCCTATTTTTGGTTGACTGCTGATAATTGCTTTCATCGGCATTGTTTGTTGCAGTCAGCAGATCCAATTGCTTTTCAGACTGCAAATGCTTCGATCCACCACAACCTACTAAATGATTATGGTTATCATCGTTAGGTGACAATCTTTGACGCTTTGCCGATGATGGTAGTGGTGATGAGTCATCGCTACCATTCAAACGGGTAGAGTCTTTTCCGGGATTTCCTTCATAGTAAGCGTTTTCATGAATCGGCTGACGACGAGTCGTCATATTTTTCATATTCGAAACGTTGTACGCGAGAGTAGCGCCAGAACGTGTGGATGTGAATTGCCGACTCACGATCCCTGCGTCAAAATATATGCATGCGCGTCAATACTTTGACAGATGAGTTGAAGTACTTAACGAAGCCTTATGTTACGGGAGCCTGTTTGAAAGCCAGGAACCGAGGAATTATTCCTGGCACGAATCTGAAAGAGAAAAAAATCTTGTTAGGCGAGGATGTGAAAAAGTGTGATTCGAGGTTATCTGTTGGACAACCGTCATAATGGCCCAAAAGATACCTCTCACACAAAGTAGTCCATACTTACTTGGATACCTAGTTGCTACCTCACCGCTAAAAGAAAAATAAATCCATGAATTAAATTAAATTCAATAAAATATAATATAAGAAAAAGGTAGTACAATTGGGTAGGTAGGTTAAGGCCTGTGGCTATGCTGCTTTTAGACCCGGGGCAACACCACAGCAATAGGGCGATCTCTTTCCTATATTATACCATATATTGTAGTATCCTTAATCAAGCTGTAATAGATTTAAGAAAATGTAATAGCTCTAAACAAATGTAAACGTTGTGTAACCCTTAAATGTAATGCGAAAAATACGAGATAAAGTTTAGTCTGAAAGGAGGTACCACAGCGGTCAGAAGTGGGATAGTTGTGTGAAGTGATTGTTTTAAAAAGTACTAAGACAATCGATAAGAAGATTGACAAAATGAAAAAAAAAACAACTGCAAGTTGAATTGGCAAAATTGAATTTATCAACAAGTGGAAACAAAGGAGAGCTCCAGGATGGTGTAAGGATGGCGTCTAGCGAAGTAAGTACCGAGGAGACAGGCGCCGCAGGTACGATAGGAGATGACGAAACAGAAGAAGAAAGCAACATAGCAACAATAGAAGCTCCAGAAAACGACGTAAGTCTCATAAAAGTCAATTCTAACGGTATAACAGAACAACAGCTTTGAAAAGAATTGGAACTAAGCAACAGAGAACGGTTACTACTACAGAGATAAAATGATCTCTTACTAAAGGAAAAGGAGCTTTTGCTATCAAAGGTTGCTGAACAAAATACACACAATACACACGCACACGACAAAGCAGAAGTAAAGGAAATCGAAGAAGCTCAAGAACAATACAACGTCAATGAGAAACAGGACGTAAAACAAAGTAAGTGTCGCGACTGAAAGCTCGCCATGTTCTGCAAATGTATCGCAACTTCGTGAAATCATCCCCCTTTTCGATGGTTATTCGATGCGTCAGTGGATTGCACAGATAGAAGCAACGAGAAAAGTGTATAATGTTACAAGCGACATGATGAAATTGGTTGTCATAGGAAAACTCGCATTGAGTTGGTTCCACTCAAAAGCTGGGGTCGAATCGCGTCCTCTGTGAACGGATAACTCGTTACGTAATTTCTATGTATGTTGTTGCTAGATCTACCAACAACATACATACAAATAATGTGACGAGTTATCCGTTCACAGTGGACGCGATTCGACCCCTGAATTCATCGAAATGTCGTTTGACGAACTCATTGCTTGCATGAAAGAAATGTTTGATTGCCGCGTTGATAGGCTTTCTCAACGTAAAGCGTTCGAGTCGTGTTTGGAGATTGAACGAACCTTTTCCGATGTATTATCATGAGAAAATTATTTTGGCTAATCGGCTGGACCTTCAAGATGAAAAACTTGTTGAATATATCATTGATGGATTTGATAACTTAACATTGCAAGCCCAGGCAAGGATGCAAAATGTTCAATCTTCTCAAGAATTGCTGCAGGCAATAGAGATGGGTAAACTAGCTGTGAATTATTCACTGCGAATGAAAATTCACATACGCAGCCTGTGAGTGAATTAAAAATAAACTGTGAATGTTTCAAACGTGAATATGGAATTATTTTTCACATCACATTTTTGTGTCCGCTACTGTTTAGTACTATGTAACACAAGTGCCAATAAACGCATAGCGCATTATTTGCAAAACCTTAATTTTGATAACTCTCCATTTCTCTATTAAATTGCATTCCTGCTACACTCTCTTTGAATTAGTCAGAATATAACGTTCGATTTTCCATAGTTTCTTTTTACATTCATATTCTTTATTGCTCAATGTACCTTTTGTAAATTAGTTTCGTTCTTTTTCGATTTAAAAATTTACTGAGTGTGGACGCATTGGTAAACATTTATACACAAGACATTTATACGCGACATATTTATGTAGGATTTCGGTTCCACTTCAAATAAAACACGCTCTTAAACGTTATAATAATACTTCTTTATTTCACTGATTTGGAGTTTGATGACTCGTTACTATGGGTGTAGTTTGAAGACTGACTTTCGTTCGTTTCGTTTCGTCTTCGTTGCTCATTAGTACGCGTGTGTGTGTGTCCCTCGTATTGTGTATTGCCTAGTCGTCTGATCATGTACAGTTTCTTCTTTCTGTTCGTCCTCTTTGTTCTCTCTTTGTATCGTGTAAAGTTATAGTCCGTTTGTTAACGTTAGCTGTTCCTATGTACTTCGTATACCGCGAATTGGTGCGTGCGTCATGTCTTCTGTAGGGTATCGTCTGTCTTGTCCGGCCCAATTCCCACATTTATTCTACACAAATTTATTTAATAAAGTACTCCTATTGAAAATACAATCATTACATATTTACCCAAACTGAAAATTAATATTCGATACACTTTTACACAAAACACATTCGTTCCAACACAGCAACAAAAGATACATTGAGCGACGAATGAAGAAAGAAAATGTACACATCTAACCGTTCAGTGTGGCTATTGCCCAATGAAGAGCGACGAGCGGATAACGAACATGACCGTTCAGAGCTGGCAACGAAATACGATCAGCGATTAACGAAAATGTGTATACCTAATGCGGATAAGGGAGGAATTCCTTTTTACATCGTATTTATGTATACTGAAGTGGCAGGCAGCGAAGGATAGAACAAAGCAAAACGTGGTGAAAAAAATGCCTTGGGTGCAAAAACAACATGCAGGTATATGATATGTACATATGTATATTATTCGCTGGGTTATACCACAGATAATAGAAATATGTATGTATTTCTCTTGTATGCAGTTATATTCAAAGTAAAAATTTACAGATTTGTGCTTGGTGTGCACAAGTGTCCGTATATAAAAAAGAACATATAAATTTAAGATGCCGCCAATGATAAAGCGAAAAAAGATTAGCTTTATTTTGATTTTTTTTACGGAATTAGATGAGACTTCCGTAAAATGTAATTTGTGACAGGCATGTATATGCAAATCAAGCATCCTTTGGTGACATTAGTTTCTGGGGTAAGTTTATTTTTTGAATTATTGGGTCGAAATATTTTTAATGGTATTGTAACAAAGGTGGCCGATCCTGCCAAATACGACTTCCCAAAGTGGAGACGGGTACTGAAGAAAACACAATTTATTTGGTTCTCGAGAGGGTGAACTTGTTTTTTTTTTTTATTATTTAAATAAATTTCTCCAATTAAATGACTAACTAGCAAAAGAATTCTAGTACAATTTTATTTGGTTGTCCGCGCGTCTCTATATCGCCGATGTCGTTGCTCTCAAAAACAGAACTCCAACCTTGGTTTCTGCCTACCTTCTTTTATACTTGGCTCCGGCTTTGCAGGCGAATTTCCAGATTTCCACTTCGCCGCTGGAACTTTGTTGTCAAAAGTCTGGCAATTTCTAGTGCCTTCTCGTTGAAAATTTCTACAACTTTCGCGATGATTCTCGGTTGTGCGGTATATGTTTCTGGGCTCGCGTAACAGTATTATTACTTACATATATGGGTAGTATGTGCATTATGCATACATCAACGCATGTGTATTAGCGAATTGCATACGAGTACATTTTACGATACAAGAAGTCAATAATATAATAATACATTGATAGATAACAGAAAAATATGAAAATTGCACTTTATTATCATAGTAAGTGAATAATTTTTATTCGTAAAAAAAATTACTCTTACACATTCGGATGCACAGGTTATATTCACAGTGAATAAGAAATCACGTTCACAGTTATAGCTGTGAACATAAATTCACAACTTAGCCCAACTCTAGCAGGCGATGTCTAAACTTATTCCTGCTGATCGTCAACAAGGGGAACGAGTTGAGCGACAATATCGCGAACGTAAGCAAGAAGTACGTTTCCAGAGAAAACCAGAGATCTACAGCCGTAAGGAGATTAAATGCGGCAACTGTAAGGCAAAAGGACATCGAACATCAGATTGCAAACGTCCTCGGCGGAGTGAAAGGAAATGTTTTAAGTGCGATCAAGAGGGACATTTCATACGTGACTGCCCAAGAAATGCTTCAACGAGTGATAATTCTATGAACGTCATCAGCCCAGGTTATTTCATCAAAGTTTCATCAGGTATATTTCCTTCTTATTGTAAAATAGTTAATGCCATTTTGCCATTCTGGTAGTCCGATATCAATATTAAAGAAAAATTTATTCCACGCAATATAACGTTTAAAAATATAGTTACAACTACTCTGGCATAAATAATTCAAAATTACAAATTCTTGGCATTTATCAAAACAATTTTCAAATTAATGATTTTAACTGCATGATAGAATTTAAGATAGTACAAAATAGCACTATGATGTACGATTGTATCTTGGGTCGCGTTTTTATAATTTCCAACAATTTAAATAATACTTTGTCAGGACATAGTATAGAATTCAATATCCCGAATAGGAATTTTTAATTTTTATTTTTTTTTCTTTCGTGGGTAGGTGAAAATCTTCATGAGACACTATGAGAACGTGTACTCATAGTAGTGTCAGATTTCTACTGACTAAAAACACACTTCCCTTCGTTTTGGTTTACTACGACTAAGTTAGACCTTATCAAGTAGTTTAAGCTTCAGAAGAGAATATTCGCGTGAGGCAGGTAGATTTTCAATAAAAGCACCCGCTGAAACCGTCATGACATGCGGCTTTTTGTCTTATTGCGCTAATTCGAACGGTTTCGTTCTTTGAAGTCGGCGCGTAAGATTTGTCACATCTAAAGTTTGGAGTATGGCACAGTTGCAGTGGCCATGAAGACGAATACGAAGCTTGCGAGCGAAGTTTTTTATTTCGTCCTCCACGGTAGCTATCCCTAAGTCTCTGTGGATATCATTGTTTCTGATATACCAGGGAGCGTTCACGATTATTCTTATAATTTTATTTTCGAATGATTGTATGAGATTCCTATTGCTTGGTTTGGTACAACCCCAGAGTTGTATACCGTACGTCCACACGGGTTTAAGCACTTGCTTATACAGAAGCAGTTTGTTATATACGCTTAGTTTGGAATATCTTCCAATTAGCCAATACATTTCTCTAAGTCGATTTTCGATTTCGACTTTAACGTGAGGTTTCCATTTAAGTTTCGCGTCTAGTGTCATTCCCAGATATTTAGCTTCGTTTGCATGCGGTATTTGTACCGAGTTAATGAAAACGGGAAGGTTGATTATTTTCTTGTAAGTGAAGTTAACATGCGTCGATTTGGTCTCGTTAAGAACAATGCGCCAAGTTTTTGTCCACTCACAGATTTTATCCAAGGCTCGTTGGAGTTTTATGGTTGCTGACTCGATTGAACTTTCCGTTGCCAGAATAGCCGTATCGTCCGCGAACGTAGCTACAATAGTGTCTTCAGTTTGTCAGTATGTCCCGAGTGTACAGCAAGAATAAGATAGGCCCAAGGACACTTCCTTGCGGAACTCCGGCGGCGATTTGTTTAAAATCAGAATATTCAGTTCCGTGCTTGACGCGAAAAAGTCCGTTTTTAAGGTATGATTCTAAGATCTTATGAAGTTGCACCGGAAGGATTCGTCTTAGCTTATAATTCAATCCATCGTGCCAAACCCTGTCGAAGGCTTGAGATACGTCAAGAAAAGCGCTAGAACAAATCTTTTTCTCCTCAAGGGCTTTTTCACTTTCGTCGGTTATTCTATAAACCTGGTCAATTGTGGAATGCTTGATTCTGAACCCGAATTGGTGGTCAGGTATTAGGCGTCTCTCTTCAATGACCGGAAGAATCCGTTTCAGTAGGAGTTTTTCAAATACCTTCGATATTATTGGTAGTAGCGATATCGGTCTGTACGATTTTTTGTCATCCCCGGTTTCGGAACCATTATGACTTCTGCGACTTTCCATTGATTTGGAACGTATAATAATCTAATAGGAGCATTTATTAAATAAAGCAATTTTAATAGTGCCTTTTTTGGTAATTCCTTGAGGATTTGTCCGGTTATTAAATCATAGCCAGGAGCTTTATTATTTTTCAGGTTTTTTATTGCCTGGCAAAGTTCTATAAATGACACACTTTTTATTCTAAGGTTGTCAGATGTCGTAGTCGTACCGGTAAAATCGTCAGCTTTCCAGAGCGAGTAATTAGTGGTTTTTTCGGCGGTTAAACCTTCAAGATAAACTGAAGTCTCTCGGTTTTTTAGGTCTTGGATCGCTTTTTTAAGCTTATTGCATAGGAAATTCGAGTGGGTTTTATGCTGGGGAGCGCGAGTTTGTTGCCATATTTTGCGTGCTCTCCTCTTTTCTCGAATAAGTTCTTTTATTTCCGGCGGATAATTAGCTTCATTGCATGGGACTTCTTTCCTCCTTAAAGGTGTATTCTTCCACGCGGCATTCTGTATTGATTCAATAAATTTGCCGAGTTCATCTTCTATTTCGAAGGGTGTTTTGAGCGATACATTTAAGACAATATTTTCTTCGCAATCAGTTCTAAAGTCGCGCCAGTTAGTTTTTTTGTTAGTTAATCTAGGCACACCTTCTACTGTCATTAATCGGTCACTTATTGTCAAGATTACCGGCGAGTGATCTGAGGAGAGATCAAAGCTTTCCTCTACTTTCGCAAAATTTGAAGATACTCCTTTTGTTACGAAGAAGTCTATTTGGTCCGGTGTTTTTGCTGTATTAGAGGGCCAATACGTCGGCTTCCCCGTCGAAAAGAAATCAACCCCGAATTGCATACCGGCTTCGTACAGAAGTCTGCCTTTCCGTGAATTGGATCTGGAACCCCAAAAGGTGTGTTTTGCGTTGAAATCGCCACCTATAATGAAATTCGGTCCAAGTGAGTCAAGGAGACGTACAAAGTCGTTACTTCTAAACGTGCATCGCGGAGGACAATAAATGGACGCGATGTTGAAATATGAGTGCCTATTCTTAACTCGAACTGAACTTGTTTGCATTGTATCGATTTCAATCGTCGTATTTATGGAGTGCTCAATGCAGTCTTCAATGAATAAGGAGGATCCGCCTCTAGCTCTTCCGGAAGGGTGGTATGCGTGATAAGCACGATACCCTCTTATTTTTACTCCGGACTCCTTTGTCAAATGAGTTTCAGAGATCAAGCAAATGTCAATGTTGTCATTCCGTAAGAATACTTCTAATTCGGCGTTTTTTTGTAGAAGGCCGTTTGCGTTCCATGTTAAAATTTTTAGTAACTGATTAATATTCATATGGGAGTTCTTTTTTGGCGAGGTTTTAACTCGAGCTTGCTCAATTTATCAAATATGACTTTGTTGACCTTCGTTTGCTTCTCAAGTTTCGCAAGAATTATAGAGAAGACTTGGGAGACTGGGTCTACCGTAACACCGCTTTGCTTGTTTTCTAGCGACGCAGCTTGAGCATATGTTAGCGTCTCTGGAGATTGTGGCTTTTCCTTTGATTTTTCGGAAGGAACTTTACTTTGCTCGACTCTCGTCTTAACTTTGACGTGTTTATTGACGGTCGTTACCCTTGGCTTAGCAATTTCACGACTATTTTTAACCGGTTCTGCGTTCTGGCGTTGAATATTTTAAAATGTGTCTCGCCTTTTTTGAAGCTCTTTTGCCACTTCGCAACCTCGATAGTTCGCTGGGTGCTTTCCTTTGCAGTTAATGCAGGTAGCCGGGGCCTGCTTATTTAGGTCACACTTTTCCGAGAGATGGTTACCAGCACATTTTACGCATCTCGGCTCTTTTTGACAATACGACTGTGTGTGATTAAAGCCTTGACAGCGTTTACACTGAGGTATCGATCTCGTACTCGTACGCATAGGCTCAATCTTGACTACGATATTCAGAATAGTTTTAACGTTATAAATATCGTCTACATTTGCGCTCCTGTCAAAGGTAAGCATAAAGAGCGGAAGTCCATGCTTGACCATGATTTCCTGGCCTTGTTCCGTTTGTTGCTTCACCTTCTTGAGAATATTGACAGCATTAAGAATTTTTAAACCTTTAGCTTTGAGGTCGTTCATTACGTCGTCTTTTGTGCACGAGGGGTGGAGCCCCGTTGCTATAACACGCAGTGGTCTTTCTGATTTATTTTCATAAGTACACCACTGGATCTTTTCCGTGTTTAATTTTTGTGATATTGCTCGGTAGCCATCAGAGTCATCAACGTTAATTTACCACGCATTGTTCCTGAGTGACGTTACCTTGAATTTCGATGTCGTCGTTCCTTTAAGAAGGCAAGGTAGCTTACTGTAGTCCGTTATGCCAACGACGTTTATTGCAGGCGGAGGACGTGCTTTAGCTTGAGTTTGTTTTGGCTTCGACTCATTTTGCTTGTCTTCTTTTCGCGGCTCGATTTCGGGCGAAGAGCCGGCTCTGCGTTTTTTGCTAGGTCTTTTCTTTAAGACGCAATTCGTTTGGCGTGCAAGCTCTTCTTCGTCCGTGTGATAATTGGGATTAGCTGCGCGGGGAGGGGAATCTTCACGTTCTTTTTGTAAAAGCGAGTTCTTTAGAAGCTTGTCTACCTCTTTTTTGAGCTCTTGGTAGAGTCGATCCATTTCATTAAGCTTATTGCGAAGTTCGTTATTTTCCTTCTCAAAGCTTTTACATTTCTCTGAGTCCTGTTTCTTGTGCGCTTGCACTTCCGGCGGACTTTTTTCCCGAAGACATTCGGTCTTGATGGTGGAGACCGAGTTACCCTTGAACTTTTTATAAAGGGGTTTATTAATTGCAATAATTGGCTCTCCCCAGAATCCGTAGAGCCTACCTCCGAAGAGGGTGGATTTTCCAGTGAACCTGGACTGCCACCTGGGGTATTAAATCTTCTCGTTTTACTCATTGCATTTTTTGTATACAGTTTAAGCCCGGTATACGAAGGGTGGATTTTAGTCGCCTCTTACGACAGGCATGCCTACCTCGGGTATATTCTAACCCCTACCCGAATAAGAATGACGATGATGTTCACTTTGAACAAGAAATTCTCAATATTTGCATAGACGAAGACTTTTATAATTCGATTGGCTTTAACATTGGAGATATATCCAACACTGAAAGACTTGACTTCAAGACACTAATTACCGATTGTTATTTGAATGTGGAAATGCCTTGCATTCTGAGAGATTTTAAATTTAGTATTGCTTTAAAAGGGGACAAACCATTTTATGTCACCCCTCGCCGAATGTCAGTTAAAGAAAAGCAAATTGTTAGTGACATAATTGACAATTTACTAAAAGACAAAATTATTAAGCCCAGCAATTCACCATATGCTTCTAGGATTGTACTCGTTCCAAAGAAAAACGGGAAATGTGTATTGATTATAAGGAGTTGATTAAGCTTACTATAAGGGACAGATTCCCACTGCCTTTGATTGAAGATCATGTAGATAGATTAAAAGGAAAAAAATATTTTAGTCTCCTGGATCTTAAGAGTAGTTTTAATCAAATTCGAGTGGAAGAGAACTCTGTCAAATACACAAATTTTGTCACACCAATGGGGCAATTTGAATATACCCAAATGCCGTTTGGTCTTTGTAACGCCCCTTCAGCGTTTACTCGATTTGTGTACAGTGATTTTAAGGACTTGATTGCAAGTGAGAAATTATTATTTTGACGACATACTTATACCGACTGATACACTAAAAGAACAGTTTACGGTTCTTCGTAAAGTATTTAGGGCCTTGATCGATAACCCATTAGAACTCAATTTAAAAAAATATATGTTCCTTCAAATAAAAGTGAAATATTTAGGTTATCTCGTAAGTGACAAAGGTATTTCACCCAACCCAGATCATGTCGAGGCAATATATAGATATTCAGTTCCAAAGGATGTCAACGAAGTACGAAGATTTTTGGGATTGATCGGCTTCTGTAGAAAATTCCACAACGATATGACCATAGTGGGCAAGCCTCCAAGTGATCCACTAAAAAAGGATTCTGCGTATAAATTTGGCATTTCCGAATTAAAAGCCTTTGAAAGCCTTAAGGAAAGATTGATACCTGCTCCAGTTTTAAGCATTTACTCACCTAATTTGCCAACTGAACTTCAGTGCGATGCCTCTAGTATTAGATTTGGAGCAATTGTGCTACAAAAGCAAGCTGATGGTCTTTTCCAACCGATTATGTATTTTAGCAAAAGAACGACTGATACCGAGTCCCGTTATCATAGCTTTGAACTAGAGGCATTAGCAATCGTGTATGCACTAGAACGGTTTCATGTATACCTCGACGGAATTAAATTTGAAATCTAAACAGACTGTAATGCTTTAAAACACACATTGCAAAAAAGGGAAATTCATCCTCGTATCAACCGCTGGGCTCTGTTATTGCAAAACTATGATTTCGAGACTATGCACAGGGAAGGTAATCGAATGCAGCACGTTGATGCTCTTTCTAGATGTCAAAATATATTGCTTTAAAAAAGTACAAATTTTCTAAAAAATACCCTAATTGTGACCCAAAATAAAGACTGCGAGATTGTTAAAATTCGTGAGAGATTAGAGCGACAAGAAAGTTCTTTGTACGAGTTACGTAATGGCCTTGTTTATGGAAAGCAAAAGGGAAATATTCTATTTTATGTTCCGAAATCTATGATTTCAAATGTTATAAGGAGTTGTCACGATGAGATTGGACATACAGGAATCGACAAGACAAGAGAACTTGTAATGAGATCATATTGGTTTCCTAACATGAAAGAAAGTATATTGCGAGCTGTTTAACGTGCATATTTTTCCAACCTAAAGACAGTAAACGTACTGATTCCCTGCAGATCATTGATAAAGTGTGAACCTTTCGAATGATTCATATTGACCATTACGGACCAATAACTATGACTAAACAAAGAAATCGATTTATTTTACTTGTAGTTGATGGTTTTACTAAATTCGTGAAAATTTATCCCTGTAGAACCACAAATACGAATGAGGTTATTAAACATCTTACAAATTATTTCAATAACTATAGTCGACCAAGAGTTTTGGTTTCAGATCGCGGATCTTGTTTTCGCTCATATGAATTTTTAAATTTTATCGAACAGCAGAATATTAAACACACGCTAGTAGCGACTGCCTGCCCCAAGGCAAATGGGCAAGTCGAACGATGAATCGATTCTTAACCCCAGTTTTAAGTAAGATAGCTTACACACGAGATTGCGATTGGGATCGTGTTCTTTCTGAAGTTGAGTTTATTTTCAACAGCACAGTGAATAGATCAATTGAAACAACTCCTTCGTAAGCACTATTCGGACGAGACCAGAGATGACCAAAATCAGATAACATATTTGACTTTTTTGAAAATAACAACTTAGGGAAAATATGCTTGGCAGAGATAAGACAAAGAGTTATTTCAAAGAAAAGACAAGCTCAGGAATATAATAAGAACCAATACGATTCCAAGTGTAGAACGGGAAAACAATATAACCAGGGTGACTATGTTATGATAAGAAACGAGGTTGGACCTGGACAAGACAAGAAGTTATTCCAAAATTTAAAGAACCTTATGTAATTAAAAAGGCGTTTCCAAACAAACGATATTTAGTTACTGACATTGATGGGTTTCAGATAACGCAGATACCATTCGAAGGGATATTTGATTCTTCTTATTTGAAATTATGGTTGTATGACAATGCTGACAATAGTTAATAATAACCCCAAGAAACATTCTTATATTCGTCAGGAGGGCCGAGCTGTAGTATCGTAAATCAAGCTGTAATAGAGTTAAGACACTGTAATAGATTTAACAAAATGTAATAGCTTTAAGCAAATGTAAACTTTGTGTAACCCTTAAATTTAAATGTAATGCGAAAAATACGAGATAAAGTTAAGTCTGAAAGGAGATACCACAATATGTATATTCTTTTTATGTTACTATGTAAGTAATGTTGTACATGTATATCATATCACCAACATTGGACCAGGTACAACCTACGCCCAAGCAGCCGCATGCAGAACACGCCACCATAGCAATCTCCGAGATTACGACAAACCAAATGAAAACGTCGGTGCAACCAACGCCACATTAGGTATTCACGTAGTAGAAACTAGACAAAATTCCCCACAAACTACCAACAACAACAACAAAGATGACTTCGCTGAACTAAAAGAAATTATGAAGAACCTTATTCAACAAATGACAAATATGCTACAAATTCTGACCATCCTAACGACGAAACTTAATGGACCACATGCATAGCGAACTTACTATTGTCATCTGGAACGTGAATGGACTAAACCAACATGCACTAGAACTAAAACAATTTATAAAAGACAATCACGTTGACGTTCTAATGATAGCAGAAACACATTTTATTATTAAAAGCCTCTTCAAAATACCTGGATATACAATCTACAACACCCTTTATCCTGAAGGAACCGCGCACGGTGGCACAGCTACTATAATTAACAACAAATTCAGCTGCATTGAATTAGAACATCATAACTACGAACGCATTCAATTGACTACAATTCAAATAGAAGACAAAGATGGACCATTAGTTTCTGATCTGGCAAATGTTCTACTCCTCGATCAACTCTCCTTAGGTGGAGAGTTTTGCTCATATTGCGGTTTTAAACACTTTCAGTTTTAAGGATTTCAGCTCAATTCCTTGGAAGTTGTGCAGGGGTGTAGCTGATTCAAACGATAAACTGACACTTTTGGAATCATTTATTTGTAATCTATATGATCAATATGTCCCTACGAAGACTGTATTTGTTCGAGATGAAAGCTGCCCACGGTTTACCTCAGATGTTCTCTATGCAATCAAATGTAGAAATAAATCATATTGTAAATGGAAACACTGCCCTAATTGTAGAAACTGGAGTCCCTTTAAATCAGCGTGTAACAATGCAACGAATATTTTACGCAATGCAAAGCGCAATTACTACTCCTCCAAACTGAGTACTTCACTATCACCCAAAGTACTCTGGCGTAATCTTCGTCAGGTTGGTACTGCCAATAAAAGTTGTAGCAGTTGCAACTTAGATCCGGACGAGTTAAATGAAAATTTTTTGTCGAGCTGTACGCAAATTGTAAATGCTGACTTTACCATAAACTCCGCCATTGTCGTCCAGCCTCAATTTGATTTTAATGTAGTTACATGTTTGGATGTTGTGCAGAGCTTGGCAGCAATAAAGTCTAATGCGGATGGAGAAGATGGGGTTCCGCTTCAATTTATTAAAAAGGTACTTCCATACATTATAACCCACATTACTCATATTATAAATTCTTGCATTATTACCTCCACCTTTCCCAATAGGTGGAAAATCGCTAAAGTTTTACCCATTGCTAAGAAGAATAATCCTAATTCAGCCAATGATTACAGACCTATAAGCATCTTGACCTGTTTATCAAAGGCCTTCGAAAAGCCACTAGCTGGGCTAATGAAAGCCTACCTCGAAGAAAAGTGTTTGCTTAACCCTTGTCAGTCGGGTTTCAGGTCAGGTCATAGCTGCTCTACTACTATGGTTAACATACTGGATGAAATCAGGCAACCTTTTGATAGGGTCTTTTTAACCCTTCTTTGTCTGCTCGACTTTTCGAAGGCCTTTGGTAAGGTTAATCACCAAATCCTCTGCTGGAAATTAAGGAAATACTTTCATTTTGGTACCTGTGCGGTAAAACTAGTCAGCAGTTTTCTATCCAATAGGTTTCAAAGAGTTGTTGTAGGTGACAAGCTCTCCGCACTGAAACCTCTGACACAAGGAGTACCACAGGGATCAATTTTAAGGGCGATCTTATTCTCCATATTTATTAATTAATTATTAATTATTCACCTTTACGCCGACGATGTACAACTTCCTTCTATCTTCTCCATGCAGCTAAGTTGATGAGCTCGTTTTAAATCTTAATATGGATCTGGAAGCTATTTATGTATGGTCAGTAAAAAACGGACTCCTACTTAATCCGAGTAAATCTCAAGTGATACCCATTTCAATTACACCAATCATAGATACTGTTATCCCTGATATCCCTCCATCTGCTTCAACAAATTAATTTTCGCACGTTCACTAAGATCTCAACACTAGCTCCTGCCTAGATTTAAATACTTAAATTCGTCTCGGTTATTTTTCATACACACTGTGAGCATAGGTAATATAGTTACATAGATATCGCATCTAGTACAAAAAAAATGGCCAATTTTCAATCGACTGGGATTTACTCGTGGGTCCCAGTTCGATCGATCTTGTATGTATACCATGCTCAAACGGTACATATGTAGGTGACACAGTCACATAGATTTTTCAATGAATTTTAATTTTTCAAAAAAAGGTTTTAGATTTTTAAATTATTTATGTTTGCTTTATAAATAATTACGAGTATGATAAGGTAGGAGCTTGGTACAATTGTGAAATTATGTCGTCTCGTTATTTGATTTTTTCTGAATAAACTTTATTATTAAAAGCATTTTGTAAGGTAATGAAAACGGTTGAAATTAGTTATCTGATTTGAATAAGTATAGATTTATTTTATGTTTATTCAAATGATGATGGTGATGATGATGATGACGATGATGATGATGATGATGATGATGATGATGAGTATTATTTACGTCTTTTATTTTCTTGATAATATGTGTACCTTTTGATTTTTGCTAATTTTTCGCTTTTTTGATTCCCATGAGCAGTGTTTGCGCAATAAGACAAGAAGGGCAAAATTAAGCAACTCTTTGCGATGATAAAAGCATTCGTTTTTCTCATCAAACCAGCTGCTGTCACGAATATTTGTTATTCTTATGCCTTCGGAGGCCATTGTTTCTCTTATTTTTCTTATATGAGGGCGATCCCGAAACATTCCATGGAAAACTTTAAAATGAAGCTTACAAACGTCAAACAATTCATCTGATGGTGCAAAAAAACTGCCAAAATCACTATTTTGAGAAAAATTTTTGGCAAATATAAAAAACTCAGAAGGACATGTTATTTTTTCATCTTTTCTCCAAAAAATTTCTGAACCATTTAAACAGTGGCTCTTTGAAAGCATTTTGTAAGCAATATATCCCGCAAAGTATCGCATTGCAACAGTCTCAAGTGTAAAATCAGTTTCCGTTTCTAGTTTGTTTATGATTTCTGTGTACAAAAACTCATCACGGTCTTCTTCTTCTTGTTCCTCATTCAGCAAAACAACATGAGTGCTCTTTGATTGCATCGTCGCCCTTACAATTACTGTAAGGTGAGAAGGAAATAAGGTTTGACGAAAGAATTTTTGACATTACATTGAAGTACATTGAATTCATAAGCAGATGGATTCTTATTATTACCACCTTTTATTCTGACAATTGAGAACAGGTTCTCTGAGATGTCTTGATGTACCCTCTTTGTCAGCAAGTAATCAGCATCAACAAACGTACCGTTGTTAATGTCCTCACTTAGTAATAAAACCGCTTTAAGTGTCTGTTCCATTCCTTCCAAACAAACATTTTTGGGTACGTTTGAAAAATTTTGCATCATTTGCAAATATATTACAAAATATTTTATCTGTTGGTATGCAGCATTTCCAACAGCAACTCCACGTTAAAGCGCATTTTTGTCGTATTGTGAGCCACTGTTCATGCAGTCAGAGGTATTGTTTAATGCCAGCGTAAAAGCTTGCGTTGCTTGAGCGTGTTGCGAAGTAAATTTTAAACAATTCAGGTGTTGAGTTGTTTGTACGGACGCAGCAGATGTCCTGCTAAATATTTGAGTCGCTAGGCGTACGCTCATTTTTTCAAAAGCATTAGGAGCTATATGTGAGCTAGTAAATTTTAAACAAGTTTTGGCAACGTTGTCAGTCTCTAAATTATATATTTCTCTGAAGACATCGAAAGAAACTAGAGCATCGGGGGTGTTCAGATCCGATTTGAGTAACAGATTGCGCACTGATTTAAGTAAATGAGGAAAATCGTAAAGACAGTATATTTTTTGGTTTTCAAATATCGTAAATGGGTTCTTTTCAGTCACATTCAAAAGTTGATACGCTTTCCTGTTGTTTGGACCCTGGTCGCAAACAACAGCGCATACTTGAAGACTAAGTTCCTTGCATATTTCAAAATTCTTTTTAATCAACTGTTTTAAGTCATCGCCTTTTATTCCATTTTCTGAAACAAAATAGTTAACAACGCTTTCCATGAATCAAAAAGACCATTAACCATAAATACACAAATTTCATTAGCATTTGATTTTTTTCTTGCTGAACCTAAATCTTCGAATCCATCAATTAAGTCGTTGGTAGCGTTGTAGGTGAGATTTCGGCGGATTCGAATCTCATCAAAAACCAACACCACATACTTTTGACGATGACTCATTGATGCAATTTTAGACTTCAATATATTTTGAGCCATTTTTTGGTACCCAGGCTGTAGACCTTTCACAGGAGTCCAACGATATAATGAAGCTATATGAGGAAGTCGAAAGCCCAACCCATCGCGTAGAAATTTATATCTATTTTGCGAGTGATAAAAAACATTTTGTGCAAGTTGTTTTTCTTCTGGGCTATACAAATTTGATTAAGAAAGCCCCATCAACATAAAACAAAATAATTTAGACTGCTCTGACATATCCATGCTCTTAATTTGGGATACCAAACCTGAATACCTATTTTGTTTCTTTATTTTGAATGTAGAATGAGCTCTGTTCTTTGATCTAAGTTTTTGCTTTAAAGTTTTAATTTTCAAACTGAAAGAGCAATACTTTTTTTTAGTTGACAAATGGTTTTTTCCCGCTTCTCGATTGATTGCATCAATTTGATGTATTTCAAGCAGCCTAGATCTGAACTTGAACCTCTTCTTCTCTTTCTATTCGAAGAAGAAAGATTTTTTAATTCTTCAAATTGATCAATATCGATTTGTAAATTGAGTGTGGGAACTGCATCTCTTTTTAGCATTTTCCTTCCCACAAACTCACTACAAAAATGAATTTGGCGAACACAAAAAATCTTATCGCCATTAAAACTACATGCTTCTTTCCATAAATTATTTAAAATTTAATTTTTTTCTTTTGAAGGGCATGCAAAAATTCTTAAATTTGGAAAACCCCTTCTCGATTTCTTGCATATCGTGCAAGAAACTCCTGATCTCCTTTTATCATTCATTTGTTATTTTTATTTAAAGCCAAGCAACCAAGCGCTGTCGCAATTCGATCTCAAATGAATGATACACATAATTTTTAACCTGCGATGACAGAAATTTCAAACTCATGTATTTACCAAAAGAAATAAGAAATACGCATCTAGACAAGTACATAAATGCCATGCAACCCTTCTAAGGCAACACGACGCGATGTAAGGTACACACAAGCCATGACACGATCGCTATTGAATCATTCCATACCATCAGTTTGTTGTATGTACATAGATATTGTTCTACAGAAAATGGTCTTTGTATGACAGAAGTTTGCTTTGGTGTTTCTACGACTCACTGAAGAGCAAGATTATTGCATGGTCTTGCAACATAATTTTATTTCGTTTGGTTTGAATGAGTTCAATTAATCTCCTTTACTAGGATGGCAACCAAGATCGATCTACCATATGTAACTATATTATCTGTGCTGTGAGGCTATGGAACTCTCTACCCGTACATATCAAGAGAATACTTAATTCCGATTACTTAAAAAAAAAACTATTTTACACTGCTATCACAGATAATAAAGAAAAATTCTGACGGACATGATGTTTGTTCATCACTTTTTAAAAATAGTTTCGAACAATTTGCACACTTGTTTTTTAAAAGCATTTTAAATGCCAGATATCCTGTAAAATAACGCATTGCAGTTGTTTCCAATGAAATTGCATTTGTAATTTTGATTGCATTTATCACTTTTTCGAACAAAGTATTATCAAATACAGTTTCCTCACGTGCTTCAGGTAATAAAAAAAGTTCTTGATGTGTGCGGTTGAGTCTGGGCGGTATCTAAATTCAAAAATTCTACATCGTCATCATCACAATTACTACGAGGAGAGAGAGCAATTAAATTTGAGGACAGAATTTTTGACATCAAAACATTAAATTCGTACACAGAGGGATTTTTGTTATGACCGCCTTTACTTCGAATAATAGAAAATAAATTTTCATAAATATCTTGATGAGTTCTCTTTGTAAGTAGATACTCAACTTTCCCGAATAAACCATCACTTATATCTTCACTAAGTAATAAAACCCCGTTTATTGACTGCACCACTCCTTTTAGACAAAAGTTCCTTGGAAGATTAGTCGACTCTTGCATTGATCTTAAGTAAGACAAGAATTGTTTAAGCTCATTATAAGCTGGATTGCCGACCTGAACTCCACGCTTTAAAGTATTTTTATCGTAATGAGACCCACTATCCATACAGTCGAAAGCATTATTCATTTTTAATGTAAACGCTTGTGTTGATTTGAACTATTTTTTAGGCAATTAAGTTGATGAGCAGTTTGTATTGATGCTGCCGTTGTCCTGCTAAAGGTTTCCGTTGCTAAGCCAACACTCATTTTTTTCAAATGCATTTGGGGCTATGTGTGAACTTGTAAATTTCAAGCATGTTTTAGCCACATTATCTCTTTCTAAATTGAATATTTCTCTGAAAACATCAAAGGAAACATTACCATGTGGAGTCAGATATCAGATTTGAGTAAAACATTACGCATGGATTTTAATAAATGAGGAAAATCATAAAAACAAAATATTTTTTCACGATTGAAAATTGTAAAAGGCTTTTATTCTGAAACACCTAATAATTGGTAAGCTTTCCTGTTGTTAGGTCCTTGGTTGCAAACTATAGCGCACACTTTCAGACCAAGTTCTTGGCAAATTGTCAAATTATATTCTAAAATAGACTTCAGGTTAACCCCTTTGAGAGAGTTTGCTGAAACAAAACAATTTAAAATACCTTTCCAGCTATCAAAGAGGCCGTTTACGATGAAAACACAAATTTCGTTACCGTACAATCTTTTTCGATCCACTCCTTGATCTTCAAATCCATCAATTAAGTCATTTTTGATATTGTACGTGGGATTTGGACGAATTCTAATTTCATGAAATATGTATCAGTACCACATTCCGCTCACGTTAGCTTAAAGATGCAAACTTTGCTTTCAGAAAACAGTGAGCATTGCTTTGGAATCCAGGTTGTAAGCCTTTAACAGGAGCCCAACGATAAAATGTGGATACGTGGGGAAGTCTAAATCCCAGTCTATCTCGCAGAAATTTATAAGCATTCTGAGATCTATAAAAAATGTTTTCGTAAAGTTCTCTTTCGGCAACATTATATTTTTTTTGGACTTGGACAGCCCCATCAATATACCACAAAAAATGTTTGAATGCTCTGAAATATCAAGTACTTGAATTTGCGATGATAAACTAGTTGATATTTTGCTAGTTCGTAGAGCGTTATGCGTTTTAGGTCAAAATATGGCGAATCAGTGCAATCAGTTTGAGCACCAAGATACGACTGTTTCGCTCCAACGTTGAATCCGTTGCAGCACGTGGAGAGTGACCACTACTATCACCAGAAAGCTGTAAACGTTTGTTAATAGGTGCCTACGCAATATTTTAAGGATTTTCTGGCCCAATCGTATCTCTAACGAAGACCTTTACGAGAGAACGGGTCAGGAATCAGGAATCAAGGCACAACCATCCTACGGCGGAAGTGGCAGTGGATTGGTCACAACGTTCTGTAAGGGTGACAGTTCCATAGCGAACCATGCTATGCGATGGAACCCTCTAACTCAGGATGGCAGAAGACCTGGCGGTCCGAGGAGAACATGGCGCAGAACAGTCGAGAAGAAGGCACGGCAGTTAGGGAACATTGCCAGAAACCATACACGATGGCGCGTAGGCGTAGTAGAGGCCCTAGGACCCACAAGGGGGATACAGAAGTTTTCTTCTCAAGCTTTGATTTTTAAGTCTGCAGCCTAATACATTTTTTTTTTCAATTCAGAATTTGTTTTCTCCTCTTGTGCGCATTTTTCTAATAATTTATTGCATCTAACGCAAGAAATATTTCAACTGCTAGAGGTCCTTCTCCGTTTTGGTAGCAAAGATGAAAGATTTTCGAAACTTAAGTCTAAATTTAAATTACAATTTAAATTTAAGGAGGGAACAGCGTCCCTTTTAGGTATTTTTCTGCCAATAAATTCGGAAGAAAAATGATTTTGACAAACAAAATATTTTCCTTCGCTCTTAAAATCGCATGTCTGCCTCCATAAATTACTTAAAATATAATTTTTTTTCATTTGAAGGACATGCAAACATTTTCAGATCGGGGAAATTTCTTTTCGATTTTTTACAAATAGAACAAGAAACGTCAGACTTCCCTTTACGTGTATCACACATTCCTAAATATTGAAAAAGTATGCCGCTGAAAAAAATCGCTCAATCATAAACCAAAAACAGCCAAATCCCTCGAAAGTTGACGGCGAATGAAGACGAAATTGAAAAATAAATTCGAACAAAAGCGACATTGACGTCCTTCTCAAAATATACACATATGCATATGTACGATGTGCCTCCTCAATAAATATATACACACAAACACACCACAGTGTAGCGATCCAGATAAACACCAGCGACACAGTCAGTCATTCGTATACATATATTCGTTTGCAAGATCGATTGAGACGTAAAACAAAACAAAGGGTTGCAGCAAAATGAAATGTGAAATGTGTGTATATCGAAGTTACAACACACTGGAGGATGGTTGATATCCACGACTACAGTACTCCCCAGATAGAAGCGACCCCTTTAATAGCAAAACCCTTTTAATAGCAACAAATTATATTCAGTTGAGATTTACCAACGCCATCTTATGCAATTGCCCCCGCTTTAAAACAACCCGGTTTTAAGCAACCCTCTCTTATTATCAAATAAAAATCTGAACAAAAATTGTGCTTTACCTGGTATTTTACCCTTTTATAAGCACATTGAAAATTTTTAATTTTTTGCTTTGCAATTTGTATCCAATTGCAACGGTAGCAGCTACACTTGAATGTGTCGCCGGCGCACCGCGCCGTCCAGCTCTGTATTGTCTATGAACAAGTCTATGAACACATTTGCAAAATGATACAATAACGCATTCGTATCTCCTGCGACGATCGGATAGTTTGTATTTTTCTTTCTGTGCTTGCCTCAAAAAAAGATTATTTTGTTTTATTTTCGCTGAAAGGAATGAAAGGATTTCGTATCTGAAAAAGGGTAAAATTGCATCTCGGTGTGGAATTATACTCTTACTTCTTTTCTCCTCTTTAGACATGGCACCCAGAAAAAGAACAGAACTTTCAGTTCTCGACAAAATCAATATCTTGGATTAACTTAAAGACGAAAGGAATCCTAGAAAAGATATCGAAAAATGCAGATGCAATGCCTCAGCTATTACACGTATTTTACAAAAAGAAAGCGCAATACGTAAGATTGTGGAAGAGAATAGAAACTTAAAAAGAAATAGAGTTCGTTCAGGACACAGTGAAGAACTGGATAAGGCTGTTGCTCGGTGGTTTAACGAAATGAGAAGCCACAATGCTGTTATAAGTGGACCACTTATAAAAGAACAAGCCATAAAATTCGCTCAAATCTTGAACGTTACTGTTTTTGAGCCAAGCAATGGCTGGCTTTGGAGGTGGAAAAAAAGGAAAACATTAGTTTCAAGAAAGTTCACGGTGAAAGAATTTTTTTATTTTTTTTCCGAGGGTAGGTGAAAAATCTTCCATAGACACTATGAGAATAGCAAGCGCGTGCTCATAGTAGTGTCAGATACACCACCCTTCGATATAAATTTGTTAGATATCGCAACTAAGTATAAACTTATCAAGCAATTTTTCTATCACGAAATAAAAACGTTTGGCAGGTTACTTTCCACTGAAAGATCCTGCATATTCCGCAATCTAGACGCGGTTAATCATTATCTCGCCAAGTCGAAAGGTTTCGTCCTTTGTAGTCGGCGCAATAAATTGCTCTCATACAAAATTTGTAGGACTGTATTGTTGACATGTCCGATTAGTCGGTTTTTATGCTTTCTCGCAAAGCTTCTAGTTTCAGCTTCGATTGTCGGAATTTCGAGATCCCTGTGGATATCGTCGTTTCTAATATACCACGGTGCTTGGACAATTTCTCTTAGCGCTTTATTTTGAAAAGCTTTTAAAATATTTGCGTTTGTTTTCTTGGTACAACCCCAAAGTTGTATACCGTAGGTCCACACCGGCTTTAGCACTTGCTTGTATAAAAGCAGTTTGTTCTCAGTACTGAGCTGGGAATGTTTTCCGAGTAACCAGTACATTTCTCTATATTTGATTTCGAGTTCTTTTCGTTTCATTTTCACGTGCGAATTCCATTTCAGTCTTCCATCGAGTGTCATTCCCAGGTATTTGGCTTCGTTTGCAAAAGGTATTTGGGCCGAGTTTAGGAAAATTGGCCAGTCATTAGTTTTCTTGTAAGTGAAATTCACGTGAATAGATTTAGATTCGTTAAGGGCGATCCGCCAGTCCCTCTTCCATTCATTTACATTATTCAGTGCGTTTTGCAGTTTTGCATTCGTTTCTTCGATTGATTTACCTACTGCTAGGATAGCGGTGTCATCGGCAAACGTAGCAAGGATAGTGCCATCTTCGATCGGTATATCACGAGTATATAGCAAATAGAGAAGCGCCCCAAGAACGCTTCCTTGCGGTACGCCGGCCGAAATTTCCTTGAGCTCGGAGTATTCGACTCCATGTCTAACACGAAAGAATCTGTTCCCGAGATATGATTCTAAAATATCGTATAAGCATACAGGGAGAACTTATCGTAGTTTGCATTTCAAGCCATCATGCCACACCTTATCAAAGGCTTGCGAGACGTCAAGAAATACGCTTGAGCATATTTTCTTTTCTTTAAGTGCTTTCTCGATTACGTCAGTAATTCTATGCATCTGGTCAATCGTCGAATGCTTACTTTTAAACCCAAACTGGTGGTCAGGGATAAGATTATTTTCTTCTATAACCGGTTGGAGACGTCTTAATAATATCCTCTTGAAAATTTTCGATATGATTGGAAGAAGCGAAATTGGTCTATACGATTTTACCTCATTTGGCGGTTTTCCTGATTTTAAAACCATTATGACTTCCGCGACTTTCCATTGGCTCGGCACGTGTTTTAATCTGAGTGCAGCATTTACAATATGGAGAATCTTAATCAATGCTTTTCTAGGTAAAACTTTGAGAATTTCTCCGGTAATCAAATCATAACCAGGAGATTTCTTAGGTTTTAGGTTCTCGATCTCATGTTTGAGTTCCCTTAACATTGCACTTGTGAGCGTCAAATCGTCAGATGGTAAATCCAGCCTATTGCTGTTGTCGCAAACCACTTGACCATCGTACGGTTTAAAGGTTTCTTCCAGGTGGGCCGCAAAGACGTCCGCTTTTTCTTTATCTTCCGTCGCCCATTAATTTTGATTTAATTTGATTGGCGGCGCGGAGACTTTGGGCCGTTCGGTGCCTTTTACAGCTTTCCAAAGTGAATAATTGGAAGCTTTTTTCGCTGTTAAACTTTCAAGGTAAGAGCCTATTGCATGATTCTTAAAATCTTTAATAGTCTTCTTCAACAAATTGCACAGACGATTCAAGTGTGCTTTATGCTGCGGACCACGACTCTGTTGCCATTTTTTACGCGCTTTTCTTTTTTCCTTGGCCAATTCTTTTATTTCCGGAGGATATCGCAAACCGTATCTGTCCAGCGTTTTCCTTGGATTGGGCGAATTATTCCAAGAGGCGAGCTGTACGATCTCAACGATGCGATCAACTTCAACCTCAAGTTCATAGGGTGTCGTAAGTGGAACGCTCAGTTCAACATTATCTTCAATTTCGTTCCTAAAGCCTTCCCAGTTAGTTGTTCGACCAGTTGACCAGTTAATCTCGCTGGCTCTAGGTTATAGATTAGTTTTTCGCTGATTGTTAAAATAACCGGAGAATGATCAGACGACAGATCAAAGCTGTCTTCGACTTTTATGTGGTTGGTAGACATTCCTTTCACAACGTAAAAATCGATCAGGTCAGGTATTTTCGAAGTATCAGTTGGCTAGTAAGTCGGTTTACCCGTCGAATGGAAATCACAACTGTACTCCATACCTGCCCCATAGAGCATTCTATCTTTTTCGAGCTGTATCTTGAGCCCCAGAACGTATGCTTCGCGTTAAAGTCACCGCCGATGATAAAATTAGGTTTCAGCGATTCAAACAAGTTAGTAAAATCAGATTTTTCAAGCGCGGAACGCGGTGGACAGTAGACAGATGAGATTTTAAGAGTACGCTGACTATTTTTAACTCGAATCGTGCAGAGTTGCAAAGTTTCAAGCTCTATCTTTCAGTCTTCGGATTGTTCGAAGTAGTCTTTAATAAGCAAGGATGATCCGCCTCCCGCTTTTCCCGAAGGGTGACAAGCGTGGTAATCATTATAGCCTTTTGTTTTTAAATGCGATTCCTTTTTTACGTGTGTTTCAGAAATCAAGCAAATATCAATATTTTTTTCACGCATGAATACCTATTTCCAATTCGTCGAGTTTTTGCAAAAGTCCGTTTGCATTCAAAGTACATATTTTTAACATTAGTTTGTCATTCATATTTTAGTTGAAGTGCGCGTTTTCTGAGAATTATTTTCAAGCTTAACCAACCTATCGAGAATAATTTCTCGAGAATAACCGACAAAACATGAGACACAGGGTCCGTCGAAATTTCAAGGTTTTTTGGTTTTTCGGATGCCGCGGCCTGAGCGTAAGTCTGCACTCCTGCTGTCCGAGGGCCATTACCTGGCGGTTTTTTCGATGTTAGCTTTTCAGTACCGTTTCTTTTAAGAACTGAGGTCGAGGACTTTTCTGTTGTCACTCTTTCCCTCACTTTTTTGCGCTCTGAACCCGGTAGTTTTAGTTTAGCTAGTTTCTCCTGTGCATTCTTACGCTTTGGCTTAGTTTGCAGCTTAGATTTTGCATTTAGGGGCTTAAGGAGCACATCTCTCCGTTTTTGCAACTCCTTAGCTACTTCACAGCCTCTATAATTTGCCGGGTGCTTTCCCTTACAATTAGCACATATTGCAGAGGTTTGTTTAATTACTCCACAAAGTTGGGAGAGGTGATTTCCAGTAGATCCATTTCGTTAAACTTGATTCAGAGTGTTTTATTTTCTTCCTCAAGACTTTTGTATTTCGCTGAGTCCTGAATTTCGCGCGCTGGCGCTTCCGGTGGACTTCTTTTCCCGGAGTTATTCAATCTTGGTGAAGAAGATCGACATACCCTTGCACTTTTTAAGAAGAGGTTTATTAATTGCAATAACTGGCTCTCCCCAGAATCCGTAGAGCCGACCTCCGAAGAGGGTGGATTTTCCAGTGAACCTGGGCTGCCACCTGGGGTAATCAAGCCTTTTGTTTTGTTCATTGCATTTTGTGTATACGCTAGGCTCGGTATACGGAGTGTGGATTTTAGTCGCCTCTTACGACAGGCATGCCTACCTCGGGTATATTTTAACTCCTACCCGAAGGGGTGAAAGAAATGATGCTGATGTTCCATCTGCATCGCAATGGATCGAAAATATTTGACCAACGTTATTAAACGGATATTCTGAAAAAGACATTTTTAATGGGGATGAAAGTGGGCTTTATTACAAAATGCTACCTTCTGGAACTTTGATGCGAAAAGGGGAAGATCCCGCAGGACACAAATTGAGCAAAGATCGCATAACTTTATTGTTTATTTGTAATGTGGATGGATCAGAAAAATTTGTGTATGCCATAAGAAAGGCAAAAAATCCTCATTGCTTTCGAGGTAAAACGATTCCCATTCCGTACTTTCACCTAAAGAAATCATGGATGGTTACCCAATTATGGACGCAAATAATAACAGACCTCGAAAAAAGGTGAAAAAGGAAAATAGGCAAATAATATTATTTGTCGACAATGCAGGTTGGCATAAATTGCTTCCTGGCGTGAAACTTCAACATGTGAAAATTCGTATGCTGCCCCCAAATACTACCAGCATTATACAGCCACTGGATCAGGGCATAATCAGGTGTTTTAAAGCATATTATAGGAGGAATCTTATACGAAAACAATTATTGGCACTCGAAAATGAACAAACTTTGCCAGATTTCGTAAAATCAATAAATGTTTTAGAAGCATTCACAATTACCAAGCGAGGGCGAGTGGTGGTTGCTTCTTTGGCTACAAAAAAGTCTTAGAGAAGTTAGTTGTGCGTTTCAAACTATAGAGGATATCACTCACCTAAATGTGGTAGTGGGTGCAACCAAATATGCTGTAATACAATCATACATAAATTGCAATCATTGGGAAAGGGATTTTAATGCATTATATGATTTTTTGGAAAGTAGCAATAACCATAAACTTATGATAATCGGTGACCTAAACGCAAGAATAGGAAAGAAGAAGGCAGAGAAAATAGATTTGCAGGTAAAGTAAGAGAATCTAAAGATATGAAATGTAATACAAGAGGAGTCAAATTGTTGGAGTTATGTGACTCTTTTGAATTGCGTGTTATGAATAGAGTATGTAATTCTAACAAATGTGGCGAGTATACATTTGTGGGCCAGCAAGGTTGTTCTGTACTGCACTATTGCCTAATTGGAGGCGATTGGATCACAATATTTGCTGATTTTGAAGTATTGAGTGTACCATATTCGGATCATCTACCAATCACAGAAGAGTTCGCCTTAGAAAAGCTTACACAAAATGAAAGAAGAAACGTGAAATTACCGCCTGTACTGTTTTGGAAGAACATTAACGCAAGAAAGTACAGGAGCAACCTAGAGCAAAACTTACAAACAAAAGGGCTACTTACCATAAGCGACATTGAGAGAGTAATTAAAAGATCTTATCCGGATCCCAGGCCATTCAATAAGAACATTTTCAAGAATAAAGAGAAATGGTTTGATAAGTAGTGTGAAATAGCACGGAAAAGATCATTTGCATGACTTAAAGTGTTTCGCAAGTGTAGCAACAGATACTTCAAAAGTATTTATATTCAAGCAAACAATGCATTTAAGAATCTATGCAAAGATAAACAGATTCGATTTTTCGAAACTGAGGCACTGAAGCTAACGTGTTGCAAGGATTTGAAAGAGTTTTTGAAGGCGATAAAAATAATCAATGGGAAGGAATTACAAATCGGTGTAGAGCTTAATGCCAATATACTTCTAGATCACGTTCAAATGCTTTTAAATCCCATTACATATATATATATCGCCTATACACTATGCCGTACCATCGTATAACGATGAAATATTGGATGCAGGTATAAACAATGAGGAAGTGCGCTTAACTGTAAGGAAACTGAAAGATGGAAAGGCACCAGGGTCGGATAGAATTCCAGTCGAATTTTTTAAACATGGGACAGATGGGCTCACCGAAAAACTAACAGCGGCTTATAATGTAATAATGGACACAGGTGTGGTACCACAGCAATTCAAGGAATCTATAATATTTCCTATTCATAAAAAGGGAAACATTTCCGATCCAGCTAACTACCGTGGAATTTCTTTTCTTAATTCGTCATACAAAAATGTTGCAACACTTTTAAATAACCGACTGTCGCAGTGGATTCATAGCAACAAGCTGCTGAGTGAATTCCAAGCAGGATTTCGCAGTGGCTATTCTACGGCAGATAATATTTTTGTATTGCAAAACATTGCTGGGATATTCATTACACAAAAAAATAAATTATATACTTTTTTGTTGATGTTTGTAAGACAGCCTTCGACACAGTTGACCGAGGAGCTTTATTCTTTAAGCTCTACAACGCGAGAATGTCATCTAAGTTTGGAAAGGTTCTTGAAAATATTTATAATGGTAACCAGTCATCTCTATGCAATGGTTTGGAAATTTCGAATTGGTTTGAAACTAAAATTGGACTCAGACAAGAGTGCCCTTTAAGCCCCTCCCTATTTGCACTGTTCATCGGCGATCTTTTCGAGTTTCTACCGGGAGGAGTAGAGTTTGCAAGAATCAGGATCAAAGCACTTCTGTTTGCTGATGATGTGGTACTGTTCGCGAATACACCTGAAAGCCTACAACTCATGATAAATCGACTTTAAGACTACTGCCAGCTATGAAATCTTACGGTAAATCTGTGCAAATCAAAGGTGATAGTTTTTTAAAAAAGGTGGAGGAAGGAACTGCAGGAACGAGAAGTGGTACTATAATGGAGAAACAATTGAAGAGTAAGCGCATATAAATATCTGGGGGTAACAATAACTAGCAATCTGAGCATAGAAAAATACGTAAAAGATAAGCTAGTAAAGGCGAAGAGTGCGATCAGTGCTACTTGGAAAAAATGCTTCCCTAATAAAAAAAGTTGCACATTTCGTAGCAGTGGCCGAGTCTATATTGTTTTATGAAGCGCAAGTCTTCGGATACCAAAAGTATGAAGAAGTTGAAAAACTACTTCGATATTATGTAAAGAGATGCTTTCATTTACCTAGGAATACACCCAACTACATGATTATTATCGAAACGGGACTGTCGCCATTTTTTGTGAAAACTCTTAAGTTTCATGTGAACTATGTAGCCAAAGTTTTAGAAATGTCAGATTTGAGATTTCCAAAAATGTTAGAGTTGTATACGATTCAAAAGAAGAGCCTATGGTATGAGAAACTAAAGGACCTAGCAAGATACTGCGGAAGTGATTTCCATTTGTTGGAGGGACATAGATTGTGTACGAAAAATACACTATATGACCTCGTATCTAAGGTAGGTGAGCAATATAGACAAGACTAAATCAATCAGGCTGCTTCATCTATCCATCGATCAATATACAGCCGCCTTAACCACAATTTATGCGAAAGAAATTACTTCCGCAGCGTGAACAGCCAAGAATTGATTTCATCAGTATTCAAAATGAGGGGTGAATTGGTAAAGCTCAATTATATACCACTCCGCGAAGAATTACCCATTTATTGTAGCATGTGTAACTTTTCGGAGAGAGAAGATATAATCCATTTTATAGGAAAATGTCCGATACTGAGGGAAACAAGAAGAAATCTCCTAGGCAGTAATGTAAAATCTGAAGCTGAGATATTGGACTTAGTGAACTGCGAAGACGACATATCTAAACTCTTCCACTATTACAAAATTGGAATGGCTTCTCGAGACCGAATTATAAACGAAACCTTTTGAATTTATTGTCTCTACTACTGTACCAGGATTATATTACTTGCTATTTAAATTCTAAAACAAATCTGTAAAACTCTTCTTCTATTTGATATAATTAAAACAAATCTTTTATTTTATATTGTATAAGTAAGAACAATTGTCAATCTGGCAGACGGCAAAGCTATGCATAAACGATTTTTATATTATAAAAAACAATCTTGTAAGTTCTTAAAAGAAAATAAATCGAAATCTAATCTAATCTAAAAATCTTATCTGTGCTACTATAATATGCAGCATTAGAATCCCTCTTCCCACCCCTATTCTTGAAGTATTTAATATAGTCTCTAATTGTGATAATATTCATTTTATTACTTATTACATTATATCATAATAATGTAAATCTAAGCTAAAAATTTAGTACTATAAAAGACCATGTCTGAATGTAGAATTCGAAATATTTGTAAATAAATTGAATTGAATTGAATTGAGTTAGTACTTTCAGCCTTATACTGCCCACCTAAGCATATAATAACAACTCTATAGTACGAAGACTACATCAAGTAACTAGGGTGCAGATTCATAGCAGCTGGAGAATTGAATGCAAAACACATCGACTGGGGCTCAAGCATATATAACACTAAAGGCAAAAACCTCCTAAAAGTAATCCTCGAAAATAACTGTAGAGCACCGGCGAACCTATCTACTGGCCTACTGACTCAAATAAAGTACCGGACTTAATCGACTTTTGCATTATTAAAAACATCCAACTAAAGACACTAAGCATTAAATCTAGATTTGAACTCTCATCGGACCACTCTCCTATCCAACTCAAGTACTCATCTAAGATAACCTCCATAACTAATTCGTCCAGACTTTACAACAAAAAACCCGATTGGGACTCTTTTCGGAAATATATAAGACGACATCTACAACTAAATGTACCACTACAATCGCCAAATGACGCCGAACGAGCTGTAGTTCACATTAACTACATAGTAACTGCTGCAGTAACTAAAACAGCGTCAATCAATAGACCAAAGGCGCACGACAATCTCACACCAACCATAATTCGACAACAGATAGATGAAAAGAGGATGGCAGACCACTAGACTACCCCAAGATAAATCAAAATACAACAAAGCAACCAAAGAACTCAAAGCAAAACTTAAGGCAATCCAAAACAATCAATTTAATGACTACTTAAAAAATCTGACCCCAACTTCTGAGACCAATTATTCACTTTGGAAAGCTACTAAAAAGTTCAAGAACAAAATAGCACATCAAATTCCTCTACAGAAACCAGACGGATCTTGGAGCAGGACCAATCAAAGCAAGTATTCTGGCTTCACTTCGAAGAAGTATTCACAAACGAGAAGGACAATACGGCTGTGTCACCTCCACGACCAGACACACTCATCACCAATTTAAAGATAAAAAAAGTAACAATGAATGAAATTGAACACTGCAATAAAAAAGGATTGACCACAAGAAAGCCCCTCTATGACTCTATTAACGGAAAGTAATTAAGCCAACTACTCAGACAAGCCATGATATACTTACGAAATCTCTATAATACATTAATTCAACTTCCAAAAACTTGAAAAGTTGCGCAGACAATCGCAATACTAAAACCTGGTAAAGATGCAAAGACTACTTCATCCTACAATAAGTTTACTCCCCATATTAGGGAAAATATTGGAAAAATTAATTTATGATCGACTATGGCCAATACTAACTAATAACAAAATGATACCAGACCATCAATTCAACTTTCGCAGAAAACACTCGACTATCCAACAAATTCACATGGTAGTTAACAAAATCACAACGGACCTAGAGGAAAAAAGATACTATTATACATGGGGGTGTTTCTTGACGTAGCAAAAGCGTTCGACAAAGTTTGGCACAGAGAACTGCTATATATGGTAAACTTCAAAACTTACATCCACTGGACTTCTACCAAATCATTGAAAGTTACCTAAGCGAACGCCACTTCCTCGTAAAATATAATGACTAACAATCCAAAATACTACAGACAAGAGCTAGAGTACCACAAGGATCTGTATTGGCACCACTACTACATGTCCTCTACACTGCTGACATACCTCTACCGAGTGGAACTACAACCATGATGGCAACTTTTATTGACGAAACTATTCTGCTGATATCCGGTGAAAACCCGGACACTGTAACAATTCGAGCCCAACGACATCTGGATAAGAAATGCAATTGTTTGACGAATGGAGCATACAAACGAAGACAAAACCCAACAACTAATATTTACCACTAATTTAGACTACTCTCCAATCCCAATCAAAATAAAAGACACAATTATTCCAATCGACAATGTGACCAAATATCTTGGCAATAAATATACAAATATCTTAAACAATAAACTTAACTGGAAATACCACATACGAAAAAAAGGGACCAAACTAAACTAAAATATAATCAACTGTTCTAGCTCCTGCGTAAAGACTCTAAACTAACGACAACCAATAAATTACTTCTATATAAATCCATTACCAAACCTATCTGGACATACGGGATACAACTCTGAGGAACGTCAAAGAAAACAAACAGCGCCATATTCCAAAGACAACAATCAAAAATATTACCAACCATAGTCAATGCGGACTGGTATATACCTAATATTGTCAGTTAGTAGTTTATAAATTAGAGAAATTAAAGTAGTCATTGTGACCACCCGACCGTGGTAAAGAAGCTAGAGTGAAACGTAAACTTCCGCTTTATGTGCTATCATTCCATAAAACGGAGAGCTAGGACAAGATATACAATATTCGTACAATCATGAGTATGGTCGTTAAAATCGAGCTGCTACGTGTCAACACGAAGACAATCTTTCAATGCAAGCGTTTCCAAGAGCTTAATGCACACAGGCATACTGTCGGCAAGAGCCGCGCTGCGTTAAGAGAGCTGGAAAACACTCTTCGGAGAACTGCAGTTTTAGCAAAAATGCAAAAGCAACTTCCGTTTATTGCAAAAGAAGGCACCCAGCAAATTATCGCGGTTGCGAGGTCGCTAAGGAATTACAAATGCGACGGAAAAAATCTACAACGCCGATTGTACGAGGAACGAAATCAGTCGAACGGGCTCCAAAGTCGGTAGAACGTGTTGCTAAGCAGGCTGAGCGGGCGCGTAAGCCAGTTGTTCAGACTCCTGAGCCGACTAAAAGGACGCTTTAATCAGCAATGCAGACCCTTGGAACAGTTAATCAGCCTTCTGAGCCGACTAAACGTGTGTCAAAGTCGTCCACTAAAAAGGCTGAACGAAAGATAACATCTGATAAGTCAGCGAACCTCATACGTCTGACGTATTCTCAGGTTGCAGTCAAAGCAACCAAACGAAACGACGGGCCACCCTCTGATCCGTTGAATGAAATTCTGAACTCCATCTACGCTATGTTCGAGAAACAGTGTGAAATTAACAAACGGATTCTCTAACGTCTCAGTAACGTCGAAAGCTTTTGTATGGCTAACCTTATATCTAAATCTAAGTAGATATGGACTCTTTGCTTAAAATAGTAATATGAAATGCAAATGGACTCTTACAAAAATCTAACGAATTAGAAATATTCCTAATAAGAGAAAATATCGACATATGTTTGACCTCCGAAACTCATCTAACAAGGGAATCGCAAATAAAGATTAGAGGTTGCTCTGTGTATCACGCCTATCATCTTTCTGATAGAGCGCGGGGCAGTTCGTCCTTATTCTTTAACATCGAACACTCGGTCGATACAAGCATAGAGCTGGAAAAACTTCAGTTGTGCGCTATGCTCACTAGAAAAAGACGACTACTTTCGTGTCTTCAATGCCCTTGGTTCAAATTGCCCTATTGGTGAAAATTTCAACGCGAAGCAAACATTGTGGCGTTCAAGATTTACATCTTCTGAAGGAAAAATCCTCTACGAAGTGGCAAATGAATTCGGTTGTTGTTCTTATTCGACAGGAAAACCGACCTATTGGCCAACCGACTCAGGAAAAATTGGCGAACTTATCGATTTTTTTGTTACAAAAGGCATTTACGAGAAATTCATTACAGTCAAAGAGTGTTTTGATCTCTCTTTTGTCCACTCTCCGGTAATTTTATTACTTGTAGAAGCTTTGATCAAGAAAAAAGACTTCTCCAAGACTTACTAGCAACAGAACAAACTGGGAAGGCTTTGGAAATGATTGCGAAACAAATATCGCCTTAAATGTATCACCAAAATGTGCAGCCAAAATGCGTACATTGCGGTGAAAACCATCCAGCTAATTACAGAGGATGCAGTGTTGCCATTGAACTGCAAAAAATGAAAAATAAGCTTATAACAGATAAAAACCCCAAGCACGGTCCAGAAACAAGTCATCACGAAAAATGTGCAACCAGAAAATACACCAGCAAATGTTACAAATAGTAAAAACCGAAACACCAAAAAGGAAGGCAATGGTAAC
The DNA here is from genome assembly GCA_945910035.1 of Brachypalpus laphriformis. Taxonomy (NCBI): domain Eukaryota; kingdom Metazoa; phylum Arthropoda; class Insecta; order Diptera; family Syrphidae; genus Brachypalpus; species Brachypalpus laphriformis. Next base: position 18,529,309 of record OX246757.1, read on the forward strand.
ATTAAATCGTATGCTCAAGTAACACCAAATAATGCAACCCAACCTAACCAAGTACAAACACAGCGAAAGGCTGATTTAAAGGATGATCTCAAGCAGACATTGCATCTTATAATCAATAAGTTAAATGCGTTAGACGAGCGACTCTTAACATTAGAGTGCAGTATGAGCAATAGAGGAGCAACCCCCAAACCGAAAAATGGACAAAGATCTTAGAATACTAACTTGGAATGCCAATGGACTAATGCAGCACCGACAAGACATGCAAGCAGTCCTGGATATAGAGAAGACTGATGTGTGCCTTATATCAGAAACACACTTTACTAACCAATCATTAATACAATTTAGAAATTTTGCTACATATCATGCTATTCACCCCCAAAATACTGCCAAAGGCGGAAGCGCAGTTATAATAAGGAATAACATTCAACATCATGAAGGATTGAAATATATTACCGACGAAATTCAAGCAACAGCTGTAAATATAAAAGCAAACAATTATACTTTTAACATAGTAGCAATTTACTGCCCACCAAAACATTTGTTAAAAGTAGAGGATTACCTGAAACTGCTGAGAAAACTGGGAAATAGATTTATAATTGGAGGAGACTTTAATGCAAAACATGTCCACTGGGGATCCAGATTGACGTCAACAAAAGGAAAGGAATTATTCAACACAACTAGACTTTATGGATGCGAAGTCTTATCAACCGGAAAACCGACATACTGGCCGAGTGATCCAAATAAAATACCAGATCTGATAGACTTTTTTATAACGAAAAACATATCTGCAAATTATCTTCAAATTGATGAGTTCAATGATCTAAACTCTGATCATTCCCCAATACTACTTACGTTGAGTGAGAATGTAATTCAGAAACAAAGCAGACCAATGCTAACTAACAAACGCACCGATTGGGATAGTTTCAAGAAAACTTTGGAAGACAGGATTGAACTAAGCGAGCCTTTGTACAATATTCAACACCTGGAAACAGAAGTCGAAAAATTTGTTAATGATATGCAATAATCAGCCTGGATGAACACACCCGAAATTAGAAGGAAATTTAAAGGGAACAACTATCCCAGGGAAATTAGAGAACTTATTGCGGATAGAAGACGAGCGAGAAAAATATGGCAGCAAACTAGAGCCCCTCGAGACAAAACGAAATTGAATAATCTTGCTCAACAGTTAAGAAGAGAAATTAGAACTCTAAAAGAAGACTCAATCAACGATTATCTTAGATGATTAACCAATGAAAAAACCACTGATTATTTGCTATGGAAAGCAATGAAAAACACCAAATACAAATACCACCCATCAAAACAGTCGAAGGAAAGTGGGCTAGAAGTAACGAACACAAAGCCAAAATATTCGCAGAATACTTAAAAAGTGTATTTCAACCACACGCCGAGCAGGAAATATATATGCCTGCGGAAACAGTCGGAGAAGAAAGTAAAGAAATAAGACTCATGACTCCAAGCGAAGTGAGAAATGAGATTAAAAATAACATAAACCCGAAAAAATGTCCTGGTTATGACCTTATAACTGGTGAAATATTGAGGCAGTTACCAAGGAAAGCTATAAATAAACTAACGAATTTAATCAATGCTGCTTTTAGAATGAAATATGTTTTTAGCCTATGGAAAGTGGCTGAAGTAATAATGATCTCTAAACCCGCAAAGCCACCAAACGAAGCGTCATCATACAGGCCAATTTCAATACGGCCAGTCATATCTAAACTTTTCGAAAAACTGCTTGTTAAACGGCTTAATCACATCATTGAACGAAAAAACCTGATTCCAAATTATCAGTTCGGATTTAGAAGACAACATTCAACAACTGATCAAGTCCACAAAATATTTAATATCATTGAAAAAGCTTTAGAAGAAAAAAAAGGTCTGCTCTGCAGTATTTCTCAACGTAGCTCAGGCTTTAGACAAAGTTTGGCATGCAGGACTAAATCATAAACTAAGATGCCTCCTACCAAAACAATATACTGCAATCTTAGAATCATATCTAAGCGGAAGATTTTTCAGAATGAAACAGGAAGATTCGTACTCAGAACTAACGGAAATTGAAGCAGGAGTTCCGCAAGGTAGCGTACTGGGCCCCATTCTGTACCTCCTATACACTGGTGACCTCGCAGAGCTTGAAAACAGCACTTTGGCCACATTTGCTGATGACACTGCAATTCTAGCGGTAGGAAAGAATAATATAGAATCAACGCAGAAACTACAATCAGCTGTGAACAAAATTTGTAATTGGACAGTAAAATGGCGAATGAAGCTTAATGAAAGCAAATCAGTGCACACAAATTTCACTAACAGAAGAATAAATCATATCCCGGTAACTATCAACCAACAAGTAGTGCCGTACGCAAATACAGCAAAATATCTTGGAATGACCCTGGACGCTAAGCTAAGATGGAAAGAACACGTAAAAAAGAAAAAAACCGAATTGGAAATAAAATACAGAAACATGCATTGGCTGATAGGAAAGAATTCGTCACTATCAACCTATAATAAGATTTTATTATATAAGCAATCATTGGCTGGTCAAACGGTAGTGCATGCGATCATATGAAAACACAAGCGTTTTCACTCAGCTGAGGCCTACCAACTACTACCCTCAACCACCACGCGGTGACAGCCGGGTGCCTAGTACCTTAATCCAAGAAGTGGGTAACCAACCCCGTTTGGCGGATTCTTGGTGGCAGCAGATGAGAGAGGGGGGGAAGAGTGCTTTTTCACTAGAGCACTTCTTCCTGTTCCAGGCGGCAGCGGACGAATTCCCTAGACGGAGTCAACGGTGGCGTCTATAGTTCCAGTTAGGTTGAACTTAGTGAATACCTTGCGCGAGCTGCTTCGACGTATTCGGATCACAGGTCGGTAAGGAATTTCCAATGTTGGTCAGGACATTGGAATAGAGATGGTGGCGGAGGAGCCCTTACTGGGCCAACGGCAGCGCTCATACTCCCGTAGTGGACTACTGGCACCAGTGTACCCGGCCCCTCATCCTAGGGGAATAATTAAGGAACTAGCCCTCCAGGTTGGGGGTTGTGCCGCCGGGGTAACTTCCCTACCACGTAAAAACCTTATGATTCCGAAACAACCAAAGGCCTCGGATAAGGATGACTCAACTAATGACGACCCCAGCAAACGAAATAAGGACAACGACCTTCGGATCTGTACGTGGAATGTTCTGTCCCTTTACAGACCACGTGCAGCCGAACAACTAGCAGAGGCCCTAGACTGCTATAAAGCAGATATTACCGCCATCCAGGAAGTGCGATGGGATGGGCCGGGCAAAAAGAGGATGAAAAACTGTGACATCTACTACGGTGATTGCTACAGAGGCAACAGGCAAAGCTTATTCGGATGCGGATTTGTCATACGCGGCAGACTTAGGTAAGAAGTCTTAAGCTTCCGACACGTTAGCGAGCGTATTATGACTATCCGGATCAAGGCTAAATTCTCTAACATAATAATAGTAATATGTGTTCATGCCCCCACGGAAGAAAAGGACCCTGCCACCAAAGAGTGTGTCTACGAGCTCCTCGACAAAACATACGAGCAATGTCCTAAATACGACGCTAAAATCGTATTGGGCGACAACAACAACAGAAACGCCGCGACTGATGTGTTGGGTCTCGCTTGACCACCACCGCGAAATCCCTGGTTTGACGAAGAATGCCGGCGAGTGCATGCAGCAAAACAAGAAGCATACAAAGCGGCGCTGCAAAGGAAGACGAGAGCTGCTCGTGAGCTCTACGAGCAAAAGAGACGGGAAGAACATCGGCTTCTCCAAAAGAAGAAGAAAGAGCATGAGAAGCGTGCGTTTGAGAATATCGAGAGCTTATACTCCAGGAACAATGTACGGAAGTTTTACCAAAAGGTAAAAAGAACATGTCAGAGAAGCCATACCCGTACAGAAACCTGTAGAGATGAAAATGGAAACCTCGTAGTAGAATCACAGTCGGTGCTGAGAATATGCAAAAACTACTTCTGCAGACTGTATTACGGCGACGAAGACCAACATCCCGCTGTCAGGCAGAATGAACCCTTAAACATAGACGATGATAATCAAAATTTCCGTCCTGACCAAAACGAAGTGAGGATAGTAATATCCAAGCTCAAATCGAACAAGGCTGCTGGACCTGACGGCTTACCGGCCGAACTTTTCAAGGCAGCTGGGGATGAATTGGTAGAGTGCATACACCAACTCATTTCTAAGATTTGGTCAGACGAGTGTATGCCCGATGAATGGAATCTCAGCATCGTTTGCCCGATCCACAAGAAAGGAGACCCCCAAAAACTGCGTATTGGACGTCTGAGATGGCTAGGCCATGTAGAGCGAATGGACACCAATGCTCCGGCCCGCAGAGTCTTCGAATCTAACCCCGAGTGACGACGCAGTAGAGGGAATCATCGCCGTAGGTGGCGCGCACAAGTTCAAGGGGACCTCGACCAACTTGGATTGCGCAACTGGAGGCAATTAGCTAAAGACCGAGCTAAGTGGAGAGGCTTGTTGGTTGAGGCAGAGGTTCACCCCGAACTGTAGCGCCGCCTAAGTAAGTAAGTAATCATTGAAGCCAATATGGACATATAGTATGTAACCATGGGGCTGTACCAAAAAGAGCAACGCAGACATCATCCAAAGATTTCAAAACAAAGTGCTAAGGAATATCGTTAATGCACCCTAGTACATAAGGAATAATGACCTCCACAGGGATTTAGGAGTGGAATGTGTCACAGATGAAACTAGGAAAAATGCACGAAGGCATGAATAAAGGCTTCAACAAAACACTAACACTGAGGTAGTACAACTTTTAGACAACGCAAACATAGTGCGAAGGCTAAATAGGACAAAGCCATTTGAATTGACCTAGGTGTATCAGAACACACACATGTAGAAATATGTATGTGGGATTGGGCCAGACAAGACAGACGATACCCTACAGAAGACATGACGCAATACATAACGCACGCACCAATTCGCGGTATACGAAGTACATAGGAACAGCTAACGTTAACAAACGGACTATAACTGTTTTGTACTCTGGTCACAAAATAACCAAACATGAAAACTTTACATTATATTTAATTTATTGTAAATTCTCTCTTGTTATTGTTAAAACTCACTCATTTTTTTTTATCGTTTTGCTAATGTTAACGCACCATCTGTGCAAATGAAGTTAAATCTTGCTCTTTTCCAATTAGACCACCAAGCCGTAAGCATCAATTATTGGAGTACCTACTATCAAATAAATTTATTATGTTTATTCAAGTTGAGAGTTGATGTGTCTTTTTTCGCCTTCGCTCATACATTTCGCTTTTCTTCATCGTCGTTTTATTTTTCCATTCGATAATTCCAAAACATTTTCTGGTCCTTCTTAAGCCGAATATTGTGCTAAAATCGAACACTTTCGCAGTAAATGTAAAAAAAAACATTAATTGAAATTCGTGGCAAATTATTACTCGTTGAGAGAACGTGCATTAGGTGCTGACATACTCACATACATATATATGTACATTCGATATTGTGCGCACATTGCATTCAATTAATTTCCGATATAAATTAATTGATTAACTTATGAACTACAATTCGCGAAGCACGTGAAATAATAGGTATAATACCAGATAGTAGGTCTCATTGCTAGTATACATACTCGTGCATACTCGTGATTTGTAATCTAATTGTGCGTTTATTAGAACACGTGGATCGATCATGAACATTGTCAAAGCCAAACGGGGTCGCGCAAAGGGCATATTGACTCGGGCTGCAGCGTTTGCAGAGACGGTGGATACAAATACTCCTCTTTCAATGCTGGAAATTCGTTTGGCGAAAATAGAAGTAGCGTGGTCTGAGTTTCTTTCCTTTCAAGATGAGTTATACAATTTCATGGGTGATAATGACTTTGTTGACCCAGAACCAGAGTTTGAGGAGTATGAGTCAAAATATTTCACGGCTCATTCGATTTTAACGAACTTCATTCGTGTCAAAAATCTATCAGAACCTGCAAAGAAAACTACTGCTGAGAAATTAGCGAGTCAACAAGCCTCTTTCCTTGATAAATTGAACTCTACAAAAGCGTCGTCTTCGGTGAATTTGCCGAAAATCTCCATTCCATCCTTTACGGGCGATTACAAGGACTGGCCGTCATTTAGAGATTTATTTCTGAGTTCGGTTGATTGTGCGTCGCTAAGTTCATCTCAAAAATTATATTTCTTGAAGTTGTTTGTAAGTGGGGATGCCGCGAATCTCATAAAACACATAACGATTTCCGAAGAAAATTATTTGGAAGCTTGGGATAGATTGGAGAAGCGTTATGATAGGACGCATCTCATCGTTCAATCATTTGTCCAATCATTTTTATCATTACCATCAACAAATTCATCAAATGCGTTATTGCTTCGAAAGATCACTGATGGTGCCGACGAAGTAATAAGAGGTTTAAATGCACTTGGATCGAACGACCGCGATCCTTGGCTCATATATTTGTTGTTGCAGAAACTCGATCCAGATACGAAGCAGGCTTGGGCCGAAGAAGTTGGATCAAGGGATAATTCCAGCATCAACGATTTGCTGGACTTCCTACAAAATCGCTGCGTTTGCTTAGAATCGTGCCACACCCCAACGCGTTCTTCTCCGTCTCGAAGCAAGGTTCACAATGTCGTTCGTTCTCATGTGGTAGAAACCAAACCAAGCTGTCCAAAATGCAAGGGCGATCACAATTTATTCAATTGCGCACAATTTCTCGCTCTCGCTGTTGATGCTCGTCGAGGCTTTGTAAAGGAGTAATCATTGTGCTTCAATTGTCTTCGACAAGGCCACACTTCAAACAGGTGTCAATCTAACTTCCGCTGCAAGACGTGCAACTCACGACATCACTCGCTGGTGCACTCAGGTGCAACCATTTCTTCGGCAAATCGCGCAAATTCAAATAATGCCATTGCAAACTTAACCGCGTCGTCGTCATCGTCGTCACTATCACGAAACGCAGTTAATTCGGCGGTTATAAACAATCATTCGTGTGAACCCAATCGTCGTTTTCGAACAATCCTTCCCACTGTCATTGCCAGAACACAAGACAAACACAGATCTTTTCAAAACGTTCGACTGCTTCTTGATACGGGATCCCAAGTTTCGTTCATCACTGAAAAAACCGTTCAACGCTTGGGACTAACTCGTAACTACTCTCGGATTCCAGTCTTAGGAGTCGCTTCTACGTCAGCAGGAGTTACTAATGGAGTAGTAACTCTAAGACTAATCTCTCGTTACAACGCAGAATCTATCGACGTCACTTGCTATGTTCTACCAAAGCTAACTTCATTGTTACCGCCGTCTTCAATCGACAAAGTTAATATCAGCAGTCTAATATCCTTTAAATTAGCTGATCCACATTTTTATGAGTCTGGTCCTATTGACATTTTGATCGGTGCTGATAAGGTGTTCAGCATTATTACAGGGCCTTCTAATACTCACATAAATGGTATTCCTCATTTGATTCCCACTATTTTCGGTTCAGTAATAGCTGGGAAGTCTGTGCAGCTTACTCGTGAAATTGATAAAGGAGTAGAAACTTTTTGTACCCAGTTGGATTATTCTCAGGAGTTTGACCTTGAGAAGTTTTGGCGCTTAGAGGAAATTCACAATGAACCCATCCTATCTATTGATGAGCAGCGAGTTGAAGAGCTCTTCGAAAAAACTCACACCAGACTTTCGGACGGTCGCTACATGGTTGAGTTACCATTTAAGAGCGATCGAAGAGTCAACTTTGGGGATTCATTTGGTATTTCATTAAGCCGTCTTCACTCCGTTGAACGAAGATTTATATCAAATTCTATTTTGCGAGACCAATATCATAACTTTATGAAGGAATATTTATCGTTAGGCCATATGGAGGAAGTACTTCCTGGTGAGATAGCAAAACCGTCCCATAAATGCTACTATCTTCCTCACCACGCTGTGTTTAAGACCGATAGCAGCACAACAAAGATAAGGGTGGTCTTCGATGGTTCCGCAAAAACGAACAATTCAATGTCATTAAACGACACACTTCTTGTTGGTCCGACCATACAACGTGATATCTTCTCTATTTGCATACGATTTCGCCGTCATTTATACACAATATCTGGTGACATAGAGAAGATGTATAGACAGATCCGGGTTTGTCCTAATCATTCCGATTATCAAAGAATAGTTTGGCGTGAAAATCGTGAGGATCCTGTCAAGCACTACCGACTCCTAACGGTCACCTACGGCACAGCATCCGCACCCTTTCTCGCAGTTCGGACTTTAAAGCAACTCGCATTTGATTCAGCTGAAGCATATCCTCTAGCATCTGCAACGGTCTTAAATGACTTTTACGTTGATGACGTTATCACTGGTGCTGATACTATCGAGGACGTTATAGCACTCCAATCTGAACTCGTCAGTCTGTTAAAAACAGGAGGTTTTAACCTACGAAAGTGGACAACTAATTGCTGGCCTCTTTTGCTATCTTTGCCAGAAGACCAGCGAGAGCTTTCACCAGTCGAATTTAAAGAATCCAACTCGGTAAAGGTTCTGGGATTACAATGGTGCCCATGTAGGGATTGCTTTTCGTACAGGGTAACGTTAAGTCAATCGGTTGGATGCACAAAACGTCGCATACTTTCTGACGCATCTAGAGTGTTCGATCCAATGGGATTTCTTGCTCCTGCAATTATAGCCATCAAGATTCTTCTTCAAGACCTATGGCGGGAAAAACTCAACTGGGACGAAGAAATTACAACGGAACTGGCTGATCGGTGGAAGGCAATCCGCGAAGAACTACCACTCGTCGAAGCCATACACATTCCAAGGATATTGTGGGCGGATAGGACAAATTATGAACTACATGCGTTCTGTGATGCATCGTTGGACGCTTATGCCTCGGTGGTGAACTGCAGAAGTATAAACACAGATGGAGCAATACATGTATCGCTTGTATCTGCTAAGAGTAAGGTTGCTCCTATTAAGGTCGTGTCTCTTCCCAGATTAGAACTCTGTGGAGCTCTTCTATTAACTCAACTAGTTAATAAACTTAAAATTTCTTTACAGGAGAAAGAAATCAAAGTTTTCGCTTGGACAGATTCCGCAATAGTTCTGCACTGGCTGTCAGCACCACCAAAGAAGTGGTCGGTGTTTGTAGGAAATCGAACGTCTGAAATAATATCATCGATACCATTGAAATTTTGGAATCACGTTCGATCAGCTAACAATCCAGCTGACTCTGCTTCTCGTGGGATTTCACCCTCTCTTTTATCTTCGAATGAGCTATGGTGGAAAGGACCTTCGTGGCTATGGCAGGAGAAGAGTCAGTGGCCTGAATCAGATCCTTGTACTAAGGAGTTTTCAGTAGAGGAGTTGGAGGAAAGTAGCAAACCCAAAACACAGGTATTCGTGTCCAGCTTGGAACAAAAACCCATCCTGGAAACCATCTTATATAAATCATCAAATTGGTATAAAAGTTTAAGAGTGGTTGCATATATTTATCGATTTATCGCAAATTCCCGTATTTCTCTGAACTCTCGTAGATATCAAAATTTATCCAAAGAAGAAATTTCTGAGGCTAAGATCCGGATAATAAAGTGTGTTCAGTTGTCTCTGTTTTCATCGGAAATCTGTACTCTAAAAAGGGGACACGAACTAACAAAGAAACATAAACTATTATCTCTCGCTCCCTTTCTCGATTCCCACGGTATCCTTCGCGTTGGCGGGCGTATCCAGGCATCTGAACTATCATACAGTGAAAAACATCCAATAATACTCTGTAGATCACATCGAATATCTGAACTTATTATTCAAAGTATTCACAAACAATATTTGCATGCGGGTGTAACATTAATGTTTGCATTGATTAAACAAAACTTCTACATTCTCGGTTGCAGAAATTTATTGCGTAGTACAGTGCGTAAATGTGTCTCGTGCTTTCGACAACGCCAGACTTCATCAAGACAACTAATGGGCAATCTTCCGGTTGAACGAATTCGTTTTTCGCGTCCATTTAGTAAGGTTGGTTGCGACTATGCTGGACCAATCATATTACGATTATCGCGCGGTAGAAATCCGAAATTTGTAAAGGCATATATCGCCCTTTTCGTCTGTTTCGTGACAAAGGGGATTCACCTGGAACTTGTCGGTGATTTATCATCCAATGCTTTTCTTTTGGCCTTAGATCGGTTTAGTGCGCGTCGCGGTAAGCCAACGGAAATATGGAGCTATAACGGGACGAATTTTCATGGAGCTAAGCGTTTGCTCAATGAGATGTACCAATGTCTTCTTAGTCAGCAGCATCAAAACATCGTTGTTGATCATCTCTCAAAGGACAACATCGCTTGGAAATTTCTTCCACCTTCAGCGCCTCACTTTGGGGGTTTGTGGGAGGCAGGGGTGAAGTCGGTTAAGCAACATCTCAAGAGAGTTATAGGGGACGCTAAACTGACTTATGAGGAGATGTACACTCTCCTAACAAAAATAGAAGCACTTCTGAATTCCCGCCCTATGTGGCAAACTTCTGATACAGAACCAACTGCTTTAACCCCGTCTCACTTCATGATTGGGGAATCCTACACTGCGATTCCTCAACCTGACACTAAAGACTATAGTTTTTCCGCTAATACTAATTGGTTTCTTTTGCAGACATTAATGCAAGGTTTTTGGAAACGTTGGCGTCAGGAGTATTTGACATCACTTCAACAAAGGCGCAAGTGGCAAGTTACTCAACCAAATCTAAAAGTCGATGACGTCGTATTGCTGAAGGAGCCGAACCTTCCACCATCTAAGTGGATCCTAGGACGCATTGTAGAAACCCATCAAGGAAAGGATGGAAATATTAGGGTCGTCACAGTTCGGACGCAGTTTGGAGATTACACTCGGCCCATTGTTAAGGTCGCCCCACTGCCTGTTGCTGAAAGACCGGAGCCTTTCAGGGGGGGCTGAATGTTTTGTACTCTGGTCACAAAATAACCAAACATGAAAACTTTACATTATATTTAATTTATTGTAAACTCTCTCTTGTTATTGTTAAAACTCACTCATTTTTTTTGATCGTTTTGCTAATGTTAACGCACCATCTGTGCAAATGAAGTTAAATCTTGCTCTTTTTCAATTATTGGAGTACCCCTTCGGGTAGGGGTTAGAATATACCCGAGGTAGGCATGCCTGTCGTAAGAGGCGACTAAAATCCACTCTTCGTATACCGGGCTTAAAGTGTATACAAAAAAATGCAATGAGTAAAACGAAAAGATTTAATACCCCAGGTGGCAGTCCAGGTTCACTGGAAAATCCACCCTCTTCGGAGGTAGGCTCTACGGATTCTGGGGAGAGCCAATTATTGCAATTGATAAATCCCTTTATAAAAAGTTCAAGGGTACCTCGGTCTCCACCATCAAGACCGAATGTCTCCGGGAAAAAAAGTCCGCCGGAAGTGCAAGCGCACAAGAAACAGGACTTAGAGAAATGTAAAAGCTTTGAGAAGGAAAATAACGAACTTCGCAATAGGCTTGATGAAATGGATCGGCTCTACCAAGAGCTCAAAAAAGAGGTAGACATGCTGAGAGAGGAAAACAAGCTTCTAAAGAACTCGCTTTTACAAAAAGAACGCGAAGATTCCCCTCCCCGCGCAGCTAATCCACAATATCACACGGACGAAGAAGAGCTTGCACGCGAAACGAATTGCGTCTTAAAGAAAAGACCTAGCAAAAAACGCAGAGCCGGCTCTTCGCCCGAAATCGAGCCGCGAAAAGAAGACAAGCAAAATGAGCCGAAGCCAAAACAAACTCAAGCTAAAGCACGTCCTCCGCCTGCAATAAACGTCGTTGGCATAACGGACTACAGTAAGCTACATTGCCTTCTTAAAGGTACGACGACATCGAAATTCAAGGTAACGTCACTCAGGAACAATGCGTGGAAAATTAACGTTGATGACTCCGATGGCTACCGAGCAATATCACAAAAATTAAACACGGAAAAAATCCAGTGGTATACTTATGAAAATAAGTCAGAAAGACCACTGCGTGTTATAGCAAGGGGTCTCCACCCCTCGTGCACAAAAGACGACGTAATGAACGACCTCAAAGCTAAAGGTTTGAAAATTCTTAATGCCGTCAATATTCTCAAAAAGGTGAAGCAACAAACGGAACAAGGCCAGGAAATCATGGTCAAGCATGGACTTCCGCTCTTTATGCTTACCTTTGACAGGAGCGAAAATGTAGACGATATTTATAACGTTAAAACTATTCTGAATATCGTAGTCAAGATTGAGCCTATGCGTACGAGTACGAGATCGATACCTCAGTGTAAACGCTGTCAAGGCTTTAATCACACACAGTCGTATTGTCAAAAAGAGCCGAGATGCGTAAAATGTGCTGGTAACCATCTCTCAGAAAAGTGTGACCTAAATAAGCAGGCCCCGGCTACCTGCATTAACTGCAAAGGAAAGCACCCAGCGAACTATCGAGGTTGCGAAGTGGCAAAAGAGCTTCAAAAAAGGCGAGACACATTTAAAAATATTCAACGCCAGAACGCAGAACCGGTTAAAAATAGTCGTGAAATCGCTAAGCCAAGGGTAACGACCGTCAATAATCACGTCAAACTTAAGACGAGAGTCGAGCAAAGTAAAGTTCCTTCGGCAAAATCAAAGGAAAAGCCACAATCTCCAGAGACGCTAACATATGCTCAAGCTGCGTCGCTAGAAACCAAGCAAAGCGGTGTTACGGTAGACCCAGTCTCCCAAGTCTTCTCTATAATTCTTGCGAAACTTGAGGAGCAAACGAAGGTAAACAAAGCCATATTTTATAAATTGAGCAAGCTCGAGTTAAAACCTCGCCAAAAAAGAACTCCCATATGAATATGAATCAGTTACTAAAAATTTTAACATGGAACGCAAACGGCCTTCTACAAAAAAACGCCGAATTAGAAGTATTCTTACGGAATGACAACATTGACATTTGCTTGATCTCTGAAACTCATTTGACAAAGGAATCCGGAGTAAAAATAAGAGGGTATCGTGCCTATCACGCATACCACCCTTCCGGAAGAGCTAGAGGCGGATCCTCCTTATTCATTAAAGACTGCATTGAGCACTCCATAAATACGACGATTGAAATCGATACAATGCAAACAAGCTCAGTTCGAGTTAAGAATAGGCACTCGTATTTCAACATCGCGTCCATTTATTGTCCTCCGCGATGCACGTTTAGAAGTAACGACTTTGTACGTCTCCTTGACTCACTTGGACCGAATTACATTATAGGTGGCGATTTCAACGCAAAACACACCTTTTGGGGTTCCAGATCCAATTCACGGAAAGGCCGACTTCTGTACGAAGCCGGTATGCAATTCGGGGTTGATTTCTTTTCGACGGGGAAACCGACGTATTGGCCCTCTGATACAGCAAAAACACCGGACCTAATAGACTTCTTCGTAGCAAAAGGAGTATCTTCAAATTTTGCGAAAGTAGAGGAAAGCTTTGATCTCTCCTCAGATCACTCGCCGGTAATCTTGACAATAAGTGACCGACTAATGACAGTAGAAGGTGTGCCTAGATTAACTAAGAAAAAAACTAACTGGCGCGACTTTAGAACTGATTGCGAAGAAAATATTGTCTTAAATGTATCGCTCAAAACACCCTTCGAAATAGAAGATGAGCTCGGCAAATTTATTGAATCAATACAGAATGCCGCGTGGAAAAATACACCTTTAAAGAGGAAAGAAGTCCCATGCAATGAAGCTTATTATCCGCCGGAAATAAAAGAACTTATTCGAGAAAAGAGGAGAGCACGCAAAATATGGCAACAAACTCGCGCTCCCCAGCATAAAACCCACTCGAATTTCCTATGCAATAAGCTTAAAAAAGCGATCCAAGACCTAAAAAACCGAGAGACTTCAGCTTATCTTGAAGGTTTAACCGCCGAAAAAACCACTAATTACTCGCTCTGGAAAGCTGTCAAAAGAATTAAAAAACCGCAAATACATTCGCCACCGATAAGAAAAAACAACGACGAATGGGCAAAAGGTGACAAAGAAAAAGCGGATCTATTTGCCGAGCACTTAGAAGAAACTTTTAAGCCATTTGATGGAGAAACATTGGTAGACGATTTTACCGGTACGACTACGACATCTGACAACCTTAGAATAAAAAGTGTGTCACTTATAGAACTTTGCCAGGCAATAAAAAACCTGAAGAACAATAAAGCTCCTGGCTATGATTTAATAACCGGACAAATCCTCAAGGAATTACCAAAAAAGGCACTATTAAAATTGCTTTATTTAATAAATGCTTCCATTAGATTATTATACGTTCCAAATCAATGGAAAGTCGCAGAAGTCATAATGGTTCCGAAACCGGGAAAATCTCCAAATGACAAAAAATCGTACAGACCGATATCGCTACTACCAATAATATCGAAGGTATTTGAAAAACTCCTTCTGAAACGGATTCTTCCGGTCATTGAAGAGAGACGCCTAATACCTGACCACCAATTCGGGTTCAGAATCAAGCATTCCACAATTGACCAGGTTTATAGAATAACCGACGAAAGTGAAAAAGCCCTTGAGGAGAAAAAGATTTGTTCTAGCGCTTTTCTTGACGTATCTCAAGCCTTCGACAGGGTTTGGCACGATGGATTGAATTATAAGCTAAGACGAATCCTTCCGGAGCAACTTCATAAGATCTTAGAATCATACCTTAAAAACAGACTTTTTCGTGTTAAGCACGGAACTGAATATTCTGATTTTAAAGAAATCGCCGCCGGAGTTCCGCAAGGAAGTGTCCTTGGGCCTATCTTATTCTTGCTGTACACTCGGGACATACCTCAAACTGAAGGCACTATTGTAGCTACGTTCGCGGACGATACGGCTATTTTGGCAACGGAAAGTTCAATCGAGTCAGCAACCATAAAACTCCAACGAGCCTTGGATAAAATCTGTGAGTGGACAAAAACTTGGCGCATTGTTCTTAACGAGACCAAATCGACGCATGTTAACTTCACTTACAAGAAAATAATCAACCTTCCCGTTTTCATTAACTCGGTACGAATACCGCATGCAAACGAAGCTAAATATCTGGGAATGACACTAGACGCGAAACTTAAATGGAAACCTCACGTTAAAAAGAAACGTGACGAAGTCGAAAATCGACTTAGAGAAATGTATTGGCTAATTGGAAGATATTCCAAACTAAGCGTATATAACAAACTGCTTCTGTATAAGCAAGTGCTTAAACCCGTGTGGACGTACGGTATACAACTCTGGGGTTGTACCAAACCAAGCAATAGGAATCTCATACAATCACTGCAAAATAAAATTATAAGAATAATCGTGAACGCTCCCTGGTATATCAGAAACAATGATATCCACAGAGACTTAGGGATAGCTACCGTGGAGGACGAAATAAAAAACTTCGCTCGGAAGCTTCGTATTCGTCTTCATGGCCATTGCAACTGTGCCATACTCCAAACTTTGGATGTGACAAATCTTACGCGCCGACTTCAAAGAACGAAACCGTTCGAATTAGCGCTATAAGACAAAAAGCCGCATGTCATGACGGTTTCAGCAGGTGCTTTTATTGGAAATCTACCTGCCTCACGCGAATATAAATCTGAAGCTTAAACTACTTGATAAGGTCAAACTTAGTCGTAGTAAACAAAACGAAGGGAAGGGTGTTTTTAGTCAGTAGAAATCTGACACTACTATGAGTACACGGTCTCATAGTGTCTCATGAAGATTTTCACCTACCCACGAAAAAAAAAAAAAAAAAAAAAAAAAAAAAATTCAAGTTGAGAGTTGATGTGTCTTTTTTCGCCTTCGCTCATACATTTCGCTTTTCTTCATCGTCGTTTTATTTTTACATTCGATAATTCCAAAACAATAACTTTACACGATACAAAGAGAGAACAAAGAGGACGAACAGAAAGAAGAAACTGTACATGATCAGACGACCAGACAATGCACAATACGAGGGACACACATACACGCGTACTAATGAGCAACGAAGACGAAACAAAACGAACAAATGTCAGTCTTCAAACTACACCCAGAAGTGTCGAGTCATAGAACTCCGAATCAGTGAAATAAAGAAGTATTATTATAACGTTTAAGAGCGTGTTTTATTTGAAGCGGAACCGAAATCCTACAAGTGGGGGCTCAACCGGGATGAAACCAATCGACCGGTAGTGATAAAAAAAAAAAAGAAAAAACACACAAGATCATCAAAGTGATCATATTAGTGCGAAAAGTGAAAAAAAAACTAAATTAAAGGGCAACAACACATAGGCGCGCAGAAATTTCATCCCCTTAGCCAAACAAAAAAAACAATCCGCACGGCGTCACCAAACCTGTGTTGCGTAGATACGAAAAGGGCGAAATATTATCTGTTTCGCCGTTGTCTGCTCCAACGAGAACCAGTGGAAGCGGGTAGAAGAAGAAAGAGTGTGTCGTGTCCAAACACTGGTGCCAGAGAGGAATACAACGCAGAAGAAGGAGAAGTTGGAGTCCCGCAAGTATTGCCGAGTGGCTATTCCTAAGATAAGCATTAATATATTTAAGTACTTATTTTTTGTATCAACTTAACATCGAAACATTTAAATCTTTAATTTTCTTGCCAAATTAAGTAAATTGTTTAGTTTATATAAATTAAAATGGATAGGAACACAATTTTGGGGCTGACTGTTGACGGACTCAGGGAACAACTTACGGAAGTAGGGTTAGTGACTAACGGACTCAAAACGGTACTCCAGGATAGGCTTCTCGAACACTTCGGTCTATCCCGCGGCGAAGACGAGGGGTCTGAGGCGGTAGCCGAGGATGACAACGATTCTTACGCAACGACATCCGGTAGAGCACGTGGGACGTTTACACTGCGAGACATTCAGGATTCGCTGTTGTCCTTCGATGGGGCTGGATACCCGGACGTTAATCTGTGGATCCAAGAATTCGAGGACAACGCAGTGATGGTAAATTGGAATGTGGTACAAAAGTTTGTGTACGCAAAACAACTGTTGAAAGGCGCTGCAAAGCTGTTCATTCGAGGCCAGTCAGGTGTGAAGGATTGGGCGTCGCTAAGGTCGGTGTTGAGGAAAGAATTCGGTAGAAAGGCGTCGACAGCAGAGGTCCATAGGTCGCTTAGCATGAGGAGGAAACAACCGTCTGAATCATTTATGGAGTACCTTTATGCTCTAATGGAGATAGCTAGGCCGATTAACTTGGACGAAGAGAGTTTGGTAGAGTACTTCATAGAGGGAGTACCTGATAGTACTCAGAGCAAGGCAGTGTTGTACCAGGCCAGGAACATCCGCGAGTTGAAAGAATAGTTGCGCGTCTACGAGAAGGTACGGGGTTCCAGTCTGCAGCAATCAAGCTCGAGGGGGAGCCACCGATTCTCTAGCAGGAGACAGACCGCTGAAGAAGTGAAGCCAGAGACGAATCAGCGCAAGTGCTTCAAGTTCGGAGAGTCGTCGCATTTAGCCAGGGAGTGCCCGAACAAGACGTTTAAGTGCTTCAGATGTGGGCGAGTAGGACATCGTGCAGCGGAGTGCAGAGGTGAGCAAGCGTCAAGACAACAGGTGAAAACTGAGGAAGGTAATGTTCGCACTGCGTCAACAGGCAACGGAGCTGGGTCTTGGCCAGTAGCTAGAGTCTCTTTGGCGGTTGGATAGAACCGTGTTTTTAAGAATATAACCATGCGTGGTGTCACTTTGTCAGCGTTAGTGGACACAGGTAGCGACGTTAATTTGCTAAAGTACGACAGCCTGATAATGATGGAGTACACAGACCTGGATCGCAGTAGAAGGAATTTGTTCGGAATCGGAGATGGTAAGGCGACAACGCTAGGTAGTTTTTGGGTAGACCTAATCATAGATGTGGTGGGACTCAAGTTGAGATTCCACGTAGTCAGCGAGAAAGTTATCCAGTATTCGGCAGTACTAGGAAATGATATCCTCAGTGACGTAGACGTGATGATGACAGCAGATGGTGCGGAATTTAGGCAGAAGCGAGGCAGAAATGATTTGAGGAGTTTAGATCGAAGGCAGGCAGAAGTGCCGTTGGTGTTGGCAAGAGTGCCGTTGGTGTTGGCAAGAGTGCCGTTGTTGTTGGCAAGAGTGCCGTTGTTGTTGGCAAAAGTACCGTTGAAGCCGACCAAGGGGTCGTGGTCGTAGACAGAGGTGTTATCGAGGTGGGCCAAGAGGTAGGACGTAAGGAAGGTGTAAGCTGCCAAGGAGGAAATGAGGTGGAGGAGTTAGCCGCCGAGTTCGAGGCCATTTGTCTGTCATCAGAAGAGGGTGCGTTTGCCTATGCATTGGACGTCGACATCCATCACTTGAGTGGTGAGCCGCAGAGAGTTCTAAGGAAGATGATACAATATTACACCCCGAATAGAACCAAGGAGTCGCCCGTCGAGATGAAGTTGGTTTTGACCGACGAAGTTCCAGTCTATCGGAGACCAAGACGCATGTCGTTCGCAGACCAGGAAGTAGTACGAGAGCAGCTCAGAAGATGGCTAGCGGAAAAGATTATACAACCAAGTACTTCGGAGTACGCATCGCCAATCGTGCTAGTATCTAAGAGGGATGGAACGAAGAGGTTGTGCTGCGACTATCGGAAGCTTAACCAAAAGATAGTGAGGGATAATTTCCCGATGGTTTTGATGGACTATGTACTAGAACGGCTACAAGGTGCGAAGGTATTCACGACATTGGACCTCGAGAATGGATTTTTTCATGTTCCAGTGGAGCCGAATTCAAGGAAGTACACCGCCTTTGTGACACAAGAGGGACAATACGAGTTTCTATACGTACCATTTGGAATTTCGAATTCGCCTGCAGTGTTTGGCAGATACATTTTCGCCATTTTGAGAGAATTAATCCAGACTGGAGTAGTTGTCGTCTACATGGATGATTTGATCATTCCATCCAAAGATGAAGGGGAGAATTTCGAAAAGCTAAGGTCGGTATTAAAAGTAGCTTCAGAGTATGGTTTGCGGATAAAATGGAGGAAATGCCAGTTCCTAAAAACGAAAGTCGAGTACCTTGGGTACACTATAGAGAATAATACCATACGTCCACCGATAGAGAAGTCAAGGGCAGTCGACGAGTTTCCAGTTCCGATTAATAAGAAAGCGCTTCAGCGTTTCTTAGGTCTGGCCTCGTACTTCAGGAGGTTCATAGGAGGATTTGCGGTCGTTGCAAAGCCATTATCGGATTTGCTGCGTAAGAATGCGGAGTTCAAGTGGGGAACGGAACAACAGGTCGCTTTTCAACAGCTCAAAGCCGCACTCGTTTCAGCGCCCGTTCTAAGGTTGTTTGACCCCAAAGCACCAACGGAGATTCATGCAGACGCTAGCAAGTTTGGGTACGGCGCAGTCTTATTGCAGAAGGATTCCGAGGACCAGCAATTCCATCCGGTGCAGTATATGAGTCGGAAGACGACTGCTTTTGAGGAGGAGTATCCGTCATACGAATTGGAGGTGTTGACGATCATCGAGGCCCTAAAGAAGTGGAGAGTGTACGTGCTAGGGAGCAAGATCAAGATTGTAACGGACTGTAACGCCTTTGCCATGACCATGCAGAAACAGGACGTTCCGTTAAGGGTATCCAGGTGGGCAATCTTTCTCCAGGAGTACGCGATAGAACATCGGTCGGGGTCAAAGATGAAGCACGTAGACGCTTTAAGTAGAGTTTCTTGCCTCATGATGGAAGATTCGCTCAACCACCGGTTAAGGGAGGCCCAGCTGAGGGACGAGTGGATAAGAGCGGTACGGAACATCCTCAAGAAAGACGAATATGAGGATTTCTTTATGAAGTCAGGAGTCTTATGTAAAGATCCGATCAACGAGTTGGTCGCCATTAAGCGCACTCAGTTCGGTAGCGGGATGAAGCTAAGACCAAAGTATCTTGGACCATACAGGATAACGAAAGCACACAACCATGCGAGGAATGAGGCCGAGAAGGTCGGGAGTCACGAGGGGCCGCTGAAGACGAACGCGGTTGCCGAAAACTTGAAGAAGTAGAACCCTTCATTCGGGTCGAATGAGCCGTCAGGATAGCCGAATGTAGGATTGGACCAGACAAGACAGACGATACCCTACAGAAGACATGACGCAATACATAACGCACGCACCAATTCGCGGTATACGAAGTACATAGGAACAGCTAACGTTAACAAACGGACTATAACTTTACACGATACAAAGAGAGAACAAAGAGGACGAACAGAAAGAAGAAACTGTACATGATCAGACGACCAGACAATACACAATACGAGGGACACACACACACACGCGTACTAATGAGCAACGAAGACGAAACAAAACGAACAAAAGTCAGTCTTCAAACTACACCCAGAAGTGTCGAGTCATAGAACTCCGAATCAGTGAAATAAAGAAGTATTATTATAACGTTTAAGAGCGTGTTTTTTTTGAAGCGGAACCGATATCCTACATATATATATATAGTGGGTATAGTATGTATCTGAATATCTACCTAACATTCGAAAATATGTATATACGAGTGTAATGGAACGACAACAACGAGCGTCGGGGCGCTCAGTGTGAATCTATCCCCCAACGTTTTGAGTGGATTAAATCCCACTTATGTTCTATGCAATTACTTATATACATAAAAAGACACTATCATCTGTTGAGAGGCGCCAACGGGCGCAACAATCGAAAACAAAGACCATAGAGATCAGAAAAAAATTGCTAATTAGTCCAGGTGACTAGATCGCAATATCATCGAAGAGCACAGAACGTGGACTGTGCTCCATCCGAGCTTAACCAACGGTATTAACCGGGGTAAGTAAACGCCTAACATCAGGCGTGTCTAAACTCGAGAAAAAAAAATAAAAAAAAAAATGTATCACTTAAAACACCTTGTGAACTAGAGGACAAAGTTGATCGTTTCGGCAGGATGGGTATAGTTGTTCTTATTCTGGCGAATTCGTCGGCCTTACAATTCCCTGGAATGTCCCTATGCCCCGGCACCCAACACAGCTGAATATTGAACTGCTCAGCCATCTCCACAAGAGACGAGCGGCAGTCTAGAGCTACTAAGGAATTTATAGAGGTCGATTCCAAGGATTTGATTGCTGCTTGGCTGTCTGAAAAGATGCGGATATTTTTAGCAGATATCACGTTTTTCTTAAGCCAAGACAAGACTTCTTTAATCGCCAAAATTTTCGCCTGGAACACGCTACAATGATTTGGAAGACGGAAGAAGAGCTTCAGATTAAGCCTGTCAGAGAAAACACCTCCACCGACCCCGTCCTTAGATTTTGAGCCGTCAGTGTAGAAGTGGATTGACCCATCTTCTAAAAATGTATCATCATTCCAGAGTGATCTGGAGGGGATGGTGACGAGGAAGTCCTTGTCACAATTTAGACGTGGGATGCGGTTTTCCGTGTTTTCGGGAGAGATTTTGAGTTTATTCAAAATGGAAGCGTGGCCAAAGTCTCTTCTTGACCACTGTTGGGTAGCTTTGAGGCGAACTTCTGCATTCGCTGCCATTTGCTTACTAATATATCGAGGGGTACCAGATGAAACAAAATGTCCAGTGCCGCATAGGGGGTTGTACGTAGTGCATTTGAAAAACAACTTTTCAAACGTCTACAACCCGTAATCGACGAAAGATGTCTCATTCCTGACCATCAGTTTGGATTAAGAAGTAAACATTCTACAATGGACCAAGTCCACAAAATAACTGACATGATTGAGAAAGCTCTCGAAGAAAAACAGATACCGTTCCCAAGCGAAGCAAAATATCTAGGAATGACTCGTGATGTTAGGCCTAAATAGAAATCACACGTAAAAAAGAAACGCGACGAGCTCGAAAACAAATACCGATAAATATACTGGCTCTTCGGAGAAGAGCCTACATAACAAACTGCTTATCTTTAAGCAAGAGCTAAGGCCTGTGTGGACGTACGGTATACAACTATGGGATTGTACCAGGAAAAGCAATTGGATCATCATACAAACTTTTGAAAATAAAGTTCTTAGAATGATCGTTAAAGTATAGTGGGATGTATGCAACGAAGGTATTCATCGAGATCTGTGAATTCCCAGCGTCGTCGAAGAGATAACAAAATTTGCGTCGTCTTCAAAGAACAAAACCTTTTGACCTCGTGTTATAGTATATGCCGGTCGCGAAAAAGGCAGGAACTTTCATTGGAATTTAACCTGTCTAAAGTGCTACATTTCTTTTTAACTGCATACGAACATCTTTTTCCAAAAATCACGAGTCTCGTAAGCGAAAATAGAACTGCTGGATAAGCTTCGGCTTAGTTGTAGAATTAATTTTGAAGAGAGGTGTTTTTTAGTGAATAAAAATCTCACACTGCCATAAGCACGCACGGTCGGGCCTTATGGTGTCTTTAGAAGATTCTTCACCTGCTCTCGGCAAAAAATAAAAAAATAAAAAATTGTGACCAGAGCAGAAGAGACTAGGGATATTGGAAGTTGAGGATAATTTTGATGTTCCGGATGGATGAGAGCAGAGAGAGGTTAGAGAAATAAGAACGAAGAAAAAAAAAGCGAGGGTAAGAAAAAACAAAGAACAGAAAGTGGGCCAAAGAGCATTGACCGGAAAGACTTGCAGCTTATTCTTAAAGCGAGAGAGCGGCCATGGAGCAAAACATCCATAGAAAACAACATTTTCTTGTAAAACAGTGAGCGAGATTTCATTCATAGGAGAATTCTACTTTTAGCTGAGGGATAGCTCGGCTATCCAAAATAATACCTACTTATATACAAGACAGCATAAATAGGTGGCATAATAGGTGTGCAGTGAGCCAACTAGGTGCCGGGTGGAGTTATCGCTTCCTCGCGATAAAGCGGCATTCGTAACGAACCTGGCTGGATGGAACTACAAAGCGGTAACATAAGTTAGCGGTGGAGCCGAGGTACCGGAAAGTGGTAGGTGGTACTGTTTGCCCATACATACATATATGTATGCACGTACATAGCAACAGATGTAGATCTTGTCGTTAGCGACAAGCCGACGACATTTGCAACAACGGACATCGATTGGTGCACACAAAGAACACAAACTCCTAAATACAACAAGTAGCAAAAGAACATTTAACGGACAACAGGAAGAGCCAGTGTGCTTCACCACTACAGGAACCCAATGGTGGCCCTAAACTAACAGTAAAAGCCCAGGAGGGTGCTCCGTGGGACAAAACGAATTTACTGATAAGTGTAGTGTTAAGGTTAGGCGTAGCGTAGTCTAAATTATTTTTTTTAAGGTAAGGGCTTTCTGTTTTTAATGCTAGTTTTCGTGCGAGATTCCAGAAAAAAAAACACAGAAAAAGAAGGATCCTTTTTTGTGCTGTTGGTAGAACAACGGGCGATTCCAGATAAAACGTGTTTAGCTAACGTTTAATATTAACTTAAAGTGATTATAGAACACATGACTTTCAGTGGCTATAAAGCTATACGCGGCTAAAGTTTCCCTGTTTTGCTATTGATGTGTGGGTGATGGGTGATGAATAGAAGGCGGAAATCTTGAGCGTTTCTTGGACGTTAGGACAAAATATTACAAGATGTTCTACTACGGAACGAAAAAGGCTAGGAACGGAATGAGTATCATCCTTGCGGCAGAGCTACTCGGTAACGTCTTGACCATTTCGAAGTCCAGCGACCGTTTGATGTCTCTCAAACTAGTAATAAAAGGAGAGGTGTGGAATATTTTCAGTGCATATGCTCCCCAAATTGGGTGCTATCAGAAGGATAAAGACGCATTTTGGCTAGATTTCACAATCTCCTTAAGAACTTCTCAAAAGAAGATTTTGTGTTTGTTGAAGGAAATTTGAATGGACATGTCAGGAAGTCAAAGGAAGACTATGAACACTGTCATGGAGGACTGGGATACGGCACCAAGAACCTTCATGTATGTGCAAATCATACGGTCTTGTCGTGTTAAATACCATGTTCATCAAACAAAGCCGACACCTGATCACTTACAGCAGTGGTGGAGATGAAACCCAGATTAACTACCACTTAGTAGCCAGTTTCATAAAACCTCGGGTAAAAGATTATACAGGGAACCTGGGAGAGGCGATCGCTCAGCAACACCGTCTCCTGTCAACAGAAATTTTTATGAAGACGCCAAAGAAAATCAAACAAACAAGGATCCCTGAAAAAATCAAGTGGTATAAAATGGACAAAGAAAAAGGAGAGGCTTTTGTTTTCATGATGAAAAATTACCTCTCTCACACCACCTTCAAAATAAAAAAATTTAAAGTATTTGGCGCAACAGCTCTTCAAGTTCTCGACCCTGGATTCTCGCAACCACTCATGCTATGTTAGTACTCGTATGAAGAATAACTATTTTTACATCATGATGGATAATGACAATGTAGAAGAATTGTTTGACTTAAATTATATGAAGTTTGAAAATTTCAGTCAAGGAAAAAATGAATTAAAAAAATGTAATTTTCGTTGTCTGTGTCTAAATATTAGATCATTAAGAAAAAATTGGGATGTCTTCTGTGCTCGTGTATGTCCAATCTTGAGTTGTATAGATGTAATTGTTTTGGTGGAAATAAATATTAAAAAAGAGGAAAATAGATTGTACCACCTGGATGGTTTTTGCGCGGAGTTTGAAAACAGGTTAGGTGGAGGCATAGCTATATTTATTAAAAAGCATATAAGATACGAACGTTTGAATACCGAAACAGCTACCTTTGAAAATTTGACTGTGAGAACTGTCTCAAATGCAAAGGCAAATGTAATCAGTGCAATCTATAGACCACCGAAAAACAATCTGAGTGAATTTATGAATGAGTTTGCACTAATTACAAGCACGAGAGGAGCGCAAAACGATCTGGTAGCTCTGGGCGACATGAACATAGATATAGGAAACGACATAAACAATTCTGTCCTCAACTACCACGAAATGCTAGCTTCAGAACGGTTGTACAATGTCATTAAAGGAGATACTAGGGTCGACTTAAATGGAGGCACACGCACACTTATTGACCATATTTTGGTGAATTTACCAAAGGTCAAAACGTTTTCATCTATAGTAGAAAGTGACATATCTGACCATTATAGCACGCTCTACGGGGTCTACGACCATACATCTGAGGAAAATGATACTCATTTGCAACCAACTATAATAACGAGTAAAGTAAACCAGCTGATTCGAGCCACTGATTGGACAAAAGTGGCAGAAAAAAACGACCCGGTATCGCTCTTAAGCTCGTTAATTGAAAAAATAAGTGAAATATATACAAGCTCAAAAAGCATACACAGGAAAAAAGCCGAAAGAATGCCCCATGGGTTGCTAGAGATATTCAAGACATCTGTAGAGATCGAGATAGACTCTATCGTAGGTGGAAAAGTAACCGGAATAACTTAACATATGAAAGAGATTACAAAACGTTACGGAATCAAGTTAACAAGAAAATTACAGTGACTAGGAATCAATATTACAAGAATAAGTTTGAAGAAGTGAGATGCGATCCAAAGAAAACTTGGGCGTTAATAAACGAAGTGCTAGGTCGAAAGAAACTAAATTTAGATGATGTTATTAGGAACAACCTTTCGCCTAATGTTAGCACGGGACAACTATCGGATGAATTCGACGACCTTTTTTCGAGTCAGGCAGCATCCATTATCCACGCGTGTAACATTGCCGAGTCTACGCATCGCAACGCTGTTCTACGAGACTCCATATATTTAGCAGATATCAGCTGCACTGAAGTAGCTTATCTATTGTATAGTTTGAATGTTCGAAAGGCGCCAGGGGCTGATGGCATCAGAGCCATAGATTTAAGATCAAACGCTGATATCTTTGCTCCAATAAAAGCGAAACTTATAAATCTAAGCTTTGACACTTCGCCTGCACCAGAGAAACTGAAGGAAGCAATTGTTCGACCGATACACAAGGGAGGTAGCAAACAACAGTCGGAGAACTATCGTGCGATTGCAATCTTGCCAGCAATCGATAAGATCATGGAACAGATCGTGTCAAATCGAATATGGGACTTCATCCACAAACACGATCTAATAAGCAAACATCAGTATGGCTTCCAAAATGGCAGAAATACTAACCAGCTTCTTGGCGATTTTGCGAATGTCATCAACACCAGCCTCAGCCAACGCCACCACACCCTAGTTCTGTTTTTAGACTTCAGCAAAGCATTTGATACCCTCGACCATAAAAAACTTATCAATGCAGTTCAAAGAGTTGGAATTAGGGGAAGGCTGGCATACTGGATAGCAGACTATTTGGCAGACAGGACATTTAGGGTGAGAGTCAAAGATTGTTGCAGCAGGGCTCATAAAGTGCAGTATGGCATTCCACAAGGTAGCAAGTTGGGTCCTCTACTTATCATCTTGTACACTAATGAATTGCTGAAATGTTTCAAAAATAGTTTCCCGTTCGCCTACGCAGATGACACAATTTTGTTGTGTGTCATCAATCCCCAGAAGAAGCAGCAAGGATAATGCAAGCCGAACTAGATGAAGCTGGAAAATGGTACCACGACAATGGGCTAGTTATCAGTGCCATAAAAACAAAGCTCATGCACATCCGGAGCCCAAATTTTCCAGCGTCGCAAGTTTTACTGAAGAGCTACAGATGTGCGAATGCGTCCAGTTGTGAGGATATTCAAATGTTTGACACGTACAAGTATCTAGGCATCATAATTCATTGTCATTTCCTTTGGGAGGCTCACGTCAGCGATCTGCGAAACAAATTGAAAGGGTCACTGTTTGCGCTGGCCTGCCTACAGTACAAATCCACGACGTTTGTACAAAAGCAAGTCTACTATTCTCTTATAGAGTCTAGACTGCGGTATGGCATATTAGCTTAGGGAGGTGCAGCGCAAACGCACATCGAAAAGCTACAACAGATCCAAGACAGGGCGTTAAAGTGGATGTCGAAAGGCGCCATAATAACTAACATCGTACGCGTTCTTAGAGTAAGGCAGATCTTTGAGTTGCGTGCAGCTCTGGAGTACTACGATGATCTAAGTTTCCGAACGCCAATTACTCACCAGGTGAATACAAGGAGACGAGCTGAGGGTCTACTTCAACTTCCAGCGATCATAAATGAGTACGGTAGAAGAAGATTGAATTACATAGTGCAAAATGTACTCAACAATTTTCCTCAACATCTTCGCAACATAAACCAAACAAATGTTAGAAAAAGTAAAATAAAACAATATTTTATAGAATCTATAACCTAAATTTCATATATTAAAACAAATAGTTAATTCAATTCAATTTCATTAAAATTTAATTTTATCTACACTAAAGTTCAAATATTGCAATTTTGCTCAGTTTTTTCTAAAATTAACACGAAAACAAAACACTTTTTTCTTATATTAAGCTTACATGCATAAATTCATTCACTTTGATGATTTAAAAAACAAACATGTACTCAATCTCCTGCAGATAAGCCACGCGGCTTCGCAGGTCAATAGTTTTGTTAAAATTCTTTTTTCGAAATGAAAAATAAAATAAAATAAAATGTGCGTTATATTTCTCATACGGATAGAAGGGACCTACAGCTAAGTGCCATATCCGAAGGGAAATTTGTTTTGACAAACTTTCTTGTGACAACAATACTCTGGGATGTTTGTCAGACGTTCGCGAGAGCTGGCACCATGAAAAAACTTCACAATCTCCTTAAGAACTTCTCAAAAGAAGATTTTGTGTTTGTTGAAGGAAATTTGAATGGACATGTCAGGAAGTCAAAGGAAGACTATGAACACTGTCATGGAGGACTGGGATACGGCACCAAGAACCTTCATGTATGTGCAAATCATACGGTCTTGTCGTGTTAAATACCATGTTCATCAAACAAAGCCGACACCTGATCACTTACAGCAGTGGTGGAGATGAAACCCAGATTGACTACCACTTAGTAGCCAGTTTCATAAAACCTCGGGTAAAAGATTATACAGGGAACCTGGGAGAGGCGATCGCTCAGCAACACCGTCTCCTGTCAACAGAAATTTTTATGAAGACGCCAAAGAAAATCAAACAAACAAGGATCCCTGAAAAAATCAAGTGGTATAAAATGGACAAAGAAAAAGGAGAGGCTTTTGTTTTCATGATGAAAAATTACCTCTCTCACACCACCTTCAAAATAAAAAAATTTAAAGTATTTGGCGCAACAGCTCTTCAAGTTCTCGACCCTGGATTCTCGCAACCACTCATGCTATGTTAGTACTCGTATGAAGAATAACTATTTTTACATCATGATGGATAATGACAATGTAGAAGAATTGTTTGACTTAAATTATATGAAGTTTGAAAATTTCAGTCAAGGAAAAAATGAATTAAAAAAATGTAATTTTCGTTGTCTGTGTCTAAATATTAGATCATTAAGAAAAAATTGGGATGTCTTCTGTGCTCGTGTATGTCCAATCTTGAGTTGTATAGATGTAATTGTTTTGGTGGAAATAAATATTAAAAAAGAGGAAAATAGATTGTACCACCTGGATGGTTTTTGCGCGGAGTTTGAAAACAGGTTAGGTGGAGGCATAGCTATATTTATTAAAAAGCATATAAGATACGAACGTTTGAATACCGAAACAGCTACCTTTGAAAATTTGACTGTGAGAACTGTCTCAAATGCAAAGGCAAATGTAATCAGTGCAATCTATAGACCACCGAAAAACAATCTGAGTGAATTTATGAATGAGTTTGCACTAATTACAAGCACGAGAGGAGCGCAAAACGATCTGGTAGCTCTGGGCGACATGAACATAGATATAGGAAACGACATAAACAATTCTGTCTTCAACTACCACGAAATGCTAGCTTCAGAACGGTTGTACAATGTCATTAAAGGAGATACTAGGGTCGACTTAAATGGAGGCACACGCACACTTATTGACCATATTTTGGTGAATTTACCAAAGGTCAAAACGTTTTCATCTATAGTAGAAAGTGACATATCTGACCATTATAGCACGCTCTACGAGGTCTACGACCATACATCTGAGGAAAATGATACTCATTTGCAACCAACTATAATAACGAGTAAAGTAAACCAGCTGATTCGAGCCACTGATTGGACAAAAGTGGCAGAAAAAAACGACCCGGTATCGCTCTTAAGCTCGTTAATTGAAAAAATAAGTGAAATATATACAAGCTCAAAAAGCATACACAGGAAAAAAGCCGAAAGAATGCCCCATGGGTTGCTAGAGATATTCAAGACATCTGTAGAGATCGAGATAGACTCTATCGTAGGTGGAAAAGTAACCGGAATAACTTAACATATGAAAGAGATTACAAAACGTTACGGAATCAAGTTAACAAGAAAATTACAGTGACTAGGAATCAATATTACAAGAATAAGTTTGAAGAAGTGAGATGCGATCCAAAGAAAACTTGGGCGTTAATAAACGAAGTGCTAGGTCGAAAGAAACTAAATTTAGATGATGTTATTAGGAACAACCTTTCGCCTAATGTTAGCACGGGACAACTATCGGATGAATTCGACGACCTTTTTTCGAGTCAGGCAGCATCCATTATCCACGCGTGTAACATTGCCGAGTCTACGCATCGCAACGCTGTTCTACGAGACTCCATATATTTAGCAGATATCAGCTGCACTGAAGTAGCTTATCTATTGTATAGTTTGAATGTTCGAAAGGCGCCAGGGGCTGATGGCATCAGAGCCATAGATTTAAGATCAAACGCTGATATCTTTGCTCCAATAAAAGCGAAACTTATAAATCTAAGCTTTGACACTTCGCCTGCACCAGAGAAACTGAAGGAAGCAATTGTTCGACCGATACACAAGGGAGGTAGCAAACAACAGTCGGAGAACTATCGTGCGATTGCAATCTTGCCAGCAATCGATAAGATCATGGAACAGATCGTGTCAAATCGAATATGGGACTTCATCCACAAACACGATCTAATAAGCAAACATCAGTATGGCTTCCAAAATGGCAGAAATACTAACCAGCTTCTTGGCGATTTTGCGAATGTCATCAACACCAGCCTCAGCCAACGCCACCACACCCTAGTTCTGTTTTTAGACTTCAGCAAAGCATTTGATACCCTCGACCATAAAAAACTTATCAATGCAGTTCAAAGAGTTGGAATTAGGGGAAGGCTGGCATACTGGATAGCAGACTATTTGGCAGACAGGACATTTAGGGTGAGAGTCAAAGATTGTTGCAGCAGGGCTCATAAAGTGCAGTATGGCATTCCACAAGGTAGCAAGTTGGGTCCTCTACTTATCATCTTGTACACTAATGAATTGCTGAAATGTTTCAAAAATAGTTTCCCGTTCGCCTACGCAGATGACACAATTTTGTTGTGTGTCATCAATCCCCAGAAGAAGCAGCAAGGATAATGCAAGCCGAACTAGATGAAGCTGGAAAATGGTACCACGACAATGGGCTAGTTATCAGTGCCATAAAAACAAAGCTCATGCACATCCGGAGCCCAAATTTTCCAGCGTCGCAAGTTTTACTGAAGAGCTACAGATGTGCGAATGCGTCCAGTTGTGAGGATATTCAAGTGGTTGACGCGTACAAGTATCTAGGCATCATAATTCATTGTCATTTCCTTTGGGAGGCTCACGTCAGCGATCTGCGAAACAAATTGAAAGGGTCACTGTTTGCGCTGGCCTGCCTACAGTACAAATCCACGACGTTTGTACAAAAGCAAGTCTACTATTCTCTTATAGAGTCTAGACTGCGGTATGGCATATTAGCTTAGGGAGGTGCAGCGCAAACGCACATCGAAAAGCTACAACAGATCCAAGACAGGGCGTTAAAGTGGATGTCGAAAGGCGCCATAATAACTAACATCGTACGCGTTCTTAGAGTAAGGCAGATCTTTGAGTTGCGTGCAGCTCTGGAGTACTACGATGATCTAAGTTTCCGAACACCAATTACTCACCAGGTGAATACAAGGAGACGAGCTGAGGGTCTACTTCAACTTCCAGCGATCATAAATGAGTACGGTAGAAGAAGATTGAATTACATAGTGCAAAATGTACTCAACAATTTTCCTCAACATCTTCGCAACATAAACCAAACAAATGTTAGAAAAAGTAAAATAAAACAATATTTTATAGAATCTATAACCTAAATTTCATATATTAAAACAAATAGTTAATTCAATTCAATTTCATTAAAATTTAATTTTATCTACACTAAAGTTCAAATATTGCAATTTTGCTCAGTTTTTTCTAAAATTAACACGAAAACAAAACACTTTTTTCTTATATTAAGCTTACATGCATAAATTCATTCACTTTGATGATTTAAAAAACAAACATGTACTCAATCTCCTGCAGATAAGCCACGCGGCTTCGCAGGTCAATAGTTTTGTTAAAATTCTTTTTTCGAAATGAAAAATAAAATAAAATAAAATGTGCGTTATATTTCTCATACGGATAGAAGGGACCTACAGCTAAGTGCCATATCCGAAGGGAAATTTGTTTTGACAAACTTTCTTGTGACAACAATACTCTGGGATGTTTGTCAGACGTTCGCGAGAGCTGGCACCATGAAAAAACTTCACAATCTCCTTAAGAACTTCTCAAAAGAAGATTTTGTGTTTGTTGAAGGAAATTTGAATGGACATGTCAGGAAGTCAAAGGAAGACTATGAACACTGTCATGGAGGACTGGGATACGGCACCAAGAACCTTCATGTATGTGCAAATCATACGGTCTTGTCGTGTTAAATACCATGTTCATCAAACAAAGCCGACACCTGATCACTTACAGCAGTGGTGGAGATGAAACCCAGATTGACTACCACTTAGTAGCCAGTTTCATAAAACCTCGGGTAAAAGATTATACAGGGAACCTGGGAGAGGCGATCGCTCAGCAACACCGTCTCCTGTCAACAGAAATTTTTATGAAGACGCCAAAGAAAATCAAACAAACAAGGATCCCTGAAAAAATCAAGTGGTATAAAATGGACAAAGAAAAAGGAGAGGCTTTTGTTTTCATGATGAAAAATTACCTCTCTCACACCACCTTCAAAATAAAAAAATTTAAAGTATTTGGCGCAACAGCTCTTCAAGTTCTCGACCCTGGATTCTCGCAACCACTCATGCTATGTTAGTACTCGTATGAAGAATAACTATTTTTACATCATGATGGATAATGACAATGTAGAAGAATTGTTTGACTTAAATTATATGAAGTTTGAAAATTTCAGTCAAGGAAAAAATGAATTAA
Organism: Brachypalpus laphriformis; assembly: GCA_945910035.1. Classification (NCBI taxonomy): domain Eukaryota; kingdom Metazoa; phylum Arthropoda; class Insecta; order Diptera; family Syrphidae; genus Brachypalpus; species Brachypalpus laphriformis. The sequence continues at coordinate 18,561,499 of OX246757.1, forward strand.
AAAAATGTAATTTTCGTTGTCTGTGTCTAAATATTAGATCATTAAGAAAAAATTGGGATGTCTTCTGTGCTCGTGTATGTCCAATCTTGAGTTGTATAGATGTAATTGTTTTGGTGGAAATAAATATTAAAAAAGAGGAAAATAGATTGTACCACCTGGATGGTTTTTGCGCGGAGTTTGAAAACAGGTTAGGTGGAGGCATAGCTATATTTATTAAAAAGCATATAAGATACGAACGTTTGAATACCGAAACAGCTACCTTTGAAAATTTGACTGTGAGAACTGTCTCAAATGCAAAGGCAAATGTAATCAGTGCAATCTATAGACCACCGAAAAACAATCTGAGTGAATTTATGAATGAGTTTGCACTAATTACAAGCACGAGAGGAGCGCAAAACGATCTGGTAGCTCTGGGCGACATGAACATAGATATAGGAAACGACATAAACAATTCTGTCTTCAACTACCACGAAATGCTAGCTTCAGAACGGTTGTACAATGTCATTAAAGGAGATACTAGGGTCGACTTAAATGGAGGCACACGCACACTTATTGACCATATTTTGGTGAATTTACCAAAGGTCAAAACGTTTTCATCTATAGTAGAAAGTGACATATCTGACCATTATAGCACGCTCTACGGGGTCTACGACCATACATCTGAGGAAAATGATACTCATTTGCAACCAACTATAATAACGAGTAAAGTAAACCAGCTGATTCGAGCCACTGATTGGACAAAAGTGGCAGAAAAAAACGACCCGGTATCGCTCTTAAGCTCGTTAATTGAAAAAATGAGTGAAATATATACAAGCTCAAAAAGCATACACAGGAAAAAAGCCGAAAGAATGCCCCATGGGTTGCTAGAGATATTCAAGACATCTGTAGAGATCGAGATAGACTCTATCGTAGGTGGAAAAGTAACCGGAATAACTTAACATATGAAAGAGATTACAAAACGTTACGGAATCAAGTTAACAAAAAAATTACAGTGACTAGGAATCAATATTACAAGAATAAGTTTGAAGAAGTGAGATGCGATCCAAAGAAAACTTGGGCGTTAATAAACGAAGTGCTAGGTCGAAAGAAACTAAATTTAGATGATGTTATTAGGAACAACCTTTCGCCTAATGTTAGCACGGGACAACTATCGGATGAATTCGACGACCTTTTTTCGAGTCAGGCAGCATCCATTATCCACGCGTGTAACATTGCCGAGTCTACGCATCGCAACGCTGTTCTACGAGACTCCATATATTTAGCAGATATCAGCTGCACTGAAGTAGCTTATCTATTGTATAGTTTGAATGTTCGAAAGGCGCCAGGGGCTGATGGCATCAGAGCCATAGATTTAAGATCAAACGCTGATATCTTTGCTCCAATAAAAGCGAAACTTATAAATCTAAGCTTTGACACTTCGCCTGCACCAGAGAAACTGAAGGAAGCAATTGTTCGACCGATACACAAGGGAGGTAGCAAACAACAGTCGGAGAACTATCGTGCGATTGCAATCTTGCCAGCAATCGATAAGATCATGGAACAGATCGTGTCAAATCGAATATGGGACTTCATCCACAAACACGATCTAATAAGCAAACATCAGTATGGCTTCCAAAAGGGCAGAAATACTAACCAGCTTCTTGGCGATTTTGCGAATGTCATCAACACCAGCCTCAGCCAACGCCACCACACCCTAGTTCTGTTTTTAGACTTCAGCAAAGCATTTGATAACCTCGACCATAAAAAACTTATCAATGCAGTTCAAAGAGTTGGAATTAGGGGAAGGCTGGCATACTGGATAGCAGACTATTTTTCAGACAGGACATTTAGGGTGAGAGTCAAAGATTGTTGCAGCAGGGCTCATAAAGTGCAGTATGGCATTCCACAAGGTAGCAAGTTGGGTCCTCTACTTATCATCTTGTACACTAATGAATTGCTGAAATGTTTCAAAAATAGTTTCCCGTTCGCCTACGCAGATGACACAATTTTGTTGTGTGTCATCAATCCCCAGAAGAAGCAGCAAGGATAATGCAAGCCGAACTAGATGAAGCTGGAAAATGGTACCACGACAATGGGCTAGTTATCAGTGCCATAAAAACAAAGCTCATGCACATCCGGAGCCCAAATTTTCCAGCGTCGCAAGTTTTACTGAAGAGCTACAGATGTGCGAATGCGTCCAGTTGTGAGGATATTCAAATGTTTGACACGTACAAGTATCTAGGCATCATAATTCATTGTCATTTCCTTTGGGAGGCTCACGTCAGCGATCTGCGAAACAAATTGAAAGGGTCACTGTTTGCGCTGGCCTGCCTACAGTACAAATCCACGACGTTTGTACAAAAGCAAGTCTACTATTCTCTTATAGAGTCTAGACTGCGGTATGGCATATTAGCTTAGGGAGGTGCAGCGCAAACGCACATCGAAAAGCTACAACAGATCCAAGACAGGGCGTTAAAGTGGATGTCGAAAGGCGCCATAATAACTAACATCGTACGCGTTCTTAGAGTAAGGCAGATCTTTGAGTTGCGTGCAGCTCTGGAGTACTACGATGATCTAAGTTTCCGAACGCCAATTACTCACCAGGTGAATACAAGGAGACGAGCTGAGGGTCTACTTCAACTTCCAGCGATCATAAATGAGTACGGTAGAAGAAGATTGAATTACATAGTGCAAAATGTACTCAACAATTTTCCTCAACATCTTCGCAACATAAACCAAACAAATGTTAGAAAAAGTAAAATAAAACAATATTTTATAGAATCTATAACCTAAATTTCATATATTAAAACAAATAGTTAATTCAATTCAATTTCATTAAAATTTAATTTTATCTACACTAAAGTTCAAATATTGCAATTTTGCTCAGTTTTTTCTAAAATTAACACGAAAACAAAACACTTTTTTCTTATATTAAGCTTACATGCATAAATTCATTCACTTTGATGATTTAAAAAACAAACATGTACTCAATCTCCTGCAGATAAGCCACGCGGCTTCGCAGGTCAATAGTTTTGTTAAAATTCTTTTTTTGAAATGAAAAATAAAATAAAATAAAATGTGCGTTATATTTCTCATACGGATAGAAGGGACCTACAGCTAAGTGCCATATTCGAAGGGAAATTTGTTTTGACAAACTTTCTTGTGACAACAATACTCTGGGATGTTTGTCAGACGTTCGCGAGAGCTGGCACCATGAAAAAACTTTTTGGTGTTTTCTCGAATTTGAACTTGGAACCTTACGCGCAGTGGTCCGACACACTAACCATTTGCACACTTAGGAGATTCGTTCGCCAAAGTTCTTCAACAATGCTCATGGCCAGCTTCTTGTTGATGACGACAAAATTCTGCAGAGGTGGCGGAAGAATTGGGAAATAATTCTGAATGAACACTTTATCCGTCTATACTTTCCAACAGTCACTTCTAACTGTGAAGAAATACCCGACATTACAGTTGAAGAAGTTAGTGAGGCGGTCAAATACTCAAAAAAAAAAACCAAAAGTGATTGAGCTAGACGAGATGCCCTCTGAGTTCTGAAAAAAGATGGGAGACATCGGGTTCAGATGGTTCAGAATTCACATCTCCAAATTTTTAAGAGGTGATCCAACGCCGATTCGATCCATTGGAAAGCTGCCTTCTTTCCATACACAAAGGAAACAGTGATACGCGAAACTGTTGTAACTACCGTTCGATCAAGCTGATGTTACACACCATGAAGATCGTTGAGCGGGTATTAGGTGGCCGACTGCGAAAAATAGCGCAGCTATCTGATGATCGGTGCGGGTTTGCCGCGGGTAAGTCAACCACAGATGCAATCCAAAGTATAAGGATAATAATGGAAAAACATCGTGATTCCTTAAAGGATTTCCATATTGTATTGGTTTACTTTAAAAAGGCATTCGACAGACAACCACGACATCTGATATGTGTGGGGCTAAGACACCGAGGGTTCCAAAAACCAATGTATAGATGATTATGGACATATACGAAAGAGCGAAGACAAAAGCAAGATTCCCCACTGGAGTAACCGAAAAATTCCCAACCAAAGTCGGGGTGCATCAGGGAAGCCTCTTAAGTTCTTTGCTCTTTATTGCAGTCCTTGATGCAAATCACTATTGATGAACAATTTGTTTACAATTACTTTGTGATACTCTGGAATCTTGTCAGTCCCTTTGTCGATCTACTCAACCACGTGCCAGAACTCAAAACCCTCTTCGCTCGTATTATGCAAAATCTAAGCAAAGCTGTACCAATTGTAAAGCTGACCGTCCTGTTCCTACTTCCTTTCGTTCGATATCGGTGGTCGTCGTAGTATTGCGAAGACTCATTCGTTCTGCTGTAACTGCCTACGCTCAGAACGTTTTTCAAACAAGTGTCGTTCCAATGGATTAGTTCTGGGATCAACATAACCATCAATAGTACAATATCATGGCTAAGAACAACATCTTCCAGCATACCCCTTGTGATGGTAGCACCCAGTGTTATTATCTGAACCGACATTTGATAGTTATTGGTAAAGGTAGTCCTGCCAACTATACTTCATTATAAAGGATACTGCTTTTTTCGGATCAAGATTCTTCTTGATTTCATTCCTTTTCTGTACTTTTTTTGTCGTTTTTTTCAGCCCTAAGTATGCAAAAAAATAAAAGCACTCCAGCTGTATGTATTGTCTACATCAAATGCATCCATTCGCCTTAAACGACTTCTGTTTTCGCAAGAAAATAAAGTTTGGTAAAAGAAGAGCTCTGCTCTTCAGATATCGACGCTGAAAGCTATTTTAAGTGTGAAAATCTATTAGCGAGCAATTTTCGAAACTACCACAAAAAAATTGAGAGCCACGAGAAGTACAATTTCAAACCAAGAGAAGGTCTTCACTGAGATAAGCCCGGACGCAATGTCAACAATGTCAGTTGATGTAGATGAAAGTCGATAAATTGTTTCGATTATTAATTGTTTCAATTCATTTTTGAACTTAAACTCTGATTTACACACAAATTTTTAGCTGAAATAAATCTTCTTTATTGTTTGTTTTCAACGCAGATTTTTTGTTAAGTGAAATATCCCTTTCTCGCACGAAAAGAGTTGGTAGGACTGGGTAAAGGTAAAGCGACGATTGATTCTATCCTGTCGGTAATTGGAATCTCGCCACGCTAAAGACATTCTCGATGATTGCAGAAATTTTTTTCACTACCTCAGCTAAGTGCAACATGACCTACGATCAGCAAAAATTGAACTACAAGTGACAGAGACACCAAAGTACTTTAACATCATAGTGCACATAGATATTTCGTTCCAGAATGACACAAAATGTACTTGCATTTAACCATAATTTCGTAATTTTCAAAGTATGCAACAATTCACAAACTAGGACACAGAAATAAGACGGCCATCCTGAGCGCATTAGAAGAAACAATTTAATTCCTAGGGGAACCCACCCGAGTTGTAGCTGATGGGAAACCATGCATCTAACATTCAGCAGTGAATGAATTTGTAAAGGAAAACGATATATGGTATGTATGTAGCATTCTACAAAACAACAGGGCATCATAAGACTGGTATGCTGATGTAGAAAGATTGCACGGAACCCTAAATGAACACATAAGGATTATGAATGCAGCTAATGGCAACTCAGATCTAGACGAAACGTCCATTGAAATGATTTGTAGGTAGTTATATTAAAAACATACAGTCAACAACGAAAGTTAAACCAATTTGACTTGGAAAAATGTAGACAAGGGAATATTTGAATAAATATCAAAAAGAGACAAAGAGGCCAGAATGAGAATCAGAAATAGAGGAAAAGATGTACTATTCGAAACATTATACGAACACTGTTAAAAACAAACCAAAATATAAAAAGATAACCAAAGTAATCTCAGATGGAAACTACATCACAGATAAATTAGCGATATGAGACACAAAATATTACAAAAAACATTTACTTTTTGTATTTCTGCTTCCATCTACGAGTAATACGATTAGGTAGCTCCTTTTCTGGTTCTAAACTTTATAAACTTTTGTGCAGGTCTCCTTTTTAAATATGTACATACTTCCAGCGTATATATATACAATTAACAGTCTGCGGTTTCTCTTTCACGACTTTTTTTTATTTATCGAAACAATTTGATGATTGTGAAATGACACTTCGGTGGATGCGTCTGCGTATTTTGTCCTTGTAATGGGTGCGTTTACAATTTGGAGTGTCGTGTCGAAAATGTGTGCTTAGAACAAAAATGAAATAGTATGACAATAATTAAGAAAGAAACTGAATTTTTAATGATAAGAAGAAATGGCTGTTAGCGAACATCTTGTTCAGTAAATAATCGTTTAACACTAGAACTGCCGAATGTTGACATCCCCCGTAAGCCGGGGAAATTTAACCCACTTAAATTATTGCGAATATGATTCAGTAAAATAATTTTTAATGTTTTCATTCAATGCAGTTCAAAGAGTTGGAATTAGGGGAAGGCTGGCATACTGGATAGCAGACTATTTGGCAGACAGGACATTTAGGGTGAGAGTCAAAGATTGTTGCAGCAGGGCTCATAAAGTGCAGTATGGCATTCCACAAGGTAGCAAGTTGGGTCCTCTACTTATCATCTTGTACACTAATGAATTGCTGAAATGTTTCAAAAATAGTTTCCCGTTCGCCTACGCAGATGACACAATTTTGTTGTGTGTCATCAATCCCCAGAAGAAGCAGCAAGGATAATGCAAGCCGAACTAGATGAAGCTGGAAAATGGTACCACGACAATGGGCTAGTTATCAGTGCCATAAAAACAAAGCTCATGCACATCCGGAGCCCAAATTTTCCAGCGTCGCAAGTTTTACTGAAGAGCTACAGATGTGCGAATGCGTCCAGTTGTGAGGATATTCAAATGTTTGACACGTACAAGTATCTAGGCATCATAATTCATTGTCATTTCCTTTGGGAGGCTCACGTCAGCGATCTGCGAAACAAATTGAAAGGGTCACTGTTTGCGCTGGCCTGCCTACAGTACAAATCCACGACGTTTGTACAAAAGCAAGTCTACTATTCTCTTATAGAGTCTAGACTGCGGTATGGCATATTAGCTTAGGGAGGTGCAGCGCAAACGCACATCGAAAAGCTACAACAGATCCAAGACAGGGCGTTAAAGTGGATGTCGAAAGGCGCCATAATAACTAACATCGTACGCGTTCTTAGAGTAAGGCAGATCTTTGAGTTGCGTGCAGCTCTGGAGTACTACGATGATCTAAGTTTCCGAACGCCAATTACTCACCAGGTGAATACAAGGAGACGAGCTGAGGGTCTACTTCAACTTCCAGCGATCATAAATGAGTACGGTAGAAGAAGATTGAATTACATAGTGCAAAATGTACTCAACAATTTTCCTCAACATCTTCGCAACATAAACCAAACAAATGTTAGAAAAAGTAAAATAAAACAATATTTTATAGAATCTATAACCTAAATTTCATATATTAAAACAAATAGTTAATTCAATTCAATTTCATTAAAATTTAATTTTATCTACACTAAAGTTCAAATATTGCAATTTTGCTCAGTTTTTTCTAAAATTAACACGAAAACAAAACACTTTTTTCTTATATTAAGCTTACATGCATAAATTCATTCACTTTGATGATTTAAAAAACAAACATGTACTCAATCTCCTGCAGATAAGCCACGCGGCTTCGCAGGTCAATAGTTTTGTTAAAATTCTTTTTTTGAAATGAAAAATAAAATAAAATAAAATGTGCGTTATATTTCTCATACGGATAGAAGGGACCTACAGCTAAGTGCCATATTCGAAGGGAAATTTGTTTTGACAAACTTTCTTGTGACAACAATACTCTGGGATGTTTGTCAGACGTTCGCGAGAGCTGGCACCATGAAAAAACTTTTTGGTGTTTTCTCGAATTTGAACTTGGAACCTTACGCGCAGTGGTCCGACACACTAACCATTTGCACACTTAGGAGATTCGTTCGCCAAAGTTCTTCAACAATGCTCATGGCCAGCTTCTTGTTGATGACGACAAAATTCTGCAGAGGTGGCGGAAGAATTGGGAAATAATTCTGAATGAACACTTTATCCGTCTATACTTTCCAACAGTCACTTCTAACTGTGAAGAAATACCCGACATTACAGTTGAAGAAGTTAGTGAGGCGGTCAAATACTCAAAAAAAAAAACCAAAAGTGATTGAGCTAGACGAGATGCCCTCTGAGTTCTGAAAAAAGATGGGAGACATCGGGTTCAGATGGTTCAGAATTCACATCTCCAAATTTTTAAGAGGTGATCCAACGCCGATTCGATCCATTGGAAAGCTGCCTTCTTTCCATACACAAAGGAAACAGTGATACGCGAAACTGTTGTAACTACCGTTCGATCAAGCTGATGTTACACACCATGAAGATCGTTGAGCGGGTATTAGGTGGCCGACTGCGAAAAATAGCGCAGCTATCTGATGATCGGTGCGGGTTTGCCGCGGGTAAGTCAACCACAGATGCAATCCAAAGTATAAGGATAATAATGGAAAAACATCGTGATTCCTTAAAGGATTTCCATATTGTATTGGTTTACTTTAAAAAGGCATTCGACAGACAACCACGACATCTGATATGTGTGGGGCTAAGACACCGAGGGTTCCAAAAACCAATGTATAGATGATTATGGACATATACGAAAGAGCGAAGACAAAAGCAAGATTCCCCACTGGAGTAACCGAAAAATTCCCAACCAAAGTCGGGGTGCATCAGGGAAGCCTCTTAAGTTCTTTGCTCTTTATTGCAGTCCTTGATGCAAATCACTATTGATGAACAATTTGTTTACAATTACTTTGTGATACTCTGGAATCTTGTCAGTCCCTTTGTCGATCTACTCAACCACGTGCCAGAACTCAAAACCCTCTTCGCTCGTATTATGCAAAATCTAAGCAAAGCTGTACCAATTGTAAAGCTGACCGTCCTGTTCCTACTTCCTTTCGTTCGATATCGGTGGTCGTCGTAGTATTGCGAAGACTCATTCGTTCTGCTGTAACTGCCTACGCTCAGAACGTTTTTCAAACAAGTGTCGTTCCAATGGATTAGTTCTGGGATCAACATAACCATCAATAGTACAATATCATGGCTAAGAACAACATCTTCCAGCATACCCCTTGTGATGGTAGCACCCAGTGTTATTATCTGAACCGACATTTGATAGTTATTGGTAAAGGTAGTCCTGCCAACTATACTTCATTATAAAGGATACTGCTTTTTTCGGATCAAGATTCTTCTTGATTTCATTCCTTTTCTGTACTTTTTTTGTCGTTTTTTTCAGCCCTAAGTATGCAAAAAAATAAAAGCACTCCAGCTGTATGTATTGTCTACATCAAATGCATCCATTCGCCTTAAACGACTTCTGTTTTCGCAAGAAAATAAAGTTTGGTAAAAGAAGAGCTCTGCTCTTCAGATATCGACGCTGAAAGCTATTTTAAGTGTGAAAATCTATTAGCGAGCAATTTTCGAAACTACCACAAAAAAATTGAGAGCCACGAGAAGTACAATTTCAAACCAAGAGAAGGTCTTCACTGAGATAAGCCCGGACGCAATGTCAACAATGTCAGTTGATGTAGATGAAAGTCGATAAATTGTTTCGATTATTAATTGTTTCAATTCATTTTTGAACTTAAACTCTGATTTACACACAAATTTTTAGCTGAAATAAATCTTCTTTATTGTTTGTTTTCAACGCAGATTTTTTGTTAAGTGAAATATCCCTTTCTCGCACGAAAAGAGTTGGTAGGACTGGGTAAAGGTAAAGCGACGATTGATTCTATCCTGTCGGTAATTGGAATCTCGCCACGCTAAAGACATTCTCGATGATTGCAGAAATTTTTTTCACTACCTCAGCTAAGTGCAACATGACCTACGATCAGCAAAAATTGAACTACAAGTGACAGAGACACCAAAGTACTTTAACATCATAGTGCACATAGATATTTCGTTCCAGAATGACACAAAATGTACTTGCATTTAACCATAATTTCGTAATTTTCAAAGTATGCAACAATTCACAAACTAGGACACAGAAATAAGACGGCCATCCTGAGCGCATTAGAAGAAACAATTTAATTCCTAGGGGAACCCACCCGAGTTGTAGCTGATGGGAAACCATGCATCTAACATTCAGCAGTGAATGAATTTGTAAAGGAAAACGATATATGGTATGTATGTAGCATTCTACAAAACAACAGGGCATCATAAGACTGGTATGCTGATGTAGAAAGATTGCACGGAACCCTAAATGAACACATAAGGATTATGAATGCAGCTAATGGCAACTCAGATCTAGACGAAACGTCCATTGAAATGATTTGTAGGTAGTTATATTAAAAACATACAGTCAACAACGAAAGTTAAACCAATTTGACTTGGAAAAATGTAGACAAGGGAATATTTGAATAAATATCAAAAAGAGACAAAGAGGCCAGAATGAGAATCAGAAATAGAGGAAAAGATGTACTATTCGAAACATTATACGAACACTGTTAAAAACAAACCAAAATATAAAAAGATAACCAAAGTAATCTCAGATGGAAACTACATCACAGATAAATTAGCGATATGAGACACAAAATATTACAAAAAACATTTACTTTTTGTATTTCTGCTTCCATCTACGAGTAATACGATTAGGTAGCTCCTTTTCTGGTTCTAAACTTTATAAACTTTTGTGCAGGTCTCCTTTTTAAATATGTACATACTTCCAGCGTATATATATACAATTAACAGTCTGCGGTTTCTCTTTCACGACTTTTTTTTATTTATCGAAACAATTTGATGATTGTGAAATGACACTTCGGTGGATGCGTCTGCGTATTTTGTCCTTGTAATGGGTGCGTTTACAATTTGGAGTGTCGTGTCGAAAATGTGTGCTTAGAACAAAAATGAAATAGTATGACAATAATTAAGAAAGAAACTGAATTTTTAATGATAAGAAGAAATGGCTGTTAGCGAACATCTTGTTCAGTAAATAATCGTTTAACACTAGAACTGCCGAATGTTGACATCCCCCGTAAGCCGGGGAAATTTAACCCACTTAAATTATTGCGAATATGATTCAGTAAAATAATTTTTAATGTTTTCATTCAATGCAGTTCAAAGAGTTGGAATTAGGGGAAGGCTGGCATACTGGATAGCAGACTATTTGGCAGACAGGACATTTAGGGTGAGAGTCAAAGATTGTTGCAGCAGGGCTCATAAAGTGCAGTATGGCATTCCACAAGGTAGCAAGTTGGGTCCTCTACTTATCATCTTGTACACTAATGAATTGCTGAAATGTTTCAAAAATAGTTTCCCGTTCGCCTACGCAGATGACACAATTTTGTTGTGTGTCATCAATCCCCAGAAGAAGCAGCAAGGATAATGCAAGCCGAACTAGATGAAGCTGGAAAATGGTACCACGACAATGGGCTAGTTATCAGTGCCATAAAAACAAAGCTCATGCACATCCGGAGCCCAAATTTTCCAGCGTCGCAAGTTTTACTGAAGAGCTACAGATGTGCGAATGCGTCCAGTTGTGAGGATATTCAAATGTTTGACACGTACAAGTATCTAGGCATCATAATTCATTGTCATTTCCTTTGGGAGGCTCACGTCAGCGATCTGCGAAACAAATTGAAAGGGTCACTGTTTGCGCTGGCCTGCCTACAGTACAAATCCACGACGTTTGTACAAAAGCAAGTCTACTATTCTCTTATAGAGTCTAGACTGCGGTATGGCATATTAGCTTAGGGAGGTGCAGCGCAAACGCACATCGAAAAGCTACAACAGATCCAAGACAGGGCGTTAAAGTGGATGTCGAAAGGCGCCATAATAACTAACATCGTACGCGTTCTTAGAGTAAGGCAGATCTTTGAGTTGCGTGCAGCTCTGGAGTACTACGATGATCTAAGTTTCCGAACGCCAATTACTCACCAGGTGAATACAAGGAGACGAGCTGAGGGTCTACTTCAACTTCCAGCGATCATAAATGAGTACGGTAGAAGAAGATTGAATTACATAGTGCAAAATGTACTCAACAATTTTCCTCAACATCTTCGCAACATAAACCAAACAAATGTTAGAAAAAGTAAAATAAAACAATATTTTATAGAATCTATAACCTAAATTTCATATATTAAAACAAATAGTTAATTCAATTCAATTTCATTAAAATTTAATTTTATCTACACTAAAGTTCAAATATTGCAATTTTGCTCAGGGCATCATAAGACTGGTATGCTGATGTAGAAAGATTGCACGGAACCCTAAATGAACACATAAGGATTATGAATGCAGCTAATGGCAACTCAGATCTAGACGAAACGTCCATTGAAATGATTTGTAGGTAGTTATATTAAAAACATACATTCAACAACAAAAGTTAAACCAATTTGACTTGGAAAAATGTAGGCAAGGGAATATTTGAATAAATATCAAAAAGAGACAAGGAGGCCAGAATGAGAATCAGAAATAGAGGAAAAGATGTACTATTCGAAACATTATACGAACACTGTTAAAAACAAACCAAAATATAAAAAGATAACCAAAGTAATCTCAGATGGAAACTACATCACAGATAAATTAGCGATATGAGACACAAAATATTACAAAAAACATTTACTTTTTGTATTTTTGCTTCCATCTACGAGTAATACGATTAGGTAGCTCCTTTTCTGGTTCTAAACTTTATAAACTTTTGTGCAGGTCTCCTTTTTAAATATGTACATACTTCCAGCGTATATATATACAATTAACAGTCTGCGGTTTCTCTTTCACGACTTTTTTTTATTTATCGAAACAATTTGATGATTGTGAAATGACACTTCGGTGGATGCGTCTGCGTATTTTGTCCTTGTAATGGGTGCGTTTACAATTTGGAGTGTCGTGTCGAAAATGTGTGCTTAGAACAAAAATGAAATAGTATGACAATAATTAAGAAAGAAACTGAATTTTTAATGATAAGAAGAAATGGCTGTTAGCGAACATCTTGTTCAGTAAATAATCGTTTAACACTAGAACTGCCGAATGTTGACATCCCCCGTAAGCCTGGGAAATTTGACCCACTTAAATTATTGCGAATATGATCCAGTAAAATAATTTTTAATGTTTTCATTCATGAATTTAAATCATAACCTATATTGTTTGACACAATATTTAGTACAAAAAACATCACAATATTATTTTACATTTTTTCTGTTAGTACTGAAGTCGAAATCCATGCACTAGTTGTTAATATTATTTGAAATGCAAGCTATATATAAATAAAATACTCTTTAGAAACACAGTGCACTCTCGAGTTTTGCAACACACGCAATGGATTTAAATTTTTCGATTTTTGCAACTTTGTAATCGTGCGACACAAAATACATACATATTTGAACATATTATGTTAAGAAAATTGTAAAAACTTAAACTGTAGATAAATATTTATTTATTTACCTGCATCTGAGCTTTCTTAGACATAGAGCATGGTTTTAACAATGTCAATGCATCAGCGATTGCAGATGCACTTTCAGACCAGAAGGTAGGCAGCTCACTATGCGAATTGATCAATTTACTGCTTAATGGCTGGATTATAAGCTCAGAGCTGAGTGGAATGCCTTCTGGAAGATCTGTCAGTAGAGGCACTATGCAAGGTGGCGATCTATCATCTCTCCTTTGGAATTTGGTGGTTAATGTAGTATTGACAATATTGGAGGGTGAGGGATGCACGGTGATTGCTTATGCAGATGATGTTACTATAGCAGTCTCAGAAAAGCATCTTAATACTCTAAAAAAAACAGCTACAAAACGCTTTAAACAAGCTAACCAGGTGGGCGGTTCGGTGTAGTTTGGGTGTAAACCCACATAAAACTGAACTGGTACTCTTCTCAAGGAAATATAATAGTATCAGCTTAACTTTCTCTGATAAAGCAAAATACTTGGGTCTCATCCTGGATAGGAAACTAAGCTGGAAACCTAACATTCAAGAAAAAGTCGAGAAAGCTGCGGTAGCACTTTTCTCTTCCAAAAAGCTATTGCAAATAAATGGGGTTTATAGCGTCGAATAACTTACTAGCTATAGATCTCGGTCAGTGGACCAATAGTCACATACGGGGTGATTGTTTGGTGGACAGCCTTAGAAAAAGCTATAAATCGCGACTATCTAAGTAAGGTCGAGCGTAAGCGGAGCACTACGTACAAATCCCTCTGCGGCACTGGACATTATGTTTCATCTGATACCCGTCGATATATCTATTTAGCAAGGCAAATGGCAGCGAATGCAGCCATTCGCCTCGATGCTACCCAACAGTGGTCAAGGAAAGAATTTAGCCACGTTTCCATTCTGAATATATTCATAATCTCTCCCCAAAACACGGACTACACCATCAACGTCTAAATTTTGGCAAGAACGTCCTTGTCACCATCCCTTCCAGATCACTCTGGAATGAAGAGGCTTTTTTTAGAAGATGAGTCGTTCCACTTCTATACTGACGGCTCAAAAACTAAAGACGGTGTTGGTAAAGGTGTTTTCTCTGACAGGCTTAATCTTAAGCTCTTCTTTTTTTCTCCGTCCACCAAATCATTGTAGCATGTAGCAGGGGGAAATAATGGCGATTAAGGAGGTCTTATTTTAGCTAAAGAAAAATGTGATATCCACTAAGGACATTCGTATCTTTTCAGATATCCAAGCTGCAACGAAATTCTTGGAATTGATCTCTATAAATTCAGTAGTAGCCCTAGACTGTCATTCATCTCTTACGGAGATGTCGGAGCAGTTGAATATTCACCTCTGTTGTGTGTCGGGGCATAGGGATATCCCGAGGAATCGTAAAGCTGATGAACTCGCCAGAATAGGAACAACTGCACTCACCCTTCCAGATAATGATAATCTAGGTACACCAATCCCTACTTGTAAATTTAAATTCAAGCTAGATGCAATCGAAATAACAAACCTTAGGTGGATAAGAGGTACAACATGTCTAGCGACTAAGAAGATTTGGCCCAAGTTGGATCTGAAACGCTCTAAGAAATTGATCTCCCTCAATCGATTGCATGTTGGATCTATTATAGGTGTAATTACAGGACGCTGTCTAATAGGCAAGCATGCAACAAGGCTTGGCGTATATTCAAATGATTATTGAAGCTGCATGGACGAAGAAGGGTTTGTGCCGTCGGGGTAACTTCCCTACCACGTAAAAAACTTATGGTTCCAAAACAACCAAAAGCCTCGGATAAGGATGACTAATGACGACCCCAGCAAACGAAATAAGGACAACGACCTTCGGATCTGTACGTGGAATGTTCTGTCCCTTTACAGACCACGTGCAGCCGAACAACTAGCAGGGGCCCTAGACTGCTATAAAGCAGATATTATCGCCATCCAGGAAGTGCGGTGGGATGGGCCGGGCAAAAAGAGGATGAGAAACTATGACATCTACTACGGTGATTGCTACAGAGGCAACAGGCAACGCTTATTCGGATGCGGATTTGTCATACGCGGCAGACTTAGGCAAGAAGTCTTAAGCTTCCGACACGTTAGTGAGTGTATTATGACTATCCGAATATGTGTTCATGCCCCACAGAAGAAAAGGACCCTGCCACCAAAGGGCGTTTCTATGAGCTCTTCGACAAACTATACGAGCAATGTCCTAAATACGACGCTAAAATCATATTGGGTGATTTTAACGCCAAAATAGGAAAGGAGGACGTCTTTGGTAGAGCAGTCGGTAAGCATAGCCCACACGACACCACGTCTGATAACGGACTAAGGCTAATTGATTTCGCTGTGGAGCGAAATGTCACCATAGCAAACACATGGTTTCCTCATCTCGATATTCATAAGCAGACATGTCGGTCCAATGATCATGTAACGATCAACCAAATTGGTCATATTGCGATCGACGTAAACCATGCCTCCAGCATTCTGGATGTCCGGATCTTCCGAGCAGCCAACACAGACCCGGATCATTACCTTGTTGTAGCTAAGGTACGAATGCGGATATCCCAATCTGAGCAACAAAGAAAAATCGCTGTGAGAAAATTTAACGTCGAAAAGCTACAATCGCAAGAGACCGCCAGACTCTTCGTTCAACGTGTATCCCGAAATCTCTCAATCACCCCTTTGCCGCCAGCATCAAGTACTGAAGACCAGTGGCAACGCTGTCAACATGCCATCAGAAACGCCGCGACTGATGTGCTGGGTCTCGCTCGCCCACCACCGCCAAACCCCTGGTTTGACGAAAAATGCCGGCAAGTGCATGCAGCAAAACAAGAGGCATACAAAGCGGCGCTGCAAAGGAAGACGAGAGCTGCTCGTGAGCTCTACGAGCAAAAAAGACGGGAAGAACATCGGCTTCTCCAAAAGAAGAAGAACGAGCATGAGAAGCGTGCGTTTGAGAATATCGAGAGCTTATACTCCAGGAACAATGTACGGAAGTTTTACCAAAAGGTAAAAAGAACATGTCAGAGAAGCAATACCCGTACAGAAACTTGTAGAGATGAAAATGGAAACCTCGTAGTAGAATCACAGTCGGTGCTGAGAATATGGAAAAACTACTTCTGCAGACTGTATAACGGTGACGAAGACCAACATCCCGCTGTCAGGCAGAATGAACCATTCAACATAGACGATGATAGTCAAAATTTCCGTCCACCAGACCAAAACGAAGTGAGGATAGCAATATCCAAGCTAAAATACAACAAGGCTGCTGGACCTGACGGCTTACCGGCCGAACTTTTCAAGGCAGCTGGTGATGAATTGGTAGAGTGCATACACCAACTCATCTCTAAGATTTGGTCAGTCTCAGTGTATGCCTGATGAATGGAATCTCAGCAGCGTTTGCCCGATCCGCAAGAAAGGAGACCCCCTCAACTGCGCCAATTATAGAGGCATCAGTCTCCTCAACATCGTATACAAGATCTTTTCTGCGATATTGTGTGAACGCCTGAAACCTTATATCAACAGCCTGATTGGACCCTATCAGTGCGGTTTCAGGCCAGGAAAGTCCACCATCGATCAAATCTTCACACTTCGGCAGATCCTGGAGAAAACCCAAGAATTCCAAATCGAAACTCACCACCTCTTTATCTATTTCAAGGCCGCCTATGACAGCATCTATAGAGAAGAGCTTTATAGAGCCATGTCTACTTTTGACATCCCTGCCAAACTTGTCCGTCTGTGCAGGATGACGATGGAGAACGCTCGCTGCTCCATCAAGGTCGGTAATGACCTCACCGAGACCTTTGATGTCAAAAAAGGCTTTAGACAAGGTGACGCGCTGTCATGTGACTTCTTCAATATTGTACTTGAACGGATTGTGCGGAACTCACAAGCCAACACCGGAGGCACAATCTATTGCAAGTCTGTACAACTGCTTGCATACGCCGACGATATAGACATTATCGGAAGAACTAAGCGAGCTGTCACCGGTGCGTTTGCAAGCATTGAGGCGGAAGCGGCCAAAATGGGTTTAGCGATAAACGAAGGCAAAACCAAGTATATGCTGTCAACAAGACGGGAAAACCAACACCGACGAATTGGACAAAACGTCACCGTGGGCAGCTATAACTTCGAGGTAGTAAGGGACTTTGTCTACCTTGGCTCTGCTATAAATTCTACAAACAACATCAGCGCAGAAATCAAGCGAAGAATAACTCTTTCCAATCGCTGTTTCTTTGGGCTTATAAGGCAATTCAACAGTAAAGCCCTATCTCGAACAACTAAGGAGACTCTATATAAGACCTTGATCATCCCAGTCCTGCTTTACGGCGCTGAAACATGGACTTTATTAAAAGACGACGAAGATATCCTTGGTCGCTTCGAGAGAAAAATTCTTCGTAAGATTTTCGGTCCCGTTTGCGTTGACGGGTTTTGGAGGAGAAGATTCAATCACGACCTATACGAGCTGTACAGCGACATCGACCTAGTCAAAAAACTGCGTATTGGACGTCTGAGATGGCTAGGACATGTAGAGCGAATGGACACCAACGCTCCGGCCCGCAGAGTCTTCGAATCTAACCCCGAGTGACGACGCAGTAGAGGGAATCATCGCCGTAGGTGGCGCGCACAAGTTCAAGGGGACCTCGACCAATTTGGAGTGCGCAACTGGAAGCAACTAGCTAAAGACCGAGCTAAATGGAGAGGCTTGTTGGTTGAGGCCCAGGTTCACCCCGAACTGTAGCGCCACCTAAGTAAGTAAGTAAGACGAAGAATAGGAAAAAACCATTCCTCACCTTCTTTGTGCGTGTCCAGCTCTCTCCCGTAGAAGAAAGCTTCACCTGGGAGCTTTCTATTTTAACGATTTAGGCGATCTGATAGATTTAGACATCAGAAGCCTCCTTCTCTTCATTAGAAGCTCCTATTGGCTCTAACGAGTAGCCTGGGATTACATGATCCTTTGTGGTACCACAACGGACCTTCTTTGGTCTATGTGTGTTGGCGTAACCTGGCAGCCACTTCAACCTGCATCTGAGTTTCCTATAAATGTTTTTTTTTTTTTTTATAAAATATATAATAAATACTTTTTTTTAACAAAAATTAAATCTGTAAATGGAATGTACACAGAGTATATTATTGCGTACTCCCTTTTAAAGTGTTTTAATTTTCTGTTCGATTAATACAATTTTTTAGATTTTTGCCACAGGGTCGTGTTTTTATTAGTTGCAAAAATCGAAAGTGCACTGTATGTACATTTTTATAACGCAAATATTCAAAATGAGTGCCACTGAATTAAGCAATAATGCATTTTCATTAAATATATAAAATACTCGATTAACTAGAATGCGGTCGAATTTTTGCTATTATCGAAGCTACATATGAAGGCTCCAAATGTCACGTTGTGCACAAGGGAAGGTTGTCTGAGGAATTTGAGATCCAAAGTGGGTTAAGAAAAGGCTGTATCCTTTCACCAATATTATTCCTATTAGTGGTTAGCGATATGCTTCACGCAGCTTTGTCGACGGGAAACGGAGGAATTCGATGGACTCTTACATCTCAACGGAAAAATCTTGACTACGCTGACGATGTATGCTTACTCTCCCACACAATTATGGACATCCACCAATTGACAGCAGATGTGGAGAGGGAGGCAAGCAACGTCGGCCTGAAAATTAATACTGCAAAAACTAAGATTATCAGCCTTGGAACAAACTCATCGGCTCAAATATGCATTGCTGGACAAACGGTAGAGAGAGTAGAGGATTTCCAGTATCTTGGGAGTATTGTCTCGACCGATGGTGGAACCGAACTGGATATAGCCAACAGGATCGCCAAAGCCAAGTCCACGTTCGGGATGTTGTCCAAAATACGGCGAAGCAATGCAATCATTTTGAGCACGAAGATAAAACTGTTTCGGTCCAACGTTGAATCCGTGCTGGTTTATGGTTGCAGCACGTGGAAAGTGACCCCTACTATCACCAGAAAGCTGCAAACGTTTGTTAATAGGTGCCTACGCAATATCTTAAGGATTTTCTGGCCCAATCGTATCTCTAACGAACACCTGTACGAGAGAACGGGTCAGGAACCAATAGGCACAACCATCCAACGGCGGAAGTGGCATTGGATTGGTCACACGTCCTGTAAGGGTGACAGTTCCATAGCAAACCATGCTATGCAATGGAACCCTTTAACTGAGGATGGCAGAAGACCTGGCGGTCCAAGGAGAACATGGCGCAGAACAGTCGAGAAGGAGGCACGGCAGTTAGGGAAAAGTTGGAGGGAACTCAGACACATTGCCAGAAACCGTATACGATGGCGTAGTAGAGGCCCTAGGACCCACAAGGGGATACAGGTCATAATCCAACAGCTCATTAAGTGCTTAGGCCTAGCTTATCGTAACCGCTCCTTTTGTGTGCGTTATCTTTTTGCACAAATGGAAGGGGTCTACAGTTTTGCGCCTCATCCGAATAGCATTTTTTTCTTTTTTGAGCCAAGCCGTAATCAAGGCTGTGGATGTATTACCTCAATATCATAATCTAAAGCGGTTGAGTAGGGGATTCCGATTTAACGCGTTTCTAGAATTAATACGAGTATATGACAAACGTTTCACTTGCGGGTTATAAAACTCGAGTCCACTTAAGATTTGTTGAGAGAGTTCGATATAAACATTTAACCCTTTACTGCATGATTTTTTATTTATTTTTTTCTTAAGGAAAAAAGTATTCTTTTATGTATTGCATCGACCTGAATACGAAAATGATAATGATTTTTAAAAATATTGATTGTATGATTTGTATACATATCACATATAATATATCATGCAGATAAAACACACTTTTTTGACGTCTCAAAATTGGTTTTATTTCACTTTTTTCTAACTACTATTAATAATATAAAATGTTAACGCTTGTAACAAAATTAAAACAAAATACATAACTTAAATAACAAAACCTAAAAATTCTAAATTAAGTTAACTTTATGTTTATATTCAAAAAATTTTAATTTTCAAGAGGAGAGAAATCATTTGATATGAAAATCTTGAAAACAATCTCTGTCTTTGTTGGAGCAAAGCGCTGTTTCACATTCTGCACATTTGGCAAATGTTAATTTTCCACACCCAGGCAGCGTACACCTTAAAAGTTGAGGCATATGGTTAAGAAGATAAATAGTTAAAACCAGCTTTCACTTCTTCCGACAAAACAGTTGCTGACCTTCCACGCTTTGATTCCTCACCACCCAAACGACAAATTGTTTCCGGCACCGATATCTTGAAATCGGCTAGGGACATGGTTTTCTCCGCCGTTACAGTGAATTGCTTGTCTGGATTACATTACTTACTTAGGAGCTATAGTTTGGGGTGAACCTGGGCCTCAACCTCCTCTCTTCCTCCTCTACTCCATCTCTCCATTTATCTCGATCTTTAGCTAATTGCCTCCAGTTGCGCACTCCAATTTTTGTCGAAGTCCCCTTGAACTTTTGCATGCCACCTACAGCCAGCCTAGAGCCAGCGAGATTAACTGGTCGAACAACTAACTGGGAAGGCTTTAGGAACGAAATTGAAGATAATGTTGAACTGAGCGTTCCACTTACGACACCCTATGAACTTGAGGTTGAAGTTGATCGCTTCGTTGAGATCGTACAGCTCGCCTCTTGGAATAATACTCCCAATCCAAGGAAAACGCCGGACAGATACGGTTTGCGATATCCTCCGGAAATAAAAGAATTGGTCAAGGAAAAAAGAAAAGCGCGTGAAAAATGGCAACAGAGTCGTGCTCCGCAGCCTAAAGCACACTTGAATCGTCTGTGCAATTTGTTGAAGAAGACTATTAAAGATTTTAAGAATCGTGCAATAGGCTCTTACCTTGAAAGTTTAACAGCGAAAAAAGATTCCAATTATTCACTTTGGAAAGCTGTAAAAGGCACCAAACGGCCCAAAGTCTCCGCGCCGCCAATCAAATTAAATCAAAATGAATGGGCGACGGAAGATAAAGAAAAAGCGGACATCTTTGCGGCCCACCTGGAAGAAACATTTAAACCGTACGATGGTCAAGTGGTTTACGATAGCCGCAATAGGCTGAATTTACCATCTGACGATTTGACGCTCACAAGTGCAACGATAAGGGAACTCAAACATGAGTTCGAGAATCTAAAACCTAAGAAAACTCCTGGTTATGATTTGATTACCGGAGAAATTCTCAAAGTTTTACCTAGAAAAGCATTGATTAAGCTTCTCCATATTGTTAATGCTGCACTTAGATTAAAACACGTGCCGAGCCAATGGAAAGTTGCGGAAGTCAAAATGGTTTTAAAACCAGGAAAACCGCCAAATGAGATAAAATCGTATAGACCAATTTCGCTTCTTCCAATCATATCGAAAATTTTCGAGAGGATATTATTAAGGCGTCTCTAACCGTTTATAGAAGAAAATAATCTTATCCCTGACCAACAGTTTGGGTTCAGAAGCAAGCATTCGACGAATAACCAGGTGCATATAATTACTGACGTATCCGAGAAAGCATTTGAAGAAAAAAAGATTTGCTCAAGCGTATTTCTTGACGTCTCGCAAGCCTTTAATAAGGTGTGGCATGATGGCTTGAAATTCAAACTACGACAAGTTCTCCCGGTATGCATATTCGATATTCTAGAATCATATCTCGGGAATAGAATCTTTCGTGTTAGACATGGAGTCGAATACTCCGAGCTCAAAGAAATTTCGGCCGGCGTACCGCAAGGAAGCGTCCTTGGGCCGCTTCTCTATTTGCTATATACTCGTGATATACCGAACGAAGATGGCACTATCCTTGCTACGTTTGCCAATGACACCGCTATCCTAGCAGTAGGTAAAACAATCGAAGAAACGACTGTAAAACTGCAAAACGCACTGAATAATGTAAATGAATGGACGAGGGACTGGCGGATCGCCCTCAACGAATCTAAATCTGTTCACGTGAATTTCACTTACAAGAAAACTAATAACTTGCCAATTTTCCTAAACTAGGCCCGAATACCTTTTGCAAACGAGGCCAAATACCTGGGAATGACACTCGACGCAAGACTGAAATGGAATTCGCACGTGAAAATGAAACGAAAAGAACTCGAAATCAAATATAGAGAAATGTACTGGTTACTCGGAAAACATTCCCAGCTCAGTACTGAGAACAAACTGCTTTTATACAAGCAAGTGCTAAAGCCGGTGTGGACCTACGGTATACAACTTTGGGGTTGTACCAAAAAAACAAATGTAAATATTTTACAAGCTTTTCAAAATAAATAGCTAAGAGAAATTGTCCAAGCACCGTGGTATATTAGAAACGACGATTCCCACAGGGATCTCGGAATTCCGACAATCGAAGCTGAAACTAGAAGCTTTGCGAGAAAGCATAGAAACCGACTAATCGGACACGTCAACAATACAGTCCTACAAATTTTGTATGAGAGCAATTTATTGCGCCGACTACAAAGGACGAAACCTTTCGACTTGGCGAGATAATGATTAACCGCGTCTAGATTGCGGAATATGCAGGATCTTTCAGTGGAAAGTAACCTGCCAAACGTTTTTATTTCGTGATAGAAAAATCGCTTGATAAGTTTATACTTAGTTGCGATATCTAACAAATTTATATCGAAGGGTGGTGTTTTTTTAGTCAGTAAGAATCTGACACTACTATGAGCACGCGCTTGCTATCCTCATAGTGTCTATGGAAGATTTTTCACCTACCCTCGGAAAAAAAAAGAGAAAAAAAAAAAAACCTACAGGGAGGAGGCCCTCTACTGCGTCGTCCCTCGGCGTTAGATTCGAAGACTCTGCGGACCGGAGCGTTGGTGTCCATTCGCTCTGCTTGTCCTAGCCATCTCAGATGTCGCAGTTTTTTGACTAGTTCGATGTCGCTGTACAGCTCGTATAGTTCGTGATTGAATCTTCTCCTCCAAAACCCGTCAACGAATATCTTACGAAGAATCTTTCTCTCGAAGCAACCAAGGAAATCTTCATCCACCTTTAATAAAGTCCATGTTTTAGTGCCGTAAATCAGAATTGGGATTATCAGAGTTTTTTACAAAGTCTCCTTAGTTGTTCGAGATAGGGCTTTACTGTTGAATTGTCTTATAAGCTCAAAAAAACAGCGATTAGCAAGAGTTATTCTTCACTTGATTTCTGCGCTGATGTTATTTTTTTGAGTTTATAGCAGACCCAAGGTAGAAAAAGTCCCTTACTACAACGAAGTTATAGCTTGATTTTCCCTTCTTATTGACAACATACCATATACTTGGTTTTGCCTTCGTTCATCGATAAACCTATTTTGTCCGCTACTGCTTTAATGCTTGCAAACGCACTGGTAACAGCCCTCTGAGTTCTTTCAATAATGTCAATATCGTTGGCGTATGCAAGCAGTTGTACAGAATTGTGATAGATTGTGCCTCCGGTGTTGGTTTGTGGGTTCCGCGCAATCCGTTCAAGTACAATATTAAAGAAGTCACACGACAGCGCGTCACCTTTTCTAAAACCTTTTTTGACATCAAAGACCTCGGTGAGGTCACTACCGACTTTCATGGAGCAGCAAGCGCTCTCCATCGTCATCCTGCACAGACGAACAAGTTTAGCAGGGATGTCAATACTAGACATGGCTCTATAAAGCTCTTCTCTATAGGTGCTGTCATAGGCGGCCTTGAAATCGATAAAGAGATGGTGAGTATCGATTTAAACTTCTTGGGTTTTCTTCAGCATCTGTCGAGGTGTGAAGATTTGATCAATGGTGGACTTTCCTGGCCTGAAACCACACTGACAGGGTCCAACTAGACTGTTGATAAAAGGTTTCAGACGTTCACACAATATCGCAGAAAAGATCTTTTATGCGACCTTGAGGAGACTGATGACTCTTTAATTAGCGCAGTTGAGGGGGTCTCCTTTCTTGTGGATTGAGCAAACGATGCTGAAATTCCATTCATCAGGCATATGCTCGTCTGACCAAATTTTAGAGATGAATTGGTGTATGCACTCTACCAATTCATCATCAGCTGCCTTGAAAAGATCGTCCGGTAAGCCATCAGGTCCAGCAGCCTTGTTAGATTTGAGCTTGGATATTGCTATCTTCACTTCGCTTTGGTCAAGTGGACCGAAATTTTGACTATCATCGCCTATGTTGGATAGTTCAACGGACCTAGGATCTGCAATAGCATAAAAGCCAGAAGGGAGATAGGAAAATCCACGCGAATGCTATTGTAAGATATAACCATTATGGTATAGATACCGCCATTCTTTCATCACATGAATTTAGTCTTAACATTGAGGAGAATCTATTGGAAAGGTATTACACAAAGTGGAAAATTAATTTAAAGGCGGCCCAGATGCAAGCTATCTTTTCACAAGAAAAAGAAAGCGCTGCAATCTTTCTAGCAATCAAATAAGATGTAATGGAGTTGATATAGTATGGGCACCTTCTGCAAAATACTTGGGCATACATTTGGACACTAAGCCAACTTTATCAAGTACATACCAACCAAACATTAAAGAAAATCAATATTGCCATCAAAATATTATACCCATTTATAAACAAAAAATCTTCATTGTCTAATGGTAATAAAATAATAATTCATAAGGTAATTAAGGCAAATTCCACTTTGCCCAACCGGCCTTCGACAGCGACGAATTGGATGCACCAATTACTGTAGCGGATGGAATTCCTACGGAGTTCTATGAATATGGAACACCTGAGCTGACTAAGACACTGGAAGGCTTATTTAATAACGTTTTGGAGCATGGGGTGGTGCCGCAACAGTTCAAAGAAGCGTTGATTTTCTCGATTTTTAAGAAAGGTTGTAGGTCCCAGCCTTACAATTATAGAGGCATATCATTTTTGAATTCATCTTATAAGATATTAACAACTGTACTCCAAAAAAGATTAACCTCATGGATAAATACTAATGGTCTTAAAGAATCCCAAGCTGGCTTCAGGGCAGAATATTGCACCGTCGACCACATTTTCGTACTCAAAAGCATTGCGGAAGCCTATGTAGCGAAACGTAAAAAGTTATATGTATACTTTGTGGACTTTAGAGCAGCGTTTGACTCGATAAACAGAGGTTCCTTAATGTATAAACTCTTTGCCAAAGGAATGTCTAAAAAGTTTGGGAGGTTAACACAAAACGTCTATGAAGATACGCTGTCAGCTGTATGGAATAGAGAAAATGCTTCAAACTGGTTTAAAGCGAGCACAGGAGTTAGACAAGGATGCACTTTAAGCCCATTGCTACTCGCACTGTTCATAGGTGACATCATCGAATCGCTACCTGGAGGTGTTGAGTTTGCAGGGATACTGATAAAGGCGCTCCTTTTTGTAGACGACATAGTGTTGATGGCGAATTCCCCGGAGACATTGCAGCGCATGATTAACCTTTTGTATGAGTACTGTAAAATGTGGAGCCTAATTATAAACCTGGAAAAATCAACGATGATGATCTTTAAAAAAGGTGGGGGAAGGATGTGTAGCAACGAGAAATGCTTTTTGAACGGCGAACAGATTGAGACCGTCAAAAAGTATCACTACTTGGGCATGCTTTTCACGCAAAACTTAAGCATGGAAGAACACCTGAAATGCAAGCTACAAAAGGCCAAAACCATGATAAATACAACTTGGAGAAAATGTTTTGCCAACAAATGCATAGTACATAGCAGTAAGTTTCGTGTTTTTGAAGCGGTTGCCGAGTCAACTATGTTGTACGCGGCCCAGGTATAGGGCGGAAGGCGGTTTGAGGAAGTGGAAAAGCTATTGAGGTTTTATATTAAAAGGATATTCCGTTTACCACATAACACCCCAAACTATGCCATAATGCTAGAGACTGGACTTTCTCCACTGGCTATAAAGACACTGAAACTGCAGGTGGACTATATTTTAAAGGTATTCAATATGCCTTTGGAAAGATTATCAAGAAAAGTTGCACTGGAAGCACTACGATGCAATAATGGTTGGTACAGAAATTGGAACGAACTAGCGCACGAGTGTGGAGTAAGCTTGGATTTGGATGAAGCAAGCACGGAGTCATGGAAGCCAAAGCTATACCAGTTGTTAGCAGCAGTATATATTAACTTCAGACAACAATTTGAAAGAGAAGCATTAGAGTCACTGCATCGATCTATTTATAGGCAGTTGGATCATAATTTGGCAGACCGAAACTACTTTCACGATTCTTTCGTTTCCGCAATAATATGTACATATTCAATTTTCAATTTAAATGTATTTCATATATAAATTATCTTATTATATTAAGTTAAATTGTAATACAATTAATTATTATGATCCCATTTACGTTATTAAAGATACTCTATTGTAGTCTTTGTAAATGTTTCTTAAATTAATCAATAAATATCAAATAAATAAATATCAGTGTCCTTGACATAGCTTTTCCATCGCCATTATGTCTTGGTTAAATCTCTCCCCATGCTCGTCGCTTATGGCACCTAAGTTTTCAGGGAAAAATTCCAAATGAAAATAAAAGAAATAAATCTTTAAGGCTTTTGTAGTTTTGTAATACTCGTAGCTTAGAAATGATTACCTTATAGTTTAGTGACTTTGTATTGCCTAGAAAATGTTGCGTCACTTCAACAAAAGAAAGCCATGCATTTTTTGTGTTGATTTCTAGCACTGCTATCCTGTCAGTAACAAATGTCAAGTAAAGGATGAGTCAACAGAAAGTGTGGAAGTTTTCATTAAATGAACTATACATTTGTTATGAAATCGATATAGAACTTTATTGATTAATAGAGCTCGGCCCATGGCAATTATAAGTGGATCACAACATTGTTCATGTCAATACCACGGTTTCTGTTGCAAGCGACCATCCGAAGGTTAAAACTATCGATGACTATTCCAAGAATAAGCGGGTCAATGGCCGCAATTTCAGTTTGGATATTATGTTTGAGATCTATTATAATTGCCATGTACCGGGTTTCATTAAACAGCAAGGCTTTGTATTAATGTTGTAACAAATGTGTATTTAATTTAATGAAAACTTTTACACCAGATGTTGGCTCATCCTTTATATATTTTGTCGTATGTTTAGATAATTCGATGTAATTTTTATTTTTTTTTTTTCATGAAGGTGAAAATCTCGAAAGACACTGTGGGGTTAGAAACCCAGAGAAGTGTGGGGCTCTACCCGCACTAAAAACACCTCCTTGATCATTACCCATAAGAGAAAGGTGGACAAATGATTTAAGTTTCAACGTTCAGTTGTGTTTGAGAAGGTATTAAAAAGTAAATTCAGGTTTTCATAATTGTCAGATTATAAGTTCGTGATGTTTAGTTCTTCTTAACCTACGAATAATATATCGTACATTTAAGACGTCTTCTATCTCAGGATTAAAACGCATCTGCAGACGCTCTTTGTGATGGATTGTGTTGTTTTTGATTGCTTCCGTCGCATGATCAATCTGCAAATCACAATGCAAGTCATTATTTCTAATATACCATGGGGCATATACTATTCCCCGAAGGACTTTGTTTTGAAATATTTGTATTATTTGTACATTCCTTTTCTTTGAATAGCCCCTAAATTGGATACCATACGTCCAAACACGTATTAGTATCTGATTATATATTAAGATTTTATTCGCAGTAGACACTTCTGAATTATATCCTAACAACCAATAAAGCTTTCTATATCTAATATTTAGCTATTCTACTTTCTTTCTCACATGTTCTTTCCATTTCAGTTTAGCATCCAAGTTCATACCCAGATACTTAGCTTTGTTAGAATAAGGAACAACTTAATTATTAATAACCACAGGAAGAAGCGTTTTTTTTGTTTTGTTTGTAAAATTGATATGGGTGGACTTTGACTGATTAAGTTTAATTCGTCAACGTTGCGTCCAATCACATATCTCGTTAACTGAATTTTGAAGCTTTTCAGTTACTTTAGCTTCGCATCCATCAGATGATAGAAGCGCAGTGTCGTCTGCGAATGTGGCTATCATCTTGTCATTCGCATGTGGTATATCCCTAGTATATAATAAGTACAAAGTGGGCCCTAGAACACTTCCCTGTGGAACACCTCCTTGAATTTCTTTAAGTTCAGAATAAGGTGAACCAAAGCGAACTCTAAAAAATCTATTTGCTATATAAGATTCAATATCTCATAATATTGTCTAGGTAAGTCCCTATGAAGTTTATTCTTTAAACCATTATGCCAAACTTTATCAAAAGCCTGTGCAACGTCTAAGAATATTGTTGAACAAACTTGTTTTTCTTTTATTGCTTTTTCTATAATATTAGTTATACGATGCACTTGGTCTATTGTCGAATGTTTATTTCTAATCCCGAACTGATGGGAATAAGCCTTCTTTGCTCTATGATTCTGTCTAGTATTTCAAGAAGCAGTTTCTCGAAAAGTTTTGATAATGCTGGTAAAAGTGAGATTGGTAGCTGATATGAGGTAACTTCTGAAGAGGTTTACCTTGTTTAGGTACAATAATTTCTGCTATCTTCCAGTGAAGTGGGACATATCTTTGTTTAAAACAAGCATTAAGAACAAGCTTGGGTTTAAACAATGCTTTTAAGGGTAGCTCTTTAAGGATTTGGGCAGTTATAAGATCATAACCAGGAGATTTTCTATTAGATAATTTATGAATGCATGCACTGATCTCTCTTAGCGAAATATAAGCAATTACGTCTTCATCTACTCTATCAGAGAAATCAAGACGTTCGTTTGCCATGCTAGGTGGAAAAGTTTTAAAAACATTTGTCAGGTATTCCGAAAAAAGTTTGACCTTTTCTTTTGGGTCGCTGATCCATTTCCCATCAGAGGAGGTCTCTTTAAATATTTGGCAGCCTTCCAAAGGGAGTAGTCTGCGACTTTGTCAGCTGTTAAGTTGCAATGGTAATTATTTAAAGACCTATTTTTAAATTCACCGATACTTTTTTTAAGTTTGTTATTTAGTATATTAAATATAGTTTTTTAGTTTGATGTAGTAAACTTTTTCTGATAATTTTCTGTTAATACTTATGCATGTTCAATTCAAAAAATGTATAATTTAATTAACGGCAAGAAAACGCATTGACAAGTGTTATCTATTAATTAAATAAAATCAATCAAACATTTGTTTTATAATAAAATAATAAAATGCACGTTTGCAGAAATATTGGCAAAGGATGCCAGTTGCAGATAACATATTTATCTCTGTGATCACTTTGTTATTTAGTCTTAAGCGTTATTTAGTATTAAGAATCATATAAGGGGTTCACTTAACTTATAATTTAAAATATAAGAAACACTTGGAGGAGAAACTTGCGAACTCACATTGCTATAGATGCCACATGGTCTGCTTTTTATAAAAAAAAACAGAACATTACCCAAAGCAATAAATTAAAAACTTCCGAAACGGCATCACGTTCGATAATGTGCTATGCATCACAGGTGTGGGGACAAACCAAATTTGACGAATTTCAAAAACTGCTGCGTTTCTTTTTAAAGAAATTGTTATCACTCCCAAGTAATACCCCGAACTACATGTTACATTTGGAAACAAGAATTAATAAAATGCATATACATATATACACTGCATATGCACTCTGATTACATAGCTAAGGCATTCAGTTGTCCCATCAATCGCCTACCGAAGATACTGGCGGAAAAACTATCCTGGACACGACGTATTCGGTTAAGGTTTGGCTCAACCTATTAAGTTTGACTGGAGTCTCCCTGAATTTTTATTCGCCAAATAATGATTGAAAGTCAAAACATGACGATATAATTAAAGGGCTTGTCAAGATTTACTGGAAAGAACATATAATCCTTGCACGTAGGTCTCGGTTTCATGATGAGTACTGTAACCTGAAGTACACAAGGGAATCATTCTACTTTGAGGACAAATTTAAAGCCAAATGTATACCAATCATATTTAAAGCAAGGGGTGGACTTAATTCTAACGATCGAGCATTCAAACGAAATACAATCGGTATATATACTATATGCAATTTGGACGAGGCAGAAAATACTTTTCCCTTAATAGCAAGATGTGCAATATATAAACATTTCAGAAAGCACTGTTTTTTAAAAGAACAACTAAATAAAGATGAATTTTACAACATCATATATGTCCAAGATTATGAGACGCTTTACTTCTATTTATCACATGTGTTAAACTACGGAGATCTAATAAGTAATGAATTACATAAACATGAGACTGCAGTTTGAAACTTACACATACTTTGCCAATCTGACAGATAACGAAAAGTTAATGTAATATTATTTTGTGATTTATTATTCATCAGTATTGTACAACATGAAATTATAATGAAATTTTTTAGGAGTTATTTATTTTTTGTTACACTTCTTCTTATTCCTTGCCATTTTCTGATTAATACTCTGGTATTCCTTCATGTTATTTGTTTATATACGATTTAATGTATATATTTATTATTGTTTGCTTATTTATTTACTATATCAATTATTTTTCCATCGTTTAATCAATATAGTGCTAATTTATAAATTGAACTATTTATTTATTTATTATTTGTTCTTCTTCTTCCTTGTCCAGCGAGGTCGTGATCCGAAAACAAGGGATCACAACCCTCCCACTTCACCGCATTTCTACTGATCCGCCTGTGGGGTTCACCTATTTGACCTCAGAACATATCGGCAGGCCCGCCGATTTTGGATCACTCGGTTACTGAGGCCAATGAAATGCCGATGTCGTCGCATTTGTGTGATCCAGACGTTTATAGGCCTACCTTTCCTACATCGCGATGTCTTTGGAACGTGCATTGATATTGCCTTTTTAATAGGGTTCAAATAATCTCTTCTTTGAACGTGGCAATACCAGCTGAGCCGGTCGCGCTATATTTTTTGTACGATGGTTTCTTCTTCTTCTTATTCGATCAAGCTTTGTCACTCCTGTTGTCATGCGAAGCATCTTCATCTCAGCTGCCGTTAATTTACTCTCATACTTTTTGTACATCGTCCAACATTGTGAAGCGTATGTGAGTGCTGGACGCACAACTGCGGTATAGAGCCTTCCTTTCAACTTAGGGGACATTTTTCTGTCACAGAGATAGCGGAATTTTCTCGCCACTTCATCCACCCTACGCTTACGCGTTGATTGATGATTGACAAGTTGCTTTGCTATTGATCATAGATCCCAGATATTTGAACTTTTCGCACTTGGGAAGCACTGTTCCATTCAAATAAATGTCTGGAATAGGTCTAAGTGGATCAGAGAACGGGCAGCACAAGTACTCTGTCTTTTTTGAACTAATGCGATACGCATTGACAAGTGTTATCTATTAATTAAATAAAATCAATCAAACATTTGTTTTATAATAAAATAATAAAATGCACGTTTGCAGAAATATTGGCAAAGGATGCCAGTTGCAGATAACATATTTATCTCTGTGATCACTTTGTTATTTAGTCTTAAGCGTTATTTAGTATTAAGAATCATATAAGGGGTTCACTTAACTTATAATTTAAAATATAAGAAACACTTGGAGGAGAAACTTGCGAACTCACATTGCTATAGATGCCACATGGTCTGCTTTTTATAAAAAAAAACAGAACATTACCCAAAGCAATAAATTAAAAACTTCCGAAACGGCATCACGTTCGATAATGTGCTATGCATCACAGGTGTGGGGACAAACCAAATTTGACGAATTTCAAAAACTGCTGCGTTTCTTTTTAAAGAAATTGTTATCACTCCCAAGTAATACCCCGAACTACATGTTACATTTGGAAACAAGAATTAATAAAATGCATATACATATATACACTGCATATGCACTCTGATTACATAGCTAAGGCATTCAGTTGTCCCATCAATCGCCTACCGAAGATACTGGCGGAAAAACTATCCTGGACACGACGTATTCGGTTAAGGTTTGGCTCAACCTATTAAGTTTGACTGGAGTCTCCCTGGATTTTTATTCGCCAAATAATGATTGAAAGTCAAAACATGACGATATAATTAAAGGGCTTGTCAAGATTTACTGGAAAGAACATATAATCCTTGCACGTAGGTCTCGGTTTCATGATGAGTACTGTAACCTGAAGTACACAAGGGAATCATTCTACTTTGAGGACAAATTTAAAGCCAAATGTATACCAATCATATTTAAAGCAAGGGGTGGACTTAATTCTAACGATCGAGCATTCAAACGAAATACAATCGGTATATATACTATATGCAATTTGGACGAGGCAGAAAATACTTTTCCCTTAATAGCAAGATGTGCAATATATAAACATTTCAGAAAGCACTGTTTTTTAAAAGAACAACTAAATAAAGATGAATTTTACAACATCATATATGTCCAAGATTATGAGACGCTTTACTTCTATTTATCACATGTGTTAAACTACGGAGATCTAATAAGTAATGAATTACATAAACATGAGACTGCAGTTTGAAACTTACACATACTTTGCCAATCTGACAGATAACGAAAAGTTAATGTAATATTATTTTGTGATTTATTATTCATCAGTATTGTACAACATGAAATTATAATGAAATTTTTTAGGAGTTATTTATTTTTTGTTACACTTCTTCTTATTCCTTGCCATTTTCTGATTAATACTCTGGTATTCCTTCATGTTATTTGTTTATATACGATTTAATGTATATATTTATTATTGTTTGCTTATTTATTTACTATATCAATTATTTTTCCATCGTTTAATCAATATAGTGCTAATTTATAAATTGAACTATTTATTTATTTATTATTTGTTCTTCTTCTTCCTTGTCCAGCGAGGTCGTGATCCGAAAACAAGGGATCACAACCCTCCCACTTCACCGCATTTCTACTGATCCGCCTGTGGGGTTCACCTATTTGACCTCAGAACATATCGGCAGGCCCGCCGATTTTGGATCACTCGGTTACTGAGGCCAATGAAATGCCGATGTCGTCGCATTTGTGTGATCCAGACGTTTATAGGCCTACCTTTCCTACATCGCGATGTCTTTGGAACGTGCATTGATATTGCCTTTTTAATAGGGTTCAAATAATCTCTTCTTTGAACGTGGCAATACCAGCTGAGCCGGTCGCGCTATATTTTTTGTACGATGGTTTCTTCTTCTTCTTATTCGATCAAGCTTTGTCACTCCTGTTGTCATGCGAAGCATCTTCATCTCAGCTGCCGTTAATTTACTCTCATACTTTTTGTACATCGTCCAACATTGTGAAGCGTATGTGAGTGCTGGACGCACAACTGCGGTATAGAGCCTTCCTTTCAACTTAGGGGACATTTTTCTGTCACAGAGATAGCGGAATTTTCTCGCCACTTCATCCACCCTACGCTTACGCGTTGATTGATGATTGACAAGTTGCTTTGCTATTGATCATAGATCCCAGATATTTGAACTTTTCGCACTTGGGAAGCACTGTTCCATTCAAATAAATGTCTGGAATAGGTCTAAGTGGATCAGAGAACGGGCAGCACAAGTACTCTGTCTTTTTTGAACTAATGCGATACGCATTGACAAGTGTTATCTATTAATTAAATAAAATCAATCAAACATTTGTTTTATAATAAAATAATAAAATGCACGTTTGCAGAAATATTGGCAAAGGATGCCAGTTGCAGATAACATATTTATCTCTGTGATCACTTTGTTATTTAGTCTTAAGCGTTATTTAGTATTAAGAATCATATAAGGGGTTCACTTAACTTATAATTTAAAATATAAGAAACACTTGGAGGAGAAACTTGCGAACTCACATTGCTATAGATGCCACATGGTCTGCTTTTTATAAAAAAAAACAGAACATTACCCAAAGCAATAAATTAAAAACTTCCGAAACGGCATCACGTTCGATAATGTGCTATGCATCACAGGTGTGGGGACAAACCAAATTTGACGAATTTCAAAAACTGCTGCGTTTCTTTTTAAAGAAATTGTTATCACTCCCAAGTAATACCCCGAACTACATGTTACATTTGGAAACAAGAATTAATAAAATGCATATACATATATACACTGCATATGCACTCTGATTACATAGCTAAGGCATTCAGTTGTCCCATCAATCGCCTACCGAAGATACTGGCGGAAAAACTATCCTGGACACGACGTATTCGGTTAAGGTTTGGCTCAACCTATTAAGTTTGACTGGAGTCTCCCTGGATTTTTATTCGCCAAATAATGATTGAAAGTCAAAACATGACGATATAATTAAAGGGCTTGTCAAGATTTACTGGAAAGAACATATAATCCTTGCACGTAGGTCTCGGTTTCATGATGAGTACTGTAACCTGAAGTACACAAGGGAATCATTCTACTTTGAGGACAAATTTAAAGCCAAATGTATACCAATCATATTTAAAGCAAGGGGTGGACTTAATTCTAACGATCGAGCATTCAAACGAAATACAATCGGTATATATACTATATGCAATTTGGACGAGGCAGAAAATACTTTTCCCTTAATAGCAAGATGTGCAATATATAAACATTTCAGAAAGCACTGTTTTTTAAAAGAACAACTAAATAAAGATGAATTTTACAACATCATATATGTCCAAGATTATGAGACGCTTTACTTCTATTTATCACATGTGTTAAACTACGGAGATCTAATAAGTAATGAATTACATAAACATGAGACTGCAGTTTGAAACTTACACATACTTTGCCAATCTGACAGATAACGAAAAGTTAATGTAATATTATTTTGTGATTTATTATTCATCAGTATTGTACAACATGAAATTATAATGAAATTTTTTAGGAGTTATTTATTTTTTGTTACACTTCTTCTTATTCCTTGCCATTTTCTGATTAATACTCTGGTATTCCTTCATGTTATTTGTTTATATACGATTTAATGTATATATTTATTATTGTTTGCTTATTTATTTACTATATCAATTATTTTTCCATCGTTTAATCAATATAGTGCTAATTTATAAATTGAACTATTTATTTATTTATTATTTGTTCTTCTTCTTCCTTGTCCAGCGAGGTCGTGATCCGAAAACAAGGGATCACAACCCTCCCACTTCACCGCATTTCTACTGATCCGCCTGTGGGGTTCACCTATTTGACCTCAGAACATATCGGCAGGCCCGCCGATTTTGGATCACTCGGTTACTGAGGCCAATGAAATGCCGATGTCGTCGCATTTGTGTGATCCAGACGTTTATAGGCCTACCTTTCCTACATCGCGATGTCTTTGGAACGTGCATTGATATTGCCTTTTTAATAGGGTTCAAATAATCTCTTCTTTGAACGTGGCAATACCAGCTGAGCCGGTCGCGCTATATTTTTTGTACGATGGTTTCTTCTTCTTCTTATTCGATCAAGCTTTGTCACTCCTGTTGTCATGCGAAGCATCTTCATCTCAGCTGCCGTTAATTTACTCTCATACTTTTTGTACATCGTCCAACATTGTGAAGCGTATGTGAGTGCTGGACGCACAACTGCGGTATAGAGCCTTCCTTTCAACTTAGGGGACATTTTTCTGTCACAGAGATAGCGGAATTTTCTCGCCACTTCATCCACCCTACGCTTACGCGTTGATTGATGATTGACAAGTTGCTTTGCTATTGATCATAGATCCCAGATATTTGAACTTTTCGCACTTGGGAAGCACTGTTCCATTCAAATAAATGTCTGGAATAGGTCTAAGTGGATCAGAGAACGGGCAGCACAAGTACTCTGTCTTTTTTGAACTAATGCGATACCCATTTCCCTCCAGAGCGCCCACCCACACATCAAGTGCTCGTTTCAGGGATGTAGGATCCTCACTTATGATGGCTTCATCGTCAGCAAAGAATAACTGATGTACCTTGGGGTCCATCACTTTACCTTCAAGCAGATAATCAAGGACTGTAATAAAGAGCAAGGAATTAAGACGTTTCCCTGGTGCACCCCGACTTTGATTGGGAACTCTTCGGTTACTCCAGCGGGACATCTTACTCTTGTCTTTGCTCCTTCGTACATGTCCATGATCATCTGTACATAGGTTTCTGGAACCCATCGATGTCTTAGCGCCACCTATATCAGATCTCGTGGTTGTCTGTCGAATGCCTTTTCAAAGTCAACCAATACAATATGCAAATCCCTTAAGGAATCACGATGTTTTTTCATTATGATCCTTATACTTTGGATTGCATCTGTGGTTGATTTACCCGAGACAAACCCGCACTGATCATCAGATAGCCGTATTATTTTTCGCAGTCGGCCACCTAATACCCGCTCAACGATCTTCATGGCGTGTGACATCAGCTTGATCGAACGGTGGTTATCACAGTTTCGCGTATCACCCTTCCCTTTCTATACAGGGAGAAGGTAACTTTCCCTCCATATATTCGGCATTGGGTCACCTCTCACGAATTTGGAGATGAGAATTCTGAGCCATCTGAACCCGATGTCTCCCATCTTTTTCCAGAACTCAGAGGGTATCTCGTCTGGCCC